>MJHO01000183.1:0-327053 GCA_002076135.1 Xerophyta viscosa | reverse complement strand
CAGCCCTACGTTACGCCGATGATCGCGCTCGTAACGCCCCCTCGCACTCCAATAACGTCTGTGTCTTGCCTCGCTGGAGTGACACTTATAAGAGGACGGACAGTGGCGGTCGAGGGGGGGGAGGTCGCCGACGAGGAGCCGAAGCTTCGGCCAAAAAAAGAAAAAACACAAGAGAGAATAAGAGAGTACGAGAGAGCCCGCTGTAAGTGGTCTGGAGCTTCGTCGACCCTCTGCAAAGACGAAGCCGCTGCCGCACAGCTTCGCCGACGTCGCAGTCACCGGAAAGCTTTAAAAATCGAAAACAACGAATTTGAGGTACGCGTCCAAACTCCCTCAAAACCATTGCCTTTTAGTCTCTACACGGTATAGACGTCGGCACACCGCCGTGGCTTCGCCGGCGGCGAGCCACGGCGCTGAAATATAAAAATTATTTTTGATAACCGAATTATACCCTCAAATATCTCGTTGTACAAGAGTCGAAACCAAATTTTGACACCGCCATTAAATTCGGGACCGTCGATAACCTTAGAACACATATATAGGTTGAGACGGCCGGCGGCGGAACGCCGCCGGCCATCATCGTCGGCCGCGAGCTTGCGGCCGATCTTAAAAAAAAAAGAAGAAAAACGAAGACGACGACCGGCTGAGCTGGTCGTCTTTTAGATAAAATAGTTTGGGCGCGGGTTTAACCCCGTGCCGAGTCGTTTTCAAAACGGGCTCGGTCGGTTTCGTTCCGACCGAGCCACATTCAATTTAACCCGAGCCATTTTGCATCCGGTCGAGCCCAAATCGAATCTGACCGAGCCATTTTAACTCTGACTGAGCTATTTTCAATTCTGATCGAGCCATTTTGTTGTAACGTTATTTGCTGGAACCTTAGTTTTTCATTATTTTTTTTTTTTTTTTGCGAGTTCGGTTGAGGTCGACGAGCTTGTCTATTCAGTGCAATCGAGCCCACCTCGAGTCGAACTCTTGTTCGAAATCGATCAAGCTCGTTCAGTTGATACAATCGCCGAGCTCGAGTCGAGTTCGAGCTTTAGATTTGTCGAGTCGATCGAGTTCGAGCTTCAGCCTTTGAAACTCGTCGAGCATCGAGCTTCGAGTTTGAGCTCGAGCTAAACCCAATCGAGTCGAGATTGAGCACTAGTGGTACTCGACTCGAACTCGGCTCGTTTTGTATCAATGAACGAGCTTGAGTCGAATTCGAGACAGACTATGTAGATCCTACGCGGCTGTTAACGCATTATTTTGGATATTCCAGGAAGGTCGTTTCTGCAATTTAGCAAATGTGTGGATTTTTCATGTAATATCCAAAACAATGCGTTAACAGCCGCTGCCGTTACGCCGATGATCGCGCTCGTAACGCCCCCACTCGCACTCCAGTAACGCCTGCGTCTTGCCTCGCTGGAGTGACACTTATAAGAGGACCGACAGAGGCGGTCGAGGGGGGGAGGCCGCCGACGAGGAGCCGAAGCTTCGGCCAAAAAAAGAAAAAACAAAAGAGAGAATAAGAGAGTACGAGAGAGCCCGCTGTAAGTGGTCTGGAGCATCGTCGACCCTCTGTAAAGACGAAGCCGCTGCCGCACAGCTTCGCTGACGTCGCAGTCGCCGGAAAGCTTTAAAAACCGAAAACAACGAATTTGAGGTACGCGTAAAAACTCCCTCAAAACCATTGCCTTATAGTCTCTACACGGTATGAACGTCGGCACACAGCCGGCGAGCCACGGCGCTGAAATATAAAAATTATTTTTGATAACCGAATTACACCCTCAAATATCTCGTTGTACAAGCGTCGAAATCAAATTTTGACACCGCCATTAAATCCGAGACCGTCGATAACCTTAGAACACATATATAGGTTGAGACAGCCGGCAGCGAAACGCCGCCGGCCATCATCGTCGGCCGCGAGCTTGCGGCCGATCTTAAAAAAAAAAAAAAAAAAAACGAAGACGACGACCGGCTCAGCCGGTCGTGACCGGCTCAGCCGGTCATCTTTTAAATAAAACAGTTTGGGCGCGGGTTTAACCCCGCGCCGAGTCGTTTTCAAAACGGGCTCGGTCGGTTTCGTTCCGACCGAGTCACATTCAATTTAACCCGAGCCATTTTGCATCCGGTCGAGCCCAAATCGAATCTGACCTAGCCATTTTAACTCTGACTGAGCCATTTTCAATTCTGATCGAGCCATTTTGCTGTAAACTTAACTATTTTGACCCTAGGAACCCATTTAGTGACTCATATATATTTTTAATCAATTTTAATTACTTTTATTAAAATTTAAGCTATAATTTTTATAAATTAATCAAATTTAAATCTCGCTTTAAACAAATAATCATAAAAATAGGTATATGACATGTATATATAAATTCGGAGGAGATTAATATTTCCCCGAAATAAATTTTTAATGGACGAGTAAAGGAAAAGCGATGGACATTGCTTCCTTCTCGAAGTTACGTGATATATGCCTATTCATAATTAATTTTTTTCTTTTTTTTTTTAAATTTATAAACTAATAAAATTAAGATTGAGATGGATATTTCTTCCTAATAATTAACAAAATACGTCTAAATATTTTAATAAAAATATTGGGAATGAGATGGATATTTCTTCCCATCCAATAATAGACATTATATAAAATATTTTAAAATATATAAAAAGATCCGGTGGATACTGGTTCTTCAAATAACAAAAATCACACTTCATAAAATATCTTACAATATATAAAAGATCCGGTTGATACTGGTTCTTCAAATAATAAACATTACACTTCATAAAATATTTTAAAATATACTAAAAGATCTGGTGGATACTAGTTCTTCAAATAATATAATCATACTTTATAAAATATTTTAAAATATATGAAAAGATCCGGTGGATACTGGTTCTTTAAACATTACACTTATACAAACAAGGGACGAGATGCATATCTCTACCTTAAAATATAACAACTGGGCGATGAAGAGGAAACGGAAACGCGCTGAGCCCAACACTAATAAAAAATAATAAGCATATCGACACACACACACAAATATACTGCACATTTTACATTTATTTATTTAAGTTGTGAATATTTATGCTAGATCTATTTACACATGCCAAAGTAAACCCAAAATCGTTATAATCACTTATAGAGTACCCTCTTTTGAGGGGCGTTGTGGGGGTGTACCGTCTTCCCCACACGTAACCCACGAACGAGCCCTGAATCTCAAAAGTGCCTTATCCGGTTTCCTAATTTTCCATAAAAATTAGGTGGCGACTCTAAAAGCCTTTTTCTTTTTCTTTAAGGTCGTCAACAGATGGCGACTCCGCTGGGGAGACGTCAGGCTCATTATTATAAGTGATTAAAATAATTTTTAGTTTAGTTTGGCATGTACACATACATGTTTGCTTTTTTTTTTTAATGTTATTGTCTTTATTATTTTTGCTATACATTTCATGCACATATCTTATATTGCATAATATGACCTAGGGCATATGCCCATCCCATTTACCGGGACAATCGGAGCTTGCGTACAATGTGCGTGGGTAATCCGTAATGCCCGGCCCCTTACCCCAGTCAAGATGTTATCTGGGTAGTACCCCGAGCTAATGTACCATGTGCATTGGTTGTCAGGAGGAACCTCAGCAATGACAGGCTGATAGACAAACCACTGAGATAATCGGAGTTTGCGTACAATGTACGTACGTAGTCCGTAAGCTCAGCGAATAAGCACCCGTAACTCCCAACCGGGATTTAGTTTTAGGGGCAAAAAAAAAAAAAAAAAAATTTCAAAACAAAAAAAATCTTTTCAAACAAAAAAAAACATTTGTTTTTCCTTTAAAAAAAAAAACTCATAAAAACTTTTTTCTTTTCGCGACAATTTTGTTTTAAAAAAACATTCTTTTTGAAATATTTTTTTAAATTTTCAAAAATTCTTTTCTTTTCGCTCATCATTTAAAAGAAAAAAATCTTTTCACAAATACATTTTCCTTTCTCAAGAAAAAAATTTCAAACATTCTTTTCTTTTCGCAAACTCATTAAAACAAAAATCAAATCTTTTCACAAAATGACTTTCTTTTCCAAAAAAAAAAAAACATATTTTCAAAAAAAAAAAAGACAAAAAAAAAAAAAAAATCTTTTCAAAAAGAAAATCTTTTTCAAAAAAAAAAACAAAATCACAAATTTTTTATATAAACTTTTCTATTTCACAACAACATTTTTAAATTTTTCCAAAAATAATTTTTTTTTTCAGATAAGTCTTTTTATAAAAACTTTTTCTTTTCTTTTCACAAAATTAAAAAAAAAAAATCGGCATCACTGACATACAATTTCTCTCCACAAGGACGGAAAGACGACTTTCACAAAAAGGAGCCTGTACCTATTTTGACCTAGACATAATAGCTTGGCATTTATGGCTGAAGAAGTGAAGGAGCAGTTGAAGAAAGAAATTGATGAACTTCGCAAACATTTGGATTATATGAACAAGTAACTGGAGCGTCTGACAACGACTATCAGTCTACTATTTGAACAAATGGTTAGCAATGTAACAAGTCACCAAATAAGAGACTACAGCTCTTCGTATATATCAGCCTCAACCAGCCAAACGAAACTATCATGCTCAAGTCCCATCGTATCAACAATTCCAACAATCTCGTCCAAGTCAGGCTTACCGTGAACCTTTACCTGTTTCTCAAGCAGAAATATTCAAACATTTGGTCAAGAAATAGTCCATATCAGCTCGACAATTCAAACCTCCATTTCCTAAGTGGTATGATACAAATGCTTATTGTGAGTTTCACAACAACGTCCAAGGTCACTCTGTTGAAAATTGCCATGTTCTCCGAAACAAAATATATGAGCTACTTGATATAGGAAAGATAAAACTTAAGCCTGTGGACACAACACCGACAGCTGCTGCAACTAATAATATTGCCTCTACCAGTACTCCTGACGGGGGCACTACTTCAAACTTAAGCCTGATTAACGACATCAACGCAAGTTTGTTCCATGATGAGTGACTGTCTTAGCCTGTTTTCTTTCCAATAAAGTCATGTTAAGACTATGTTTGGTTTGTCAACAGTCGTTTTATGTATCTGAATTTTCAATTTGTTACATCTTATCTTTTCAATATACTACTCTTGTTGGAATGATGTTTTTGTAATGCAACTCTGGAATGAGTCTTACTTAATCACAAAGTTGCCTTATTTCGCCACCTATCATGAATTTTCGCAGTTTCAATAAATTTTGCAGAAGGTAAAGAACAATACGTGCTCATGGTTTAACTTGACAATTAGCAACTTGTCCAAAAAATACACATAAGAAACAAAAAAAAGGATGCGCAAATATTTACTCCGCTATCTTGAGCTATCTAGTAACTAGAAGTATTCATGAGCCCCATGTTTACTTTTACGTCAAACGATAACTTAAAGTATGAGTATGCAAAGCACCTTAAAACTGTATTTATCGAGTAACTGGGTTCTTTCATCACCAATGTTAGAATTCACGTCAAAAGATAAAATACAAGATAAGAAATGTTGAATATGGAAAAAAAAATGTACAAACATTTACTCTGCTACCTTGAGTTATTTAGTAACTAGAAGTATTCATGTGAACCATGTTTACTTTTACGTCCAACGATAACTTCTTAAGGCATGAGTGTGCAAAAGAACTTTAAAGCTGCATTTTATCTGAGTAACCGGATGCCTTCATCACCAATGTTGGTACTCGCGCAAAAGATAAAAAAAAAAAAAGAAAAAAGAAAAGCCAGCTAGATTGAAAAGATGACCTAAGCATTTGACAAGTGAAAATTCAAGAGCATGTATTTGGAAATTACAATCTGCAAAATTCACCTTATCATACAAACACTTGCTACCACATACGTTGAAGTGGAACAACTTTGTTTTTAAATGTGATTCACTCTAAAGTTACAATCTTCCAACTTAGAGATTCAGACCTTAGATTTTTTTTAAAAAAGAAAATCTAGAAAAGATAAACATGTGCAAAAGAAAAATTCATGACACATATCATGACAAGTTATAGACTGAGCAATTATTCAACATGCTTTGCTTGGAAAGAAACAAACTAGTAGTCAAACTCAGATTGGGGCAAATTTAAGAAGTTGATCCAAACGTCAGCAACTTATACTGGGGCAAACATTTTTGTACGAAAGTTTTGGAGTAGTCAAAAAGAAAGCAGGCACAGAGGACACTAGGGTAAAATTTCTCCCCTAGAAAAATTCAAAATCAGACAGAATGCACATCAACAACTAACAAATCTACAAACTGTGGCAATCTTGGACAACGACGGTCAACAAAAGAAAAGAACACTTTTTCACCAAATGAAGAAATTTTGATCAAAACTTTGACGAATCATGCTATCACTGGGGCAAATTTTTCTCAGAGAAATTTGTGAAGAAGCTGATCTCTAACATTAACAGCTGACAAGAATACAAACTTGCGCAATTTTGGAAGACACATGTCTGCAAAAGCAAAGAAAAAGAGAGAAGAAAGAAAAGAAAATAGAAGAAAATGGCGGGGCAATGACTTTTTGAATAGTCGGATTGACCGAATATCCAGACACATCATATTTTCAACATAATTATTTTTCACAAAACTTTTTGACAATACTTTTTCAACCAGAAATCCTTCAATTACTACAAAATCAAACTTGCTTTTTGCATAAAATCTTTGACAAATATCAACTTCCAGCAAAATACATTTTTCTCACTTTGTTCAACAAATCATAAATAAAAATCACAAATTTGCATAAAAGTTCTTTTATACATGAGATGTAGTTCTCATCAAAAATCTTTTTGAGACGTAGTTCTCATAAAAATCGTTTTGAGACGTAGTTCTCATATAAAACTCTTTTTGAGGCGTAGTTCTCATCCATGAGATGTAGTTCTCATCAAAAAATCTTTTTTTTTCATCAAAAATCTTTTGAGACGTAGTTCTCATAAAAACTCTTTTTGAGGCGTAGTTCTCATCCATGAGACGCAGTTCTCGTCATAAAATCTTTTTGAGACGTAGTTCTCATAAAAATCTTTTTATCCATGAGGCGTAGTTCTCATAAAATCTTACAATCCATGGGACGTAGTTTTCATCAAAAAACTTTTGAGACGTAGTTCTCATAAAAACTCTTTTTGAGGCGTAGTTCTCATCCATGAGACGTAGTTCTCATCAAAATTTTTGAGGCGTAGTTCTCACAAAATGTTTTTATCCATGAGACGTAGTTCTCATCAAAAATCTTTTTGAGGCGTAGTCCTCATAAAAATATTTTTTCACGAGATGCAGTTTTCGTCATAAAATCTTTTTGAGACGAAGTTCTCATAAAACCTTTTTTGAGACGTAATTCTCATAAATTCCTTTTGAGGCGTAGTTTTCATAAAAATATTTTTATTCACAAGACGCAATTCTCGTAATAAAATCATTTTGAAAAATAGTTCTCATATAAAATCTTTATGAGGCGTTGTTCTCGTAAAAATCTTTTTATCCATGAGACGCAGTTCTCATCATAAAATCTTTTTGACATAGTTCTCATAAAAATAAAAATAATAAAAAATCTCTTGAGGCGTAGTTCTCTTAAAAATATTTTTATCCATGAGACGTAGTTCTCATCAAAATCTTTCGAGGCGTAATTCTCATAAAACTCTTTCTAGTCACGAGGCGTAGTTCTCGTTTCGACTTCTCTTCTTCGTGAAGCATAGTTTTTATGATAACACTTTCTTATTACGAGGCGTCGCTCTCGTGTCAACTTATCTTATTTGTGAGGCGTAGTTCTCAAGAAAACTATTGCGCATTACGAGGCACAGTTTTCGTATCAATGATACTTCTGAGAATCAAAGCGGCTATACTCAATTTTTCTCTCTCCGGACAAAATGTGGTATCTCATTATCTTTGTTCAATCCTTCTTCGAAGGCACAGTTTTAACTGTAGACACCCCATTTTGTCCGGACAATCGTCCCGATTTTACTCGATAAACTCAATTAAGCTTAAAATCTTGCTTTACATAATTAAATTCATTTTTGGCTTAATTTGAGACGATTTGGATGTACATGATTATTTAGAATTCTAACAGGACCGCACACGAATAAGAAATTTTCGCGAAAATCGAATAATTATACGTGAGGGGCTATGATTGCCAAAACATAAACTAGAAGTCCAAAGTTTTGCAAAATCCAGGAAGGCCGTTTCTGCAATTTAGCAAATGTGTGGATTTTTCATGTAATATCCAAAACAATGCGCTAACAGCCGTTGCCGTTACGCAGATGATCGTGCTCGTAACGCCCCCCACTCGCACTCCAGTAACGCCTGCGTCTTGCCTCGCTGGAGTAACACTTATAAGAGGACGGACAGAGGCGGTCGAGGGGGGGGAGGTCGCCGACGAGGAGCCGAAGCTTCGGCCAAAAAAAGAAAAAACACAAGAGAGAATAAAAGAGTACGAGATAGCCCGCTGTAAGTGGTCTGGAGCATCGTCGACCCTCTGCAAAGACGAAGCCGCTGCCGCACAGCTTCGCCGACGTCGCAGTCGCCGGAAAGCTTTAAAAACCTTAAAAAACGAATTTGAGGCACGCGTAAAAACTCCCTCAAAACCATTGCCTTATAGTCTCTACACGGTATAGACGTCGGCACACCGCCGTGGCTTCGCCGGCAGCGAGCCACGGCGCTGAAATATAAAAATTATTTTTGATAACCGAATTACACCCTCAAATATCTCGTTGTACAAGCGTCGAAACCAAATTTTGACACCGCCATTAAATCCGGGACCGTCGATAACCTTAGAACACATATATAGGTTGAGACTGTGGCGCCCCAGGTCCGGGGGCCGGAAAATTTTTAAACAATAAAGCAGATGTTATGAGCTAGTACTTCCAATTCACAATAATACAACAATTAAAGTTGATTAAAAACACAGCGGAAAAATATATTAAAATTTTACATTTTGATCCCACTACAATCCTTAGCACCCCAAAGCTCGGTCTAAGATCGCCAGCGGACTTCGCAAAGACCTGAGGGAAAAAAAGTAGTACCGTGAGTATATAAAATATACTCAGTGAGTGACCCTCCTCAGCAGTCCCCTACGTCAACTGCTAAGGCACCGGTCAAACACTAACATGCATCACACCAGCAAGCATAGAAGCTAATGCAAACAGATGCACAAAATAAAACCCACATGCCCATACATATACAGTATGCAAACATAACACGCATACCGATACATAGCTCGCATGTCAAACCACTCTCGCATACATACATCAGTCATGCATGCCAACAACGAGTAACCACCCAGAACATAAGGGTAAAAACAACATCATCGTCAGCTTAAAACAAAGCTCAACAAACGATAAACCATCTTGTACTGAACCGCAAGACAAAACAACTTAAATATGCCAAAAGCACATAAGCCATCCAAGGCACAACACATAAAGACATAAGCTAATAAACAGATCCAAGCTACCATGTCAATATGTCAAGTCCGCACCCAACCCAAATCAATTATGCCATTGATATCTTGGATTATGTTAGGGTGAAATCACTAACCCAAACCAGTTAGTCCTCTCATGTTTAGTTTAGGTACCCGAATTGACCCACGGTACCAAGGTTTGGCTACCCGCTTCTAGTGCACATCCGAAGCACCAAACCTACGATAGGGGCGACCTCTCACTAATATCCCGTGAGATATAACTCAGTAGCGATGCACCCTCCGGAAGGCACAACCCTGAGCCTCGCACACCGTAGGAACCACCCTGGCCAAGGATGATCACCCTACGCCTACCGGCCTCAATAGAGACATCATTCATTAAGATTAACACTCCCGTTGTTAACCGCTCGTCATACCGCCACCCTAGTCGGTAAAACCACACGACCTCCGGGTACTAGACGAGCTCACAACTAACCGCGCTAATCTTAAAATCAACCTACCAAGAGTATCACAAGAGCAGGTCCGCTCACGTACTCAGCCGGGTAGAAATAACCGTTAGGCACACAAGCGTATGTCACAACTATGTTTACTAAAGTACCGCTAGAGCAAGTCCGCTCACGCACCTATCCAAGTAAACAAACCACATAGCTATCCGTAATGCCAAACATATCAATCTCGTCCTACCACATGTATTATAACCCATACATAAGCTAGGTAGAACAAAACAAATCAAGCATGTTATACAAGTGAACAACATTCTACTAAAGTGTTTACCAAGTCAACACACTCAAACACTATCCATAGTAGAAATACATCACAACCACATGCTAATCCACATAAACCATGCTTTTAAACCATGTAACGGCATACAACAATGTAATCCATGAGCATCACAAATCCATGTTAAAACCCTAACATGATCATACTCATTTACACATGCCACAACCACATTTCAAGCATGTCAACACATGTGAAGCATAAATCCAATGCTAAAATATATCGAGCAAACACCGCTCACATACACACAAGTTAGTCTATCACGAGTATAACCAGGGAACCCACCCACATACTCAGCCAGATAAAACTAACATGCGCAAATCCCAACCCGTTCCATACTTAGGGTAAAAACAATCACACGTTTACCTACCCACCAGAACAAGGGATAAACAAGCCTAATCGTGGCTATACAACATTACTCCTACTACATCTATAACAATGTAGAGTAATCCGTCCGAGTGCTATCGCCTAACACTTATCGAAACATCTACCACATGTATATCTAGAGTAATCAACTCAAATACATCGCAAGGCAGACCTATACCTATAACATGCTCCCTATGCACCGGGAAACATAACATATTCCGACACTCCTATCGCATGCATTTCTAGAACACCCGTTCACAAGCATGACTAGGCAACGTCAAAACCATGCATAAAATAGCATTCATAACCACCGCCAAAAGCATAGTCTAGCATAAAGCCCTAATGCTCAACCCGACGGCTAACAAATATACATAGTATGCTAAACAAACCACATGGAACATACCAAGACATCCAATCAAGATTTACAAGCACACATATAACACCACATGTTTTACCCAACATGTCCTATATGGTTCCCGCTTGTAGATCTTAGAAATAACCGTCCCAACCTCCATGCAAACAAGAACAAGCATACTAATACAAACGGTAGGATCCGTTCAGAAACCGACTATAATAGCTAGTCACGCGTACGACACAGGTCTAGTGTCGCAACAACACATCTACCCCAAGTATAACCAGCGCAGGCGACACCCTCACGCACTAGGTAGAGTCAAGCACACACTCACGTGCCACAATAAACATGTTCCAAGCACAACAAATCCTACTAAGAGTATAAAACCGGCAGTCATGCCCTAATACTCTTCCAAGTAGCAGACTAGGTCAACGACCCTACGACATGTATAACTAGAACGCAGACGGCGCTCAACTACACAAAGTAGTGCAAAGCACAAAACCATGTTACCATCCACTCATCCCTCCTAGAGTATAAACCTGGCAATCCTGCCTCCTATACTCACTCAGGTGACGAAAACCGGTAACATATAATACAACTCGTGTGTTATACCTACGAGTAACTAAGTGCCACATCTATCTAGATGTCCGAACTAGCATGCTATAGTCAAAGGCCACCTCTACTATGGTATTAACCTAGCAAACATGCTACAATACCAATCCAAGTAGACATCACGCCAAATAACATGCTATAAATCAATACAATGTCATGCTAGTATACACAATACAACAAGCATAACATAAAACTACACAATCAAGTGTAACCGTAGGATCCACTCACCTACGTCCCGGTCCTACCGACCCGAGACCCGACGAACGGCGAAAACCCTCGGAATAACCGAAATCACCTCGCCATAGCGTCCACGAGCTCGAGGCAGGATGACGGAGCGGCTGAGATCGCCGGAGCTCCTCGCCGGAGGCGTCGGACGACGGCGGCGACGGCGACAGCAACGAAATCAGCGGCGATCGGAGGAGACAGTGACGTCCAACACCTCTAACACGACCGGAGAGGCGGCGGTGATCGACGGCGGCGCGGAGACTCGCGGCGGACGGCGAGACAGCGGCGGCCGGAGCTAGGGTTCCTCGCGGGACGGCGAAATTCGAGCGCGCGAGGGGCCGAGATCCACGGCAGAGGAGATGGTGCGACGACGGCGGCGCACGCACGCCAGCGAGACGGTCGGCGGCGATCGGCGGGCGCGGCGTCGGCGAAATGCGAACCAGAGATAGAGAGGGAGTCGCGCGCGAGAGAGAGAGGGCGAGCGCGACTGGACTCGGGCGCGTCGGGCTCGAGCTTAACGCTCGCCCGCGCGTCCGAACAGTAACGGGCTCGGCTGGGCCGAGCCAAATCAGCTCGGTCGGCCGAGTCCGAACCAATTGGACCCAAATCCGGCCCAAAAAACATGATTTTGATCCAAATCAAATTCTGAATCAAATCATAAACAAATAAAGCAACCAAAAATCAATCAAAACCCTCGATTGATCTAAAATCACCCCGATAATACCTAACCGATAATCGGAACCTTACAGAGATGGACGGCGGCGAAACGCCGCCTGCCATCATCGTCGGCCGTGAGCTCGCGGTTTCGCCGCCGGCCGTGAGCTCGCGGCCGATCATAAAAAAAAAAAAAAAGAAAAACGAAGACGACGATCGGCTCAGCCGGTCGTGCCGGTCGTCTTTTAAATAAAACAGTTTGGCGCGGGTTTAACCCTGCGCCGAGTCGTTTTCAAAACTGGCTTGTCGGTTTCGTTCCGACCGAGCCACATTCAATTTAACCCGAGCCATTTTGCATCCGGTCGAGCCCAAATCGAATCTGACCGAGCCATTTTAACTCTGACTGAGCCATTTTCAATTCTGATCGAGCCATTTTGCTGTAAACTTAACCATTTTGACCCTAGGAACCCATTTAGTGACTCATATATATTTTTAATCAATTTTAATTACTTTTAATTAAAATTTAAGCTATAATTTTTATAAATTAATCAAATTTAAATCTCGCTTTAAACAAATAATCATAAAAATAGGTATATGACATGTATATATAAATTAGGAGGAGATGGATATTTTCCCGAAATAAATTTTTAATGGACGAGTAAAGAAAAAGCGATGGACATTGCTTCCTTCTCGAAGTTACGTGATATATGCCTATTCATAATTAATTTTTTTTTCTTTTTTTAATTTATAAACTAATAAAATTAAGGTTGAGATGGATATTTCTTCCTAATAATTAACAAAATACGTCTAAATATTTAAATAAAAATATTGGGAATGAGATGGATATTTCTTCCCATTCAATAATAGACATTGTATAAAATATTTTAAAATATACTAAAAGATCCGGTGGATACTGGTTCTTCAAATAATAAAAGCACACTTCATAAAATATCTTACAATATCCGGTTGATACTGGTTCTTCAAATAATATATTTTAGACATAAAAAAGATCCAGTGGATACTGGTTCTCTAAAACAATAAACATCATACTCATACAAACAAAGAACGAGATGGACATCCCTACCTTAAAACATAATAACTGGGCGATGAAGAGGAAACGGAAACGTGCTGAGCCCAACAATATAAAAAATAAAAAGCACATCGACACACATACAAATATAATGCACATTTTACATTTATTTAATTTGTGATTATTTATGTTAGATCTATTTACACATGCCAAAGTAAACCCAAAATCGTTATAATCACTTATAGAGTACCTTTTTTGAGGGGCGCTGTGGGGGTGTACCGTCTTCCCCACACGTAACCGACGAACGAGCCCATGAATCTCAAAAGTGCCTTATCCGGTTTCCTAATTTTCCATAAAAATTAGGTGGTGACTCCAAAACCTTTTCTTTTTTCTTTAAGGTCGTCAACACCTATAAATGTATTCCTAATAAGTGCGCTTGTACTTGGTTTTTAAGGCTCGTGATCTTTGTGAAACATTAAGTATTGGAATTCATTTTTTTTTAAATGTTCTCCTCTTCCTAGCTCGTATCTCCTCTCTGATATCCGATGTGCGCTACGCCTTGCGCTAACCCGACGCTAGCGTGCTGTCCTATATAATCGCATGTGTAGTCGTCGAACAGCGTATACAATATTTCTCGAAAGTCTGGAGTTCCCTTCAAGAAGATAAGGTCTCGTGCATGTTTATACGCTTATAGACTTGCACACAATTGCGTTTTGCGCATTAGCGTTCCACGTATCCCGATAAGGTTTTGACGTTTACTCGTTTCCGCCGACGTGCGTATTTTTTGCAAGCCTGCGACTTAACAATTTGTTGCTACTGTTTATCATGAGCAAGCACAGCACATTGCTTTCATATGTGCTGCAGTAAATATGAGGTCGGTTTTCATTTTGTCTTGTTCCGCGGCGGAGATGGTATGTAAACAACTACTGCAGGTGCCGAATGCAGGACGTCGGTCTTTGATACATTGCACCTTATTTAATAACCCGAACCAAGAAATTTTAAGCCAAAATAAAAACTTGGTTTAATTGGCAAGAAACCTTAGCTCTATTTGCCTTCAACCGTCGCTACAATGAAACGCTATAGTATGGTCATCCCAACCGGATCCCTACCTATCTCATACTAATATTGGTGAGTTTGAGTCAAATAAAGCTCATACATAGTGTTCGCGCGTGGAATACTTCCATAAGCTACTACAACATTTGGATGCGTTATCAAATTACGTATGCTTTTTTCGAAGTTATATGTTGTAATAATCTGTCATTGCGGCCCACCACTAAATTTGGTGGAGATGAATCTAAGCACAACCATCGCTTCCGAGTTGCTGTTGATGGATCATAACTGATGTGGATACCGATTGATCTTATCCTGGAGTGAAAGCATCAATAATATTGTATCCTACTTTATCATTCCCGATTCCAGTAGTTCGTATATCTTGTTTCGAAGTACATAACAATTATTGGTAGAGTGGCCTTGAACATTGTTGTGAAACTCACAGTAAGCATTTATATCATACCACTTAGGGAAAAGAGGTGTGAATTGTCGAGCTGGAACGGGTTTCAGCATGCCTTCCTTGGCCAAATGTTTGAAAATTTCCGCTTGAGAAACTGGCAAAGGTTCACGAGGCGCATGATATTGATGAGTTTGTTGCGGTTGTTGATATTGTTGTTGCACTGGGGCTTGTTGTTGTTGAGGTTGAATGTGATATGTTTGATTGACCCGATGCGCAGGTTGGTAATATTGTTGATGTTGGCGATTGTGTTAATACTGATAATTTTGAGGTACTGTTTGATAATGTGCAGGTGATTGATATTGAACCGGGACTCTGTATAAAGATTGTTTGAAGTTGTCAGTCCCACCAACGTTGTTTACCTCTTTATCTTTTTTCTTGAACTTCGTATCATCTTGTGTTTTAAACACACAGTCTTGCGCCATTTCGATCCTTAGCCCTGCGGTCACTAATTGAGTGAAATTTGAGGCAATAGCGCAAACAGTTTTGATCTTATCATCCTAGCAATTCAAAATCATAAACTCGTCGATTAGCTCCTTTTCAGTCATAGGAGGAACGACCTGAGCAGCTAGATTTCTCCATCTTTGTGCAAAAGCTCGGAATTTTTCATTCTTGTTTGGAGTCAAAACTCTGAGTATGGATTTATCGGGAGCTAAATCCCTGTTATGCTGATAGTGGTTAAGGAATGCACCTGCCAGATCTTTCCAGCTTTTTATTTCGTTCTTGTTTAAGCTTAAATACCATCGTATCGCCGGTCCCTTTAGACTCTCTTGAAAATAGTAGATCAGCATTTTCTCATTTATGAGATAGGCCCCCATTTTGCTGCAGTACATTGATATGTGGACTTGCGGGTCATCCGTTCCATCATACTTTTCAAAATCAGGAACCTTGAAGTCTTTTGGGATCTCTAAGTCTGTTACAATGCAGAACTGGGTGGGATCAATGGTTCCTCGACTATCTTCCAAATTATCCAAACGATTCAATATGGTTTCAACCTTGTCTTCTATATGTTGGTTCTCATATGGAATGAAATCATGTTGCAAATCGAGATTAACCGGAAGTTGTGTCATCGGATGGTTCGGCGGTTGGACAGTTCGAACAGTCGGAACATACTGCGGAAGAATATAATGGGCTTGCTCAGGTTGCTGTGGTAATGCATAGGGATCATATGGAACTTGCTGTGCTGGCTGTTGTTCTTGTGCAAAAGAAGAATTAGGATCTCCGATTTGTTGACTTGTTACATTGGTAGCTCTTTGTTCGACAAGAACGGCATGATACGAATAAGGTGCGGAAAGGATAATTCTAGCCGAAGCTACTCAGATCTATCTAGGTAAATTCAGGTGAAATGAAAATAAAACTAAGATAAAATACTTGGATAACTTTCCCGTGGGTTTGGCTCCGCGACCCGTTGCCTATATAAGAGGCAAGAACCTTGGAATATGCCAGGCACCTCGACCTGTTACCTATAGAGAGGTAAGAACCTTGGTATATGCCTTTGAACGCCACAATCGATTACGGGGAGATCGACTGATAAGTTCGGTGGTGGACGCCACGGACAAACCGATAAGTCCTAAGTTCTGAAAAAGAACCAACGAGTTTCTCTAACTCACAAATTTGATCTGCCAAAAGATCTTTCATTCATCCTCAATGGGGGTATTTATAAAGAGTTACATTGTATCTAGTCATCTCGAGAAATGCAGTAAAATAAATGAAGTCTTTGGAACTAACGGATAATTAAACTCTGCATTAAAGTAACGCTAGACTCTAGATAATTAAGGTGCTCAGGAATCCGTCTCTGGCGCTTCGCTTCCCATGTCATCTCTGGCGTTTCACCTTCTCATGTCGTCATATCATTCTCAGAAAGACTACCTCGGCAAGACGACCTCGGCATTGGTCTCGGCAAGACGACCTCGGCAATAAAGACGACCTCGGCAAAGACGACCTCGGCAAAGACTATCTCGGCATGCCCACCTCGGCCATGCCCACCACTCAACCATGCTCACCTCGGCCATGCCCACCTCGGCCATGCCCTCCTCGGCCATGCTCACCTCAGCCTCGGGTTCAAAGACTCGAATGGTTATTAAGATGCAAGGCTCAGTAACTGGTGCTTCGCTTGTCTCGGCCCAAGTACTTTTAATTAGCCCGTAAAGTGTCACCTCGGCTTGCCGAGCTCGGGATCTAGTAATTGGTCCGCTGGGGACTGAAACTTGTGAAGCGTTCGTTCCCTTTCTGACACCCGATATCATGTGCGATCCGATCTCTTGTCTTGTCGTCTCGGTTGAGACTTCCGACACCTTGGCTGGATTGATAAATGACTCGGTTGAGTCTTGGTCTAGACCCCATACTTAAGTTAGCAAGTCTGACACCTCGGCTAATCCACCCGATACCTCGGTTGAGTCTTCATTCGTCTTTGCTCGGGTCAGGATCGTATCATTCCCTTCCTCTTCAAAAAGATTTGTCCTCAAATTTGGACCTACATCATATGCATCACATTCAACTTCGAATGGGTTATAGAAATCAGATAAAACAAGGACAGGGGCTTGTGTTAAACTTCCCTTAAGAGCTTGAAAGGCGTTCTCTTGCACATCTCCCCATTTGAATTCCATGTTCTTTTTGATAACCGCGGTCAAGGGTGCGGCAATAGTGCTGAAGTCCTTTACAAAAGTCGGTAGAAACTTGCGAGTCCATGAAAGTTTCGAACCTCGGTAACTGATCTCGATGTCGGCCAGTCTTGACTTGCTCGGATTTTCTCCTCATCGATTGGGTTAGCATACAATTCTATGGCTCGACCTATGCTTGTGAGATTCATTCTTGCTTGCAACATGTAGCTCTTTGCTCCATTCTGTAATCCTGTTGCACTAATCACAAAAACAAAGGACGCAAACTTTTCCGTACCAACGTTGCGCTTTGTCAGGTTAGTACAATGTATAAGTGGTGCAATTCTCACAGTGCCTTTAACCAAGTGAATGCTATAAAAATCATCAATAACATCAAGTATGCATATGAATGATCGTAAAGCATGGTTCGTTATACGCATGAAAGAACTTGTGCTATGTTTTAACAGAAATGGTATGAACATCCACCCATATATTCCACACTTACTCTTAACAATTATTTTCCATTCCATAGTCTCTTTCAATCCTCGGTGCAGATGTCTATTTCTTAATTCAACTGAATGGTTATCAGAAATACCAAATATAACAAGTCTGCATGTGAACGATAGTAAAGTATGTTGCATAACAGAACCGGTCGCATGTTTTATCAACAATAGCATAAATATCCATTCATGTATCAAATGCTTGATTTTAAACATATGGTTCCATCCAATTCCTTCTTTTACTCCTCTACGGAAGTATCTATTCCTCAAATCAATTGCATAAACGTTATGCAAACCAATTAACATGATATCACGACAAATGATATAACGATGGTGTGACTTACCAATCAGATGATCAATGACAAAACAATATGATTCAATCAACTTAATCTTGTTGCAATTAACATGATAAAGACGTGACATGCTTTCAAAACAGTTATCAAGATGATGAGGTAATGGCATATTTCGTAAACTATCAATCAGATTTACCGTTATCGTGTTGATAGGTTGCTGGTCCTTCTTCAGTTGCCATGTTTCTTCCTTTCTATGAGTCAAAATTCCTTGAGATTGGCACGTTTGTTCCACTAGCTCTTTATCTTGTAGTTCCTTTGTCTCCTTGGGGTGGTTTACAAAATCTCGCATTTGCTCAACCTCTGTATTAATGAGTAGATCGTGTGGAATCTCTCTCGAACAACTTTCCTGCAATAAACAATCCAAAGAACTAGAAGAAGAAATAGGAAAAACGTTAGTACTCTCGCCAACAAAGCTATTTTCTCTTCTCTCTGTTACCTCAATTTTCAAATTTTCTCTCGCACTCTTTTCACCTTTTTCTCTCATTACACTCACCAACTCATTTTTTTCACTCCTTTCTCTCTCTTGTTGTTGGATTCTCATCTGATCCTCATGAATCTCCTTTGGTGTCAAAGGTACGAGAATGACGTTCCGATTCTTGAAAGTAAAGGAATATCGGTTGGTATAGCCATCATGTGACGCACGTCGGTCGAATTGCCAGGGTCGGCCTAACAGTATGTGACCAGCTTGCATCGGCACTACATCACATGTCACCTCATCCTCGTATTTTCCGATGCGGAACGGAATTAGAACTTGTCGGTTAACCTTGACCTCACCACTATCATTCAGCCACTGTAGTTTGTAAGGTCGGGGGTGTTTGCTTGTCGGCAACCCGAGTTTCTCAACCAACAAAGTACTAGCTACATTGGTGCAACTCCACCATCAATAATCATGTTGCATACCTTATTTTGTATATGGCATCGTGTATGGAATATATTCTCCCGTTGCACCTCGGTGTCATCAGTGATATTGATATTGAGAGCTCGGCGGGTCACTAGTAGTTCTCCCTGAGCAGGGTATTCTTCAGCCTCGTCTTCTAGAGGCGGCATAGATGTAGTCTCATCCTCCCATCAGTCTCGATATCGCCATTCTCAAGCAGTATCATAACCCTTTGGTTCGGACATTGATTGGCAATGTGTCCTCTACCCAGACATTTAAAACACTTGATATCTCGGTTCTTAGTCTCGGGGGTAGTCGTGCTAACCTTTTTACTGACCTCGGAAACCGAAGTCTTGAGTTTGCTCGCTTGTGGCTTCTCTTCCTTCTTCGGGTAGTTCGACTTCCAGGAGTTCGAACTCGGACTCGGTCTCGCCGATGTACCCTTCCTCTTAAGCTGGTTCTCCACTTTGATAGCGACGTGTACCATATCTTCCAGCTCGATATAATGTTGTAACTCCACCACATTAGCAATGTCTCGGTTAAGCCCACTCAAAAATCTCGCCATTGTAGACTCGATCTTCTTCGATATTAGCCCGAATCATAGTGATCTCCATCTCCTTGTAATAGTCTTCCACACTTCGGCTGCCTTGCTTGAGGTCCTGCAACTTCTGATATAGACCTCGGTAGTAATGACTCGGCACGAAACGCTTTCTCATTACTTCTTTCATTTCAGCCCAAGTCTCGATTGGACGCGCTCCGCTTCTTCTCCTATTGATGTTAAACTGATCCCACCATACA
This sequence comes from Xerophyta viscosa, assembly GCA_002076135.1. Taxonomy (NCBI): domain Eukaryota; kingdom Viridiplantae; phylum Streptophyta; class Magnoliopsida; order Pandanales; family Velloziaceae; genus Xerophyta; species Xerophyta viscosa. Next base: position 307,008 of record MJHO01000183.1, on the reverse strand, counting down.
ATAGCATAGTCAGTAAACTCAATGGCAGCGAGTTTTACCTTTTTGAGCTCCGAATATCGGTGGCAATCAAATACTAACTCAATCTTCTTTTCCCACTCCAGATATGCCTCGGGATCGTTCTTTCCTGAAAATGCTGGGATTTTTAATTTGATATTACCGAGGTTGTTGTCTTCTCGATCTCGGTTATCTCGGTGTCTGTTGTCCCGATCTCTAACACCTCGGTTGCGATCACCTCGGTAGTTTTCCTCCTCTTCCAAATCTTCACTGAAGGAATCGAAATCTTCATCTCGGGGAGCCTTTGATGATTTTCTTCTTGTCTATGAACTGGTTGGTTACGACGAGGTGGTCTCGGCCGCGCTTCTTCCAACGATCTAATCGCTCCTGTATCGGTGCCATCAACCGTCTCATTTCTCCCATCATTGCTTCCATCAGGAGTTTGGGTTCAACTTCTTCCAATTTGTTGGAGTGCTCTGAATTATGAGACATGATCCTGCAAAGAAATGTTAGAATAAAAACAACTGATCTCACTTACTCCCTCACGTGGATTTTCACTCAAAGCACTCGTGGTGCACTCAACGGCTTTTACCCTCAAATGTGCTCACCACACTGCCTTTTACCACTCTTGAGAAATTCTCTGTCGGTTCTAAGTCGAACTAGGGACAGTAAAGGTCTGATCAACAATCCACCAAGAAATCACCAAACAATCTGTGTATTCTTTTGTGGAGATCAAAAACAAAACTAAGTTCAAAACTTCTCCTTTCGGTTTTCGGATTTTCAGATTCCAACAAAATTCCAATGTTCAAACAAAACAAGATCTTTTAAAATGCCAAACCAAACAACTTTTCAATCTTCACTTTTTTTTTTTTTTTTTTTTTTTTTTTTTTTTTTTTTTTTTTTTTAAACTTAGCCGAAATGAATACAAACTTTTCAAAAAAAAATAACACACCTGACCTAGAAACTGAGCTCTGATACCAAATGATACGAATAAGGTGCGGAAAGGATAATTCTAGCCGAAGCTACTCAGATCTATCTAGGTAAATTCAGGTGAAATGAAAATAAAACTAAGATAAAATACTTGGATAACTTTCCCGTGGGTTTGGCTCCGCGACCCGTTGCCTATATAAGAGGCAAGAACCTTGGAATATGCCAGGCACCTCGACCCGTTACCTATAGAGAGGTAAGAACCTTGGTATATGCCTTTGAACGCCACAATCGATTACGGGAGATCGACTGATAAGTTCGGTGGTGGACGCCACGGACAAACCGATAAGTCCTAAGTTCTGAAAAAGAACCAACGAGTTTCTCTAACTCACAAATTTGATCTGCCAAAAGATCTTTCATTCATCCTCAATGGGGGTATTTATAAAGAGTTACAATAAGTTACATTGTATCTAGTCATCTCGAGAAATGCAGTAAAATAAATGAAGTCTTTGGAACTAACGGATAATTAAACTCTGCATTAAAGTAACGCTAGACTCTAGATAATTAAGGTGCTCAGGAATCCGTCTCTGGCGCTTCGCTTCCCATGTCATCTCTGGCGTTTCACCTTCTCATGTCGTCATATCATTCTCAGAAAAGACTACCTCGGCAAGACGACCTCGGCATTGGTCTCGGCAAGACGACCTCGGCAATAAAGACGACCTCGGCAAAGACTATCTCGGCATGCCCACCTCGGCCATGCCCACCTCGGCCATGCTCACCTCGGCCATGCCACCCTCGGCCATGCCCTCCTCAGCCATGCTCACCTCAGCCTCGGGTTCAAAGACTCGAATGGTTATTAAGATGCAAGGCTCAGTAACTGGTGCTTCGCTTGTCTCGGCCCAGATACTTTTAATTAGCCCGTAAAGTGTCACCTCGGCTTGCCGAGCTCGGGATCTAGTAATTGGTCCGCTGGGGACTGAAACTTGTGAAGCGTTCGTTCCCTTTCCGACACCCGATATCATGTGCGATCCGATCTCTTGTCTTGTCGTCTCGGTTGAGACTTCCGACACCTTGGCTGGATTGATAAATGACTCGGTTGAGTCTTGGTCTAGACCCCATACTTCAGTTAGCACGTCTGACACCTCGGCTAATCCACCCGATACCTCGGTTGAGTCTTCATTCGTCTTTGCTCGGGTCAGGATCGTATCACGGCAATAGTTGAAGTCAACCGCTCGAGTTGCTTATTCATATCATCGAGTTGCTTACGAAGTTCTTCATTCTCTTTTTTTAGCTGTTGGTTCAGTTCGTTGTCGGCCATGGATGCAGATGTACGGCGTCTGGATCGAAGCAGATACGGGCTTCTTTTCGTGATAGTCGTCTTGACCGTCCTTGTGTAGAGAAATTATGTGTCAATGATATGCAAATTTTATGCAAAATTTCAGAAATTTCAAAAAAAAAAAAAAATGTTTGCCGTGAAATTCTAGACTTTTGAACCTTCTCTTTTTTTCTTTTTCTTTTTTTTTTTTTAAGCAGGAATTAAGAAAAGATTTTTATTTTGAAACTTTCGAAAAAAAGAATTGAAAAACATTTTTTTATATTTTTCTTTTTAAAAGAAAAGGAATTTGAAAATATTTTGGAAAAAGAAAAATTCTTTTTTTTTTTGTTTTAGGAAAATGAATTCAAGAAGGTTTTTTGAAGAGAATTCGATTTTTCTTAGGACCAGGCATTACGGACTACCTACGTACATTGTACGCATGCTCCGATTGTCCCGGTAAATATGATGGACATACACCTCGAATCACCATATGCAATACAAATTTATACCAAAATCATCAGTATGCATAAATGACGATAGGAGTTTTATAGGTGTCTATGTTGGCTGGGCTTACGGACTACCCGTGCACATTGCACACGTGCTCCGATTATCCCAGTGGTTTCTAACAACCTGTCATTGCTGGGGTTCCTCCTGACGACCAATGCACATAGTACACCGGCTCGGGGTACTACCCAGATAACTTTTTGGCTAAGGTAAAGAGCCGGGCATTACGGATTACCTACGCACATTGTACGCATGCTCCGATTGTTCCGGTAACAGGATGGGTATTTACCCTAGGTCAATATATGCAATGCAGGTTGCGTAAGCAAAAATAAGTACAAAAAAAGATAAAAATACTATTGTTAATTGATTACATATTTTTTTTTTACCTTTTTTTTTTCAAATATAAATTCAGAATTACTTAATCACTTATAATAACGAGCCTGACGGGTCCCCAGCGGAGTCGCCATCTGTTGACGACCTTCCTCCGGAGGGGGAAAGGGTTGGAGTCGCTACCTAGATATTTAAAGGAAATCTAGGAAACCGGGATAAGGCACATTGAGATTCTAAGGCTCGTTCGTCGTTTACGTGTGGGGAAGACGGAACGCCTCCACAGCGCCTCTCAAAAGAGAGTACTCTATAAGTGATTAAACATAATTTTGAATTTATTTTTGCACGAATTTTATTATGTATAGATATATCATTTTTTTTATTTACCAAATACGTAAAAAGAGAATAAGTGTACACCTATTTCTCATTTTAATATTTGATAAATACATTTAAATAATGTAATTTACGATATTGGACCAGTATACACAGATCTTATGTTCGTATTTTCTATTATTTAAATAGGATTTGTCTTCCTCCAATACGTATAATAGATGTGAAAAGTAGTATACACCACTTTTTTACAGCTACCATTCGTAGGTGAATTCTCGTTCATATAAACTAAGAAAAACGAAAACAGCGGTATACACCGCTGTTCTAGTCCTTAATTTATATGACCGAGTGAGACTAATCTCAAATAACGATATATTTATAGACATTATTTAATGAATAAATAAATGCACAATTTCTGTTGTGTGTGTGCTCAACGTCGGAGGAGTGCACATTAATGTGGTGAAAATATTATTTTATTAGTGTTGGGCTCAGCGCGTTTCCGTTTCCTCTTCATCGCCCAAGAATGTCAATTTTTTCATGAAAATGATTAGAAAATAGAAGTATACACCTCTATTTCCTAATAGTAAATTGAGTTACAAGTGTACACCTATAACTCATTTTTTAAAAAAAAAAAAGAAAATAATAATAAAATAAAATAAAATATTTTTGGTGAGAATTGGTTTTAAAACGTTGTGTTAAGCTTAAAAAAATGCATGATTGGAAGTGTACACCTCCAAATATGCATTTGGATTACAAGTATACACCTATAATCCATCAAAATTGATTTAAAATTGATTTAAAACGAATTTAAACGAATTTGGGCCTTAAACGGGCTAGACCGGACCAAGTTGGTCCGGCCCAAACCGAAACAGACTCGCGGGCGAGTCCGTCCGCGAGACCAGACTCGAGCCTGGGCTCGAGTCCGGACGCGTCGGTTTAAACGACGCGTGACCGGCTCAGCTGGTCGCAACCGGCTGAGCCGGTCGAGCTTCTTTTTTTTATTTAACTGAAACGGGCGCGGGTTGCGGATGCGGGTTTCGGGCGCAGATCCGACCCGTTTAGGTCATCTTCAAGCCGTTAAGGGCAGAAATCACGTTTTTCGTTTTTTTTTTAAACGCCGCCGGCGGCGGCAGTTCGACCTCCGCCGCCGGCCGTCCGGGAGTCACCCCAAGGGTTTTCGGCCGTCCAGGACGCGTTGGTGACGTCAAAAATTGGGTTAGAGGCTTCGTTTAATGAGTTTTCGTGGGTGTGAAGTTTCGGTCGTTTTTCACGGCGGTGACCGTTCGCCGCCACTAGGGTCGTTCCTAAGGTTCTCAAGGGTCCTGAATTCAATGGTGATGTCCGAATTGGATTTCAACGTGTGTGTAATGAGATATAGTGGGGTGTAATTTCGGTTTTAAAAAATGTTTATATCGTTTCGCCGCCGTGGCTCTCCGGCGGCGAAGCCACGGCAGCGTCGTGTGATCTATAAGAGTTAGAGACGATTTTGAGAGGGTTACCTCGAGTTTTGGACGTGGATTGAGGAGTTGGTGGTTTAGATGCTTCGGACGCGCGTTCGGCCGGAGCTCGATGCGGCAGCGTAGGTTCTGATCGGCGGCGGCGTCGTCGTCTCAGGAGTTTGAAGATGTCGGAGTAGGTGCTTATTCTGGTCGGATGTGTGTGTGTGGATGGGATCCCCGGCCGGCTCTTCTCTCCCTCTCACTCTCTTATTCTCTCTCTCTCTCTCTCTCTGCCTCTCTCTCTCTCCCTCTCCAGCACCCCCTCTCCAACACCCCCATTCTACCGGTCTCCCCCTTCTCTATTTAAAACCTCTAACCTCTCCCTTCAAATGTGGATCTCAACCATGCAACTTGCATATATTACAAGAAAAATCCCCACATTTGCTATTTTGCAACAATGACCTCTCAATATTTGCAAACTCAAGTCCAATATTTTGATCATTGGCGTAATTAAACCCTCTACATCCAAGATTTTGATTTTTACGATTAAATGCTTTTTGTATAGGACTTGTTATGAATATTCACTTTGATTAAATGTGTCCGATTAAATTAAATTGAATTGAATTGAGTTTTATCAAATTTATTGGGCTTTATTGGGCTTAATTAGATTTAATCGAGTTGATTAAATTCGATCGAGCACAATTGGTCTCAATTGGGCCTATTTGGCTTAATTGGGCTCTTTAAGCTTAATTGCGTCTAATTGGATCAAATCAAACCTAATTGGACCTGATCGAGTTAGGTCGAATTTAATTATGCCATGCAGGATCCAATTAGTGCATTTTCGTTTAATGTAAATCGGCGCCCGGACAAAATGGGGTGTCAACAAACACCCCATTTTCTTAAACATTTCCTAAATCATTCAAACACCACATATTCACTTACATATGACCAAAATACACATGCAGGTATCGATTTCCGACCAAAGCGCGTCCAATCCTCATCAAACAAAATATTTTTCGAAACATCGAAAATACAAACTTTAAGAACTCAAGTAGCCAAATTTTGATTAAACCACAATTTCATTCATTCGCAATTGTCACAAGTACCCAAATAACCAAATACACATGCGACAAGATTCAAATTCCAAATCGGAGTTCTTTTTACACAAAAATATAACAAGGATGTCCATTTACATCATAAACTTAAAATATACAACCTTTAGAGATTTAAACCTTCTCAACTAAGGTTTACAATTCTAAAGGGATTACAAACCACCTAAAAATATCAAAATGTAAGTTAGTGCTTCCAAAAGTTAATTCTTTATATGTTTACGCTAAACAACTACGAGTTATGTAAAATTGATACCCTTCCCAAAATATACCTTCCCAAAATCTTTCCGAGCTAGCGTTGGGAATTTAGCACCCTCTTGCCGGTGCCTTCCCACGATCTAACGGATTTGAAAATGAAAGAAAGCAACGGGGTGAGTCATAATGACTCAGTGAGCGGCGCGAATATCACTCGCGGCACCTCACACCAAAACACATCCAAACCACAACACAAGCCGAACAAATACTAAGTAAAGCATTGCCATAGCCGATAACATCAACATGTAAATAACACATTCCCACACCAAACAAATTATGCTTTACTTTCTTATGTTAGCGTTTGCTTGACTAATCACCCGTTAGTCCTTTCACGTTTGCAACGCAACACACCCTTTAGGTACCGCAGCACCAAGGATCTGGGTCAAACACGGTGCACATCGCGTCCCCCAGTACCCTACGGCGGGGGCGATCCCTTTTGGCCTTAAGGGAGTTACTTGATATACCAGCCTTTCCGGAATTTTCGATTCAAGCCTCGCCTGGTCTCGTAGCCGACCACCCTAGCCTCGGGCTGGCCTTAACTACGCCCACCGGTCTCTTCTCGAGACAACTAATCTGGGACTCCGGCGCCCACATCGTCCCATTTCGAACCCGGTCAATATCCACACGACTAACACGGGTGAGCGAACCTGGGCGATGCAGTCAAACGAAAGAGCCCCACCACAAATATTTTCACTTTATCAAGTCTCATTAGCGCTCATGTTGTCAATGTCTCTAATCACAACAATACTCACATTGGGCACACCAATCGCATAAGTATTAGTGATAGACATACAACGGTTTCCACGCATTCCAAATTTCCAAACGAAACACATATCCAACGTATGCACAATATCCAACATTTCCGCAATATAAGAAGGTGCTCCCAACCAATGTCCAAATCATATAGTTACCAATAACGTGGTCATAAGTACCAAATCACACTAGCAAGTTGTAATCACACATTACCATCATGCTAGCATCACAACATACTCATAAACCACATATAACAAAATCTAGGGTTTCCACCACAATTTGTAAATATCATATAATCATGCTTGTATCACATAAATCATCACATTAGCATACACCAACACCATAATCACATACAAGCAAGAGTTGCAAACCATTCACCTCAGGGCTCGGCAGAAAATTCGCAAGAACACGACCCACCGCAAACCGATCTAGGTCAAGAAGAGCCAAAAGAGTGAGGGAGAGAGAGATAAGATGATCAAACACCCAAGAATCAAAGGAGAAGGTGATGGGAACTCACCTAGGTCAGGAATAGGGCTCCAGGTCGGGAGATGGTGAGAAATGGTGAAGGGGTAAACAAAACAATACAAGACCCGAACTTATCCACGAGCTGCACGCAACTTTCGGTCGACCGGAACAGGAAATCGGTCGACTGAAAATGCTCTGTATAGCACAAATCCGGTCAAAACAAACACCCAATCCCCGACACGCACACAACCAAGCATTCCCTCGTGCCTACGGGGTCACCAACCACATGACACAGCAATAGATGCGTTAACATAAGTGTTCATTTACTATCGTAAAATTTTCAACTATGAGAAGAGTTACGATTTCAAACCAAAAGATGCTATAAAGGGACGTCGCTCGATATATTTGTTTCATCGAGTAGCAAGGTCTGAGTCTGGAACACCAGCATAGAGGTTCTAGATGGCCCGTTGTACGATTTTTATGGTGCTTCTCTTTCTTTGTGGGATGACCATGATGGTAATGCTGCAGTCGGAGGCTTGGCCGCAAAAGCCTAGGCCACCGTATTACTGGTTGTGGCCACCTGGTGGCTATCCTTTGGATCAGAGATGCTGCGCAAGCTACAAACAGGTTGGCGATACTTGCCTCCATCAAATTATTACGGCTGTCGCAACGAAACATGCAACGCTGAAATCTTTAAAGGCTTTCTGCGCAGCCGAAAAGATATTTGAGGACTCTGGGAGCCCTAGTCCATCTCCCAACTACTGAGGCGTAAAATTCGCGTATGCCTATAAATGTATTCCTAATAAGTGCGCTTGTACTTGGTTTTTAAGGCTCGTGATCTTTGTATTGGAATTCAATTTTTTTTTTAAAATGTTCTCCACTTCCTAGCTCGCATGTGTAGTCGTCGAACAGCGTATACAATATTTCTCGAAAGTCTGGAGTTCCCTTCAAGAAGATAAGGTCTCGTGCATGTTTATACGCTTATAGATTTGCACACAATTGCGTTTTGCGCATTAGCGTTCCATGTATCCCGATAAGCTTTTGACGTTTACTCGTTTCCACAGACGTGTGTATTTTTTGCAAGCCTGCGACTTAGCAAGTTGTTGCTACTATTTATCATGAGCAAGCACAGCACATTGCTTTCATATGTGCTGCAGTAAATATGAGGTCGATTTTCATTTTGTCTTATTCGACGGCGGAGATGGTATGTAAACAACTACTGCAGGTGTCTGTTGACGACCTTCCTCCAGGGAGGGAAAGGGTTGGAGTCGCCACCTAGATATTTTGCAAAAATCTAGAAAACTGAGATAAGGCACATAAGAGATTCGTCAGGCTTGTTCGTCGTTTACGTGTGGGGAAGACGGAACACCCCGACAGCGCCCCTCAAAGAGGGTACTCTATAGGTGATCAGAATAATTTTGGGTTTATATTTATCACATATTTATTATTATTATATATGCATATTTAATTGTTTACCTAATATCAAGGAGAGAGATCTGTATCCACCTTACTCTCTAAATCATAAGTAGTAGAGATTAGATTTTCTCTAGATACGAAGGTTAGGAACCGGATGGATCCTAGTCTAAATAACTGGGGTAAATAAATATGAATGATCGTAATAGGAAGTGATGAATATTACTCTCCTAATACGATTGGGCATGTTTATAAAAATCAAATCCCACTCAAATAAAAGATATATAGAAACGAGATGATGGATATTATCTTGACGGATATATATTTGTATATTTGGATGTGTCTACCTAATATATGCATATATTTAATACATATATACAATGTCATGATATTATGTGCATACAAAAAAATATATACATTGCTATAAATAAAATAAGTAGAATCGAATTAATATTATTTTATTTCTTGGGGGCTCAGCGCCGTGCCGTTTCCTCTTCATCGCCCCATTATCAGGGTAGAAATATCCATCTCAACCGCAATAATAAACGATATATTCGTGCGTTAGTTATTAATAGGGAAGAAATATCCATCACTTCCCCTTGTTTCGGTTATTCGAGTTACTCGTTTTATTTATATATAATAATATTCGTGTCGTACTTTGTAATATTTATACGAGAGTGGGGAGTCAGCAATATCCATCGCTTATCCCCTGATTCCCATTTTATTGTTAAGTTCCTATTTCGGGGAAATATCCGTCTCTCCGAAATTTCAATTTGATTAACCGTCGAACTTTTTCATTTTAGGGCTATATGTATATATAGGTATATATGTCAACAATAATAATAATAGTAAATTATATTAAAAAGATAAAGGAAAGATAAAATAAAATAAAATTAAAATAAATAAAACAAAATTAAAATAAATAATGAATAAATAAAAGAAAAAAGAAAATAAAATCAAATAAATAAAGAAGAAAAAAGGAAATCGTGAGTATACGCCATATATATACTATGACAATATATATACATATACCACATACATATATCATCTCATATATATATGCCATATATGCATCAACATATATATTTATACCATACATATATATATGTATTATATATATACCATGCATATATATACTATAATGGATGATTGTAAATATATACAATGCCTATATATATATATATACAATACACACATAATGTATATCATGCACATATACATATATACATATATTATAATAATAGCATATATATACTATATATCTATACGTATGCATATACACTATAATAAAAATTAAAAAAAAAAAAAAGAAAAAAAAGCATATATATATATCATATATATGTATGTATGTGTATGCATCCTAATAATAGAACAAAATATAAATATGAAAATATATATTAAAAAGAAGAAAGAATAAAACCACAACTAAATAGGAAAGATGATATAACAATACACACACACACACACACACACATATATATATATATATATATATATAAGTGCATATATGTATGTAAATATTTATATATGTTATAACAATAATACACATATGTAGTACACGTTAACAACACACACAAAAAAAAATAAATAAATAAATAAATAATAATAATAACAAAGATAAAAGAAAAATGGAAGAAGAAAAGTAGAACCAAAGCTAGAGAATAAAAAAAAACATAACAACACATATTTAAATATTATAACAATGATACACACTCTATATATATATATATATATATATATATATATATATATATATATATATATATATATATATATATCAGCATGCATGCATAATAACAATTACCATAACAAAGACAATAATAATAAAAGAAAAAAAAAAGAATAAGAAAAAGAAAAAGAAAAAGAAAAAGAAAAAGAAAAGAAAAGAGAAAAAAAAAGGCCGGTGAGTGCGAGCAGGCCGAAATTTCGGCCTGCGGGCGTCGGACTGACGATCGGAAATCAGTTCGATCGTCTTCCTCGCGGCGATTTGCAGTCACGCGCGACTGCACCGCCGTCCGCCGGCTTGACGCCGCCGTTTCTGTTCCAAGCTCACCCCTAGGGTAATCGACCCTTCTGATCTCATTGGTGATGTCAAAAATTGATTTTATTGACTGTATTAGCGTGTTTTTGAGGGTGCAAGTTTCGGTTATTATTATTCCTCCTCGTTTTCCGGCCGCCACAACTCACCGGCGACCCTCCCGTTCGTTCGTATATGTTCTAGTACGTTCAAAGAACTTACCTGGCCATTAATGGCGAGACGTTTCGCGTTCGTTCGAGTTATGCACAATATTATCATTTTCGGTTCTTAGATCTTTTTACGACCGCCGCCGGCGACGCCGGCGGAGACCAGGATTATCAACTGATCAAGTATGATAGTAACAGTAAAAGAAACACACTGGTGTAAGGATATGAGAAGGTTTACGCACTTTACCTTAAACGCCGGATTTCGGCGAGGCTTAGAAACGTCGGCGGCGGCGTGTCCTCGGCTTCTTTGAGTCGTCGTCTCAGCTCCTAGAGGTCGCAGAGAAACTGACTCGGGTAGACCAAGCTCCCTCCACTCTACCTCGCCCTGTCTTTCTCTCTAAACCGAGCTCTCTCCCTCTCTTCTCTCTCTCTCTCTCTGTTCTCTCTCTCTCTCTTCTCTCTCTCTCTATTTTGGAATTTCTTCAGAGTTTTCTCTCTGTCTATAGACTCTGTCCGTTTTGAAAGGGTTTAGGGGGTTATTTATAGAGTTTGAGAGGTAGTGGAGTGAGGGCATTTTGGGAATTTTAAGGGGGATGAAGGTAAGTCGGTGGAGGGCTTAGGGTTTGGGGGGTGGCTGCTGTGCAGCCACTTCTATTACTGTATATATATTTTTTTATGTATATATATATATATATGTGTACACCCTTGTATGTGTGTTTATGTGGGTGTTATTAATAAATTTTCGTGTCTATGAGTGTGTACGTATACTCGTGTGTGCATGCATGCATATCCATATGTGTTTCGAGGGCTATCGAGTATATACGTACATATGCGAGTCGTTATATGTGCATGTGACGTTGCATGCATGCAAACCATGAAATGAGTCTAATCAGGCTCAAATGGGTTTGATGGAGTAATAATAGGCCAACTGGGGCTTGATTCGGATCAAAATAGGCTTAAAATTTGACTGACTGGGCCTGACTTAGGTCAATTGTGCTAAAAAAAGTTTAATCAGGCCAACTGGGCCTTGATAGGGCTCAATATGATCTGAATAGTTCAATCAAGTATTATCGGGTCAAACTGGGCCAATCTGAGTTTTATCGGGCTGAATCGAACAAATCTAGCCTGATTAGGTTTATCCGGAGTGATTGGGTTTGATTGGGCCTAATTGGGAGGAATCTATCCCAATTAGCCTGTTAAGTCAAATTACGCTGTGTGAAGATATATATATATATATATATATATATATATATATATATATACATATATATATATATATATGAAGATATATATATATATATACATGTGTATGTGTTATGAATATATATATATATATATATATATATATATAGATATATATATGTATATGTATGTGTGTGTGTATATGTGCACCTGTAGATGGTTATGAGTATATATGCTCGTGCATACATATATAATATTTATGTGTATATATATATATATATATATGACATGTGTATATGGACATATATAAATAGATGTATATATGAATGAGATATGTATTTACATATGTATATGTATATGTATATGTGTGTATATGTGGTGGTTATCGTCATGAGTATGAAAGCGTGTATGTATATGATATGTGGGCGTGAGAATTTGCTATTATAATAGATGGCCGGACAAAATGGGGTGTCGACAGTTGCCCCTCTTTGTCTAATCATTTGGAAAAAGATTAGGCAAAGATAGAAGATATACCACATTTTGTCCAGTGAGTTGAGGTGCGATAAACGCATCCGGACTTGGCGCCCGTGGGCATAAAAAGGTAGTGGCCCCATGGATCGATCCCTGAGAGTTATAAACAGTGGATCCATGGATCAGTCTAATAACTTATGAAAAGGCAGAGGCACATGGAGCATACCTTAAGGGTTATAAGGCAATGGCCCCATGGACTATGCCCCGGTATATCATGGAAAGGCAGCGGTAAGGGTTATAAAGCGTTAGCCCCATAGACTACGCTAGAAGGTGATTTAAGGTTACGAATATTGTGAATTATGTCATTAGAAATATGAAGCAATGGTCGCCATGGACCAGGCTTTGATATACGAGGAGAAGTCATGAACATCCTAGGTTTGGGTTATGAAGCAAGTGTCGCTGTGCTCCCTGCCTTGACGTATGTGGTAAGGTCATTGTGACGCCCCGTAACCGGAGGTCAAGAATTTAGTGAAAAATATATTTTCTTTTGGAGAGGAAGAAAAGGAAAATGAGATAGGTGTTATGAGCTAGCACTTCCAGTTCACAATATTAAACAATTACTATAATTTAATTAACTACGCAGCGGATAATAATACATATTACAATTTACATTTTAACCCTAAAGTCAATAAAATCCCTCCAAAGCTCACACTTTGATACGTCAGCGATCCTCGCAACAACCTAAAGGAAGAAGGTAGTAACATGAGTATATAAAAATATATACTCAGTGAGTGACCCACCCTAGCAGCCCCTCAGGTCAACTGCTAGAGCTCCAGTCACACACTAGCAAGCAACATAAATGCAAGCACACATGCAATACAAACTTGTATGCATAGATAAAAACTGCATGCTATCACATATGCTACCTGCAACACTAGTCTACACGCCAAAACATATCTTGTATGCCAAATTACTTATCAAAGCATACAGTCACTCATACTTGCCAAAACCACATAAACATCAATATTTACAAGCATAGCCGAACTCGGCATATTATAAGCTTAACAACGTTAAGCTACAAACGTAACTAATATATCAAGTAACATGCTTATCAACTATAAGCTATCAGCTACAGCATAATAACATGTGATCCATCATCAACAAACAAAAGCATGCTTGACTTATAAGATAAACATCAACACATAAAGCATAACATAAAGAAATCGTTTACCCAAAACCCATCAGGTTAAGTTATCTTTCTTAAGTCAGCATGGACTAAACTACCAAACCGATTAGTTCTCTCTTGTTTCAAATCTCTTTAGGTACTCGCACCCGTAAGCTTGGGTATCCTGCGCAGTACCAAGGATCAAGAATCTTCCGCAAGTGCACATAAGCGGCAACATGACCCTCAGTGGAGGCGATCCCATAGACGTCTACATGGGAGCTACTCGGAACTGGTCAGTATCCGGAGTGACCTCACGAGCCTCGCCTGGTATCGTAGCCACCGCCCCGGCCAAAGGGTCGATCGAAACTACGTCCACTGGCCCCATCGCAAATCAGGTGTCACGACTCCACTACATTATAACAAGCGCAGGCGACACACACACACACCTAATTTAGTCAGAGACAAGCACGTACAGTGTCACAATTAGGTCAACGACCCTACAACATGTATAACTAGAACGCAGGCGGCGCTGACATCACTAACTAGTGTCCAAAGCATTCAAACATGTCCATATATATTTCTATGTAAGTACAGACCTGGCAGTCATGCTCTAATACTTACTCAAACATGACAGTATCAAGTCCTCTAACTAACGGGTGTCACATCTACCTAGATGTCCAAACAAGTCGTTTATCAGTTATAGACTACATCTACTAAGGTATCGGTTCAACAACATACTAATACATTCATCTGTGTAGACTATCATACTGACACACTTAAGCATGCTTACACACATATATATTCACGTTTACACAGAATCATAAACACACACAAAGTCCACGGGTTCACTCACCTACGTCCCGATCCTACCGGATCGAGACCCGACGAATCGGCGTGAATCCACAGAGTTCTACCGGAAACGACCACGGCAACGCGTTCCCGAAGACAAGACGAAGTGACGGCTCGGTCGGGTTCGCCGGAGACGGTCGGCGGCAGCTCCAAAGGCGGCGACGGCGATCAACGACGGCGAGGAGCTCAGGGCTCGGAGAAGACGGCGGCGACCTCGGTGACGGCGGCCGAAGCAACGGCGGCGACGACGGCGGCCGAACAGAAGCAGAGAGGACGGAGAGAGATCCAGCGCGACGGCGTGCAATCGGTGGCGGAGGAGGCTCGTCGACGACCCAGACGAGGGAGAGAAGCCATGGCGAGCGTCGGCGAGGCGCGGCGGCGCCAGAATCGATGGTGGCGAGAAACTAGGTTTTCGTGGCCTAGCGCGAGACGACACGAGAGAGAGGGAGATGGCAACCAGAGGAGGAGAGAGGTGAGGTGAGACGCGGCGCGGCGACGCGCCGGCGGCGGACGGAGCGGCGATCGGCGGCGGGCACGCGGTCGCGCGCGAGACAGAGAGACGAGAGCTGAGCGAGAGAGACGAGAGGGGCGCGGGCGATCGGGTGCCTGGCGACCTGGCGACCTGGCGAGCCATTTGGCTCGCTGGGTTAGTCGGGCTCGGCCGGGCCGAGCCACATGACTCGGTCGGCCGGGTCCAGCCCTAAACGGGCCCAAATCAAGCCCAAAACACACCAAATTAATTTACGATCAATTCTAATACAAATCAAACACCCAGAAACCAATAAATCACTCAAATAAACTCGAAACAAACCAAATCAAACTCCGAATAAATCCGATTTAAAACAAATATTAATATTACGAAATCCGGGACCTTACAGTCATTAACACCGTGGATCATGACCGAGGTTATAAGCAATGAATGAGATAAGGTCATGAACACCGTGGATCATGCCTTTGGGTTATAAAGTAATGGCCGTCGTGGGTCGTGTTTGGTTATGCCAAGGAGTATTGGCCCCGTGGACCATACCCTGGAGGCTATGAAGTAGTGGCTACATAAGCCTTGCTTTGCGACATCATGAGAAGGTATGGGCCCCGTGGACCGCACTTTTAATGATTACAAGGCGATGGTCCCATGGATCATGCTTGATTGAGTGCATGACTAGTTATCAAGTGATGTATGCGTGTATGAGGCGTTGAACTTGTGATAAGTACTGATCATCTTTACCCAAAGGGAAACTTTTGATGTTGCTAAGGTGAAAACGTGTCTTTGATTTTTTTTTTTTTTTTTTATTTTTTATTTTTTTTAAAGTATGCTATGTTTATATCTGAAAAAGTCTCGTCCTTTTTCTATGAGTTTCGGAGTATGAGGTCATCAGGGAAGCCATCACCATGCTTATTCGCGTGCAGTCTTAAGTCATTTTTTTTCATTCGCACGGTACAGTTATGTCATGTATCTTCCTTACGGAGGTGGAATTGTCCCAATTTTAGTTTTAGAAAGAATATTTGTCACTCCTTATTTTGCGTTCTTGCCAACTTCCGTCCTCTTCCTTTAGTTTGCCATGAATGTTTGACATTGCCCCAGTTTTGTTTGTAGCACTATATCATTTCATCTTGTATGATGTGGTCGTTGAGTCCATGACTCCCTTTATATCGCATCATTTCAAATATTGCCTCTTGGGCAGCATTGTCCTTTCTGGGAACATCATATTCATGTAAGGATGAATGACAACTTCTCAGATCAAAAATTACCCTTGTTTAGATATTTTGTGGAGCTATAGGTATTATTGGCTTGTTTTCTAGGAGGTAGGTAGGTCATGGAAGCAAGTTATATGTTGGTGGAGTGGTATTCATGACAATGGCCCTACTCTTAACTTTGTTATTATTTTAAATGATTAATGAAAGTTCCTTTAACAATGAGGGTAGAAATCTCAACAAAAAAAAATGCCCTAACCAGTTTTGCCTAGAACTTTTTGTAAGTCTAGCGGGCCTGATATGTTTTGATCATCCACCACTTGCAACTCTATCTACCAACCAGCATGAAGAAGTACCGAAGTATGAAGAAAAACTATTTCATACAAAGTATCTTACAATCATTGTTGTCCGTGTACATTATCCCTCAGACTCATGCATAATACTTTTTGACGATATTAGAATTGACAATGATCTGACAATTCGGATCATCCATCTCTGATAGAATCAAAGCGCCACCCGTCAACATTTGTTTCACCACATAAGGCCCCTCGTAGTTAGGTGCCCACTTTCCTCTAGCATCAGAGGTCACGGGATTAATCTGCTTGATCACTAAGTCTCCTTCTTCAATCTTCCTATCTTTGACCTTCTTGTTGAAGGCTCGAGAGATCCTTCTCTGGTAGGCTTGGCCACTCTCTTTTCATCTATCAAACCCAACTGATCATAACGAGATTTAATCCACTCATCTTCAGTCTATTTTGTCTCGATTAGAACCCGTAAAGAGGGTATTTCGACTTCTATTGGTATTACTGTAAGGTTTCGAATTTTTGTGAATTAATATTTGTTTTAATCGGATTTATTCGGAGTTTGATTTGGTTTTATTTCGAGTATTGATCGAGAGATTTATTTGGTTTCTGGGTGCTTGATTTGTATTAGAATTGATTGTAAATTGATTTGATTTGTTTTGGGCTTGATTTGGGCCCATTTGGGGTTGGACCCGGCCGACCGAGCCATGTGGCTCGGCCCAGCCGAGCCCAACGGACCCGGACGAGCCATTGGCTCGCCCAAGTCCCCGCACCTGATTGCCTCCCTCGCTCTCGTTCTCTCCCTCGCCCGTCTGTCTCCCTCTCTCGCCGTCTGTCTCCCTCTCTCACTCGTGTCTCTCGTTTCTCGAGCGCGCGCCCGCCGTCCACCTCCGCGCCGTCCGTCGCCAGCGCGTCGCCGCGCGCCTCACCTCACCTCCCTCCTCCTCTCGCGCTTGATTTCTCTTCGTCGCGCCGAGCCCTAGATCCGTTACCGCCGTCGATTCCGGCGCCGTCGCGTCTCGCCGTCGCCGTCCGTGGCTTCTATCCGTCACCTGGATCACCGACGAGCCTCCTCGCCGTCGATTGGACGCCGCAGCTGCCGGATCTCCTCTCCGTCCTCTCTGCTTCTGTTCGGCCGCGCCGCCGCCCGTCGCCGCTGCTACTCCGGCCATCGTCGCCGCCTCCTTCGACGTCCATTTGCTCCAATCGCTGTCGCTGCCTCTGTTGCCGCCGCCGCCCGTCTCCGGCGAGCTTTTCCAGCAAACTCGGATGTTTCGTCGCTGCGCCTCGGCTTTGTAAATGCGTAGATGGACTTGTTTATTGGTTGAGCACTTGGGGTTTCACGTCGTCCGTCGGGTCTCGGTTTGGTAAGACCGGGACATAGGTGAGTGAACCCGAGTCTCACTTGTGTGTTTTTCTATTGATTCCAGTTATGTGGTGTGGATATATATATATATATATATATATGCATTGTGTATGCTAGCACGTGTTGATGTGTTAACTTAATTATGCGAGTACTCTAGTATGTGGTTGAACGAACGACTTAGTAGATTTGACATATGGTTGTGATAACTTATTTGGGTCGAGTACCTTAACTTGTGGTTGAACCCTTACCTTAGTAGTAGTGACATTAGGCTTTATTATGACTTGTCGGACATCTAGGTAGGTGTGACATCTCTTGGCTAGTTGGTATGACACATGTTATGTAGATTATTACCGACCTTCCTATGGTTTGACCCATGTTTATATTTATATTTATATGGATAAGTTTACTTTGTGACATGTAGAATGTGTTGGACTTGACTTAGTGACTTTGAGCGCCTCCTGTGCTCTAGTTATACCTGTTGTAGGGTCGTTGACTCGGTTGCTACCTAGAAAGTATTAAAGCACGAGTGCTGGATTAATACTCTTCATAGTAAATGTTTGTGTACGTGGCACGCCCGTTGTATCGCCTATGTGTACTTGTCCCTACCCAGCGTGTGTGCGTGTACCGCCTGCACTCGTTGTATTGTGGTAGAGGTTCGTTATGACTTTTGACTTGTGTTGTCAGCGTGACTGACCTACTTAGACGGTATGCGAGCCGATTGCTCTAGCAATACCATTAGTAGAGCGGATTGTTGTGAAGTGCGTCGTCTCCCTTGTGTGTGTATTCTTTTATTTTCCCTTGTGAGTTCGGAGTTACTGACTAGGGATAGGCTTGAGTTGAACATGATAAAAGGGGTGCGCACTTGATATTTGTTTTGATGTTTTGGTATGTACCCGTGAGAGGGTTTTACTTTCGGTTGTTTGAAATGCCTGTGATGTAAAGCATGTGGATTGTGATGATTATGCAATTCCTAGCATGTACTATGTTGTGAGATTCATGTGGGTTGGTTGACCTTGTATTATGTGATACATGATTTGTGAGCATGCTTAGATGATTAGCATGATGTTTATATGAGAATGAAACATGCCAGTTTGATGTGGTGCTTATTATGTTTTTAGCGTGGAAACCGTTGTATGTCTCACTTGTTTGTGATTGTGGACATCGACAACGTGAGCGCTAATAAGATTTATGTGATGATGTTATATGGCTTTGGCATGTTTCGGAAATATTCTCTCTTCATTTATGTGATATCAGGATTTGGATATATGTTATTAGCGTGGAAATTGTTGTATGTCTATCACTAGTACTTATGCGATTGGTGTGCCCAATGTGAGTATTGTTGTGATTAGAGACATCGACAACGTGAGCGCTAATGAGATTTGATAAGTGAAAATATTTGTGGTGGGACTCTTTCGTTGGACTGCATCGCCTAGGTTCGCTCTCCCGTGAGTCGAGTGGATATCGACCGGGATCGAAATGGGACGATGTGGGCGCCGGAGTCCTAGATTTGTTGTCTCGAGAGAAAGAGACCGGCGGGCGTAGTTAAGGCCAGCCCGAGGCCAGGGTGGCGGCTACGAGACCAGGCGAGGCTTGAATCGGCAATTCCGGAAAGGCCGGTAGATCAAGTAACTCCCTTAAGGCCAAAAGGGATCGCCCCCGCTGTAGGGTACTGGGGGACGCGACGTGCAC
The DNA here is from genome assembly GCA_002076135.1 of Xerophyta viscosa. Classification (NCBI taxonomy): domain Eukaryota; kingdom Viridiplantae; phylum Streptophyta; class Magnoliopsida; order Pandanales; family Velloziaceae; genus Xerophyta; species Xerophyta viscosa. The sequence goes on along the minus strand of MJHO01000183.1, from coordinate 287,277 downwards.
CGTGTCTGACCCAGATCCTTGGTGCTGCGGTACCTAAAGGGTTGTGTTGCGTTATAAAATGAGAGGACTAACTGGTTTGGTAGTTTAGTCCACGCTGACTTAAGAAAGATAACGACATAACCGGATTGGGCTTTGGGTGATCGATTACCTTACATTTTTATTATGTTGTTGATGTTTATTATTATGCCAAGCATGCTTCTTGGTTGTTGATGACTTGCTTGTTTTATAGTAGCCGATAGCTTATAGTTGTAAGCTTGCTACTTGTTATGCGAACATGCCTTGTTGGTTATGTTTATGTTCCTCGTTGGTTTTATTCGGTTTTGACAAGTATGAAAAGTGTATGCCTTGAGGAATGTTAGCACGTAACTTATGCATTTGAGTGCTTGTTTTTGTGTTGTTGTTTGGTGTGTGACTGCAGCCCTGGCCGTTGCCTTGCGGGGTTGCCGGGGTGGGTCACTCACTGAGTATATTTTTATATACTCACGGTACTACTTTCCCCGCAGGTTGTTGCGAGGACCGCCGACGATCGTAGAGCGAGATTCGGGATTCAGGAGTTAGTTGGGAAAATAAAGAAAATGTAAAATGTATTTTAGTTTCCGCTGTGTATTTAAATAATTTGAAATTTATGTATTGTATTTCGGAAGTACTAGCTCATAACATCCCATATCATTTGTATATTTCCACCTAAATTTCGACCCCCGGAAACGGGGCGTCACAGAATGGTATCAGAGCTTGGTTATGACTTAGTACTTCCAATTGATAGATTTCATGGGAATGGGAATGTGTGGAGAGATAGGCAATCGTAATCTCGCGGTAGGCATGCGTTGCTTCGTAGGTCGATTGCTTAGTTAATATTTCGGCATTGTAGAACGTTCCTTAAGTGGGGAGGTGTTGCTTGCACCTTGCCCGTGTTTGCTAGTTGTGGACCTCGTGGAGGTCGGTTATTGTGATGCATGTTTGGGTTTGAGGTATTTCGGTTGTGGCTTTACCTCTTACCGTGTTTGTTGTGTGTATTGGAATGACACTGTTGATTGAATTTGACTGTTTCCGTTACGTATTGTGATTGATTTTGTTTTGAGTGGCATTTGAAAAGGATTTCGATGTTTCGAAAATGCTTAAGTGTATGACTTAAGAGGTTTGGTTTCTTCGAAGGTTTTAGAAAAATGTAGATTGAGCCGGTATTTGATAAAATGATTTTGAACAAGTTTTACGGTTTTTGAGAGAGTTCGGATCTTAGATTGTTACGGAGGCTATTGTATCAATGAGGGAGATTGATGCAATAGAATCTTTAGCAAGTTAAGTTCGGGTTTGGGATGAAACCGCCTCCCTTGCGGAGTTCGTCTTGAACCGGAAAGTCCTTACTACGGCTCGATCCTTGTTTTCTAAACACAACTCTAAATGAATTTCGCTACAAACCTCTTTCCTATCTATGAGTTTCTTTAAAGGTGTATTGAGTTTCTAAGGTGATATATGGCATTGGGTTTTGCTGTTGAATTAAGTCATGCGCTGCGTGTGATTTCGGTTTGTGTTTGGATGTTGGTGGTTGAAGGCAAGATGTTCTCCGAAACTGTTCTCGTGAGAAGTTTGCATAACACCGATGTGTTGTATTTCGTCGCTTTCACTTATGTGTATGAGCTTGGTATTTTGAAGATTTCGATGATATGGTATTCACGAGTTTGATGTATTCGGATTTGTTTCAAGTTCTACTTGTGGATTTTTAATGAAATTATAATGTGGAGCCTATAGTGATTTTCTTTAGAAGGAGTTGAACCTTTGTTGAGACGATGGATTGAGTTCTTGAAAGACTTTAAGTGTCGTATCCTCTATCGTCTTGGGAAGGCAACTGTCGTAGCTGACGCACTTAGCAGGAAGATCTCTAACTCGTCTCGTCGGATTATTTATGTTGGAATGGGACTTGGCGGAGTAGCTAGCCACCTAGGTTGCGCAATCCGGAGCGTAAACCAGGAGGTACTCTTCGCCACATATTGATATTGAGTTGAGTTAGAGTTACTTCTAGGGCTAAGTGCAGCACAGCGGACGACACTGTCTAACAAGAGATACGTGGACGCCTTAAGTCTGGAAAGACCTCTGGATACTTTTGGGTGTAGATTATGTGGAATTTGGGATAACTTCGTAAGCGGGATTTTATGAAAAGTTCTACCCATTTTGGTTGTTCTCGTAAAGAAAATATTTTCGGATTAATGTTGCTTAATAGATTTGTTTGGAAACTATTTGTTTTAGTTTGATTTGGCTTGAGCTGTAGATGCCCATAGAACGGCGCTAACCAATGCGAGAGATTGGTTGCGATGGTTCTGTGTGCATATACGGGAATCCGGTGATAAAGTTTGTCTCTCGCACAGACGTTTGTCAAGGAACCTTGGCTCGAAGTTGTTTGGATATATATATATATATATATATATATATATATATATATATATATATATATATATATATATATTCCTCTGGAAAAGATTTATCTTTCTTGATTTCCTTTACTTAAAAAGTATTTTAAAGAGTTCGTTCCAGAAGCTTAAGTTTTTAAAAGGAATTGGTTATTTGAAAATTTCAGTTCGAAACTGGGAATTATTCTTAAATAATGTCGTTTTGAACCATTTCATAAGTGTTTCGATCAACTATTTTGAATTTCCAAGTTTCTTGGGCTTATGAAGGTATTGTTGTGATTTACGTCGTGACTTGTTGTTCGGAATGGGTTAAGGACTAACCTTTCCGATGTCTCTTTGTATCGTTTGTAAAACTCGGTTTAAGAAGTTGGATTTGTTCAGTATGAAATGGTTGAATTACGATTACGTTTGAAATTCTCGTTTGCTTTAACGAATTGAAAATGTTATTTTAAAACTGTTGTTGAGATTTGTTTGGAGCAGGTGTTTGGTTAGACACTTTGGAAAGATTTGTGGAAGGATAAAAACCTAGTTGAGGTGAGTTATCCTTTTCTTTGGTGGGCAGGTAGCCTTTGTTTCTATTTCTGGTGGGCAGGTAGCCCTTTATTTCTATTTTGGTGGGCCGGTAGCCCTTTCGTTTATGTATTGTGGCGTGTGGCTGTTTTTTATTTCTTTTGTGAATGTTTTCGAGCAGGTAGCTCGTTAGATGTAATTTAGATTTTGGGACCCTAGAGAATATAGGAGAGACTCTGCCGAAATTTTCGGTGATTTCTGGCATGAAATCAATTCCGAGTACTACTGCTGTCTTGGGGTTCATGTGTTTCGATTTTGACGAGTTTTCTTCCGTTGTGTTTTGGCTTTGCGCGTAAAGCGTGTAGGTTTGTTGGTTTGGATTTGGGGGACCAAATCCCTTAAGTGGGGAGGAATGTAAGGTTTCGAATTTTTGTGAATTAATATTTGTTTTAATCGGATTTATTCGTAGTTTGATTTGGTTTTATTTCGAGTATTGATCGAGAGATTTATTTGGTTTCTGGGTGCTTGATATGTATTAAAATTGATTGTAAATTGATTTGGTTTGTTTTGGGCTTGATTTGGGCCCATTTGGGGTTGGACCCGGCCGACCGAGCCATGTGGCTCGGCCCAGCCGAGCCCAACGGACCCGGACGAGACATTGGCTCGCCCAAGTCCCCGCACCCGATTGCCTCCCTCGCTCTCGTTCTCTCCCTCGCACCCGCTCTCTCTCTCGCCCGTCTGTCTCCCTCTGTCACTCGTGTCTCTCGTTTCTCGAGCGCGCGCCAGCCTTCCACCTCCGCGCCGTCCGTCGCCGCACGCCTCACCTCACCTCCCTCCTCCTCTAGCTCACCGTCCCTCCCCCTCTCGCGCTTGATTTCTCTTCGTCGCGCCGAGCCCTAAATCCGTTACCGCCGTCGATTCCGTCGCCGTCGCGTCTCGCCGTCGTCGTCCGTGGCTTCTATCCGTCACCTGGATCACCGACGAGCCTCCTCGCCATCGATTGGACGCCGCATGTGAGGTTCGTAGTTGGTTTTGTATTGTTTTGTGAATTATCTTGGAATTGTGATTTGTGTTTGATTATGTTTCCGTTATCCGTGCATGCGTGTTCGTGCGTGCTGCGGGTGTGTCATGTGGTTGGTGACCCCGTAGACACAAGGGAATGCTCGGTTGTGTGCGTGACGGGGATTGGGTGTTAGTTTTGGCCGGAATGGTGCTGTGCAGAGCATTTTCGGTCGACCCGTTCTTGTTTCGGTCGACCGAAACTTGCGGGCAGCTCATGGTTAAGTTCGGGTCCTATATTTTCTTGTTACCCCTTCACCATATTCTCTTCTTCCCCGACCTGGAGCTCATCTGGCCGACCTAGGTAAGCTTCCATCCCCTTCTCCCTTGGTTCCTAGCATTGATCACCCTATATCTCTCTTCCTCACACTCTTGGCTCTCTTGACCTAGCTTTTCTCCCGGGTGGTTGCGTTTTGTGGTGAGGTTGCGTTCTTGTGAATTTTCTGCCGAGCCCTCGAGGTGAGTGGTTTGCACCTCTTGCTTGTATGTGATTGTGGTGTTGGTATGTGCTAATGTGATGATTTATGTGATGCAAGCATGATTACATGATATTTGCAATTGTGGTGGAAACCCTAGATTTCGTGATATGTGGTTTGTGAGTATGTTGTGATGCTGGCATGATGGTAATGTGTGATTACAACTTGCTAGTGTTATTTGGTATCTATAAGCATGTTATCGGTAATTACGAAATTTGGACATTGGTTGGGAGTACCTTCTTATATTGTGGAAATGATGGATATTGTGCATATGTTGGTTATGTGTTTGGTTTGGAAATTTGGAAAGCGTAGAACCGTTGCATGTCTATCACTAGTACTTATGCGATTGGTGTGCCCAATGTGAGTATTGTTGTGATTAGAGACATTGGCAACGTGAGCGCTAATGAGACTTGATAAAGTGAAAATGTTGTGGTGGGACTCTTTCGTTGGACTGCATCGCCTAGATTCGCTCTCCCGAGTCGAGAGGATATCGACCGGGATCGAAATGGGACGATGTGGGCGCCGGAGTCTCATATTTGTGGTGGGCTCTTTCATTGGACTGCATCGCCTAGGTTCGCTCTCCCGTGAGTCGAGAGGATATCGACCGGGATCGAAATGGGACGATGTGGGCGCCGGAGTTCCATATTTGTTGTCTCGAGAAGAGACCGGTGGGCGTAGTTAAGGCCAGCCCGAGGCCAGGGTGGCGGCTACGAGACCAGGCGAGGCTTGAATCGAAAATTCCGGAAAGGCCGGTATATCAAGTAACTCCCTTAAGGCCAAAAGGGATCGCCCCCGCTGTAGGGTACTGGGGGACGCGATGTGCACCGTGTTTGACCCAGATCCTTGGTGCTGCGTGTACCAGAAGGGTGTGTTGCGTTTCAAATGAGAAAGGACTAACGGGTGATTAGTCAAGCAAACGCTAACATAAGAAATTAAAGAATAATTGGTTTGGTATGGGATCGCGATATTTACTTGATGATGTCATTTGGCTATAGTAATGCTTTACTTGGCTTTATATGGTTTGTGTTGTGGTTTGGTTATGTTTGTGGTGAGAGGTGCAGCGATTGTTATTCGCGCCGCTCACTGAGTCATTATGACTCACCCCGTTGTTTTCTTCTCTTTCAGATCCGTTAGATCGTGGAAAAGCACCGGCAAGAGGGTGCTAATTTCCCAACGCTAGCTCGAAAGGATCTTGGGAAGGTATACTTTTGGGAAGGGACTTAATTGTATATAGCTTTAGTTGTATAGTACAATCATGTAAAAATTAACTTTTGGAAGCACTAACTTACATTTTGATATTTTCGATAGTTTGTAAACCCTTTAGAATTGTAAACCTTGGTTGAGAAGGTTTAATCTCTAAAGGTTATATTTAAGTTTATGATGTAAATGAATCCTTGCTATATTTTTGTGTAAAAAGAAGTCTGATTTGGAATTTGAACTTTGTCGCATGTGTACTTGGGTATTTGGATACTTGTGACAATTGCGAATGAATGAAATTATGGTTTGATCAAAATATGGATACTTGAGTTCTTCGAGTTCGTATTTTCGATGTTTCGGAAAATGTTTTATTCGTTGGAATTGGAGTGTGCTTTTGGTCGGGATTCGATACCTGCATGTGTATTTTGGTCATATGTAAATGAGTTTATGATGTTTGAATGATTTAGAAAAATGTTTAAGAAAATGGGGTGTTGAGTAATTTGTTGCTGCAAATCTGTTCATGCAGAAACTGTAGGTATCGGTCGACCGAAATTTTGGATCGGTCGACCGAAACCTGGAGTTGTTCTGATCTACGTTTCTGGTCGACTTCCGGTCGACCGATAAATCATTTCGGTCGACCGAAAAATAGCTCTGTAATTCATCTTCAAAATTTTCGTATTCGGCTTCCGAATTTGATTTCGATGCTTTGAGGGGTTCTTATAATTACTAACTAAAGGTTTGACAATCCCAAAATTTTTGGAAAAATACAGGTCGAGCCGGTATTTCGAAAACATAGTTTTAAGTGCATTTACGTTAAGTTTTTAAAGAGGTTTGGGCCTTAGATTGCTTAGGATCCTCTGGTGTCATCTGGGGAGATTGATACCTTAGTATCCTATGCAAACTGAGCTTGGTCTGAGACCAGACCGCCTCCCCCGCGGGTTCTCGTCTCGGACTGAATGTCCAGGTTGCGGCTCTTCCTTGTTTGAGCTTAGAAATTTGAAATGAACTCCTTGTTGGTTTAAGCTTCCGCAAAACTATTTATTTCGGATTTTATTCATTTGCGAAAAATTATTTCCCTCCGTCGCGGCCCTCGGCTCGCGGGTCGTGACACCGCAGCTACCGGATCTCCTCTCCGTCCTCTCTGCTTCTGTTCGGCCGCGCCGCCGCCCGTCGCCGCTGCTGCTCCGGCCATCGTCGCCTGAGGCCGCCGCCGCCTCCTCCGACGTCCATTTGCTCCGATCCTCGTCGCCGCCTCTGTTGCCACCGCCGCCCGTCTCCGGCGAGCTTTTCCAGCAAACTCGGATGTTTCGTCGCTGCGCCTCGGCTTTGTAAATGCGTAGATGGACTTGTTTATTGGTTGAGCACTTGGGGTTTCACGTCGTCCGTCGGGTCTCGGTTTGGTAAGACCGGGACATAGGTGAGTGAACCCGCGGTCTCACTTGTGTGTTTTTCTGTTGATTCCAGTTATGTGGTGTGGATATATATATATATATATATATGCATTGTGTATGCTAGCACGTGTTGATGTGTTAACTTAATTATGCGAGTACTCTAGTATGTGGTTGAACGAACGACTTAGTAGATTTGACATATGGTTGTGATAACTTATTCGGGTCGAGTACCTTAACTTGTGGTTGAACCCTTACCTTAGTAGTAGTGACATTCGGCTTTATTATGACTTGTCGGACATCTAGGTAGGTGTGACATCTCTTGGCTAGTTGGTATGACACATGTTATGTAGATTATTACCGACCTTCCTATGGTTTGACCCATGTTTATATTTATATTTATATGGATAAGTTTCATGTAGAATGTGTTGGACCTGACTTAGTGACTTTGAGCGCCGCCTGTGCTCTAGTTATACCTGTTGTAGGGTCGTTGACTTGGTTGCTACCTAGAAGAGTATTAAAGCACGAGTGCTGAATTAATACTCTTCATAGTAAATGTTTGTGTACATGGCACGTCCGTTGTATCGCCTACGTGTACTTGTCCCTACCTAGCGTGTGTGCATGTATCGCCTGCACTCGTTGTATTGTGGTAGAGGTGCGTTATGACTTTTGACTTGTGTTGTCCGCGTGACTGACCTACTTAGACGGTATGCGAGCCGATTGCTCTAGCAATACCATTAGTAGACCGGATTGTTGTGAAGTGCGTCGTCTCCCTTGTGTGTGTATTCTTTCATTTTCCCTTGTGAGTTCGGAGTTACCGACTAGGGATAGGCTTGAGTTGAACATGATAAAAGGGGTGCGCACTTGATATTCGTTTTGATGTTTTGGTATGTACCTGTCGACACCCCATTTTGTCCGGCCGGTAACTACGAAACACCCTGAATCACATCTGTAAATATTATGATATGGACATGATAGCATATATATTTGACACATAACAACATGTATCCATACACGTATATATCCGACAACCCGTGAAATATACACGCACACGCACATGACTATACATATTATTGAGTCGTATAACTATACATGCACGTATATACATATACATTTATAAATATGATGATACATGGAAACATACATACAGATATAAATATACATGCTCACATATGTAGATACATGCATAGTCATATATATACACGTACATAAATGCGCATGCACACATATACACATGCATATACACATTTATATAAGCTAAGGCATATATATACATATAAACTTATATATATATATACATATTTATATATCTACTCTGTGGCGATCGGAGGAGACAGTGACGCCCAACACCTCTAACACGACCGGAGAGGCGGCAGTGATCGACGGCAGCGCGGAGACTCGCGGCGGACGGCGAGACAGCGGCGGCCGGAGCTAGGGTTCCTCGAGGGACGGCGAAATTCGAGCGCGCGAGGGGAACGACGAGCAGCCGAGGGGGAGAAGGAGAGGCGGCAACAGCGGCGCACGCACGCCGGCGAGACGGTCGGCGGCGATCGGCGGGCGCGGCGTCGGCGAAATCGCGAACGAGCGAGAGAGAGAGAGATGCGCGCGAGAGAGAGAGAGGGAGAGGAGAAATGGGCTCGGCGCCTGGGCTCGGGGCTCGGGCTCGACCTCGACCGCTCGTCCGCGCGTCCGACCCAGCCTGGGCTCGGCCAGGCCGAGCCATCTTGGCTCGGTCCGCCGGGTCCAGCACATTCTGGGCCCAATCCGGCCCAAAACGCATGAATTTGATCCAAATCAAATTCCGAATCAAATCAAAGGCAAATCAAGCAACCAAGAATCAATCAGAACACCCGATTAATCTAAAATCACCCCGATAATACCTAACCGGTAATCGGAACCTTACATACTCTCACATACACACATATGTATACATAAATATATATAAATACACAAGTGCATATACACACCTATATATATACATGCACATATAAATATGAAATATTAAGAAAAAAATATAAAAAAAAATATGTATGTAATGATATGGGGTGGCTGCACCCCCCATCCCACCGACCTCTCTCTCTCCTCTCTCACATGCCCCAAACCCTAACCCTAAAAACCAACATGAATGACAAAACTACCCCCAAGACCTCTATATAAACACCCAAGTTCTTCATTTCTGGGCAGCAGGGGGAGTAGCACAAACACCAGAAAAATTTAGAGGGAGAGGGTCTAGAGAGAGAGAGCAAAATTAGAGAGAGAAAGTGAGATAGAGAGAGAAAGTGAGGTAGATAAAGGAAGAGAGGGCAAAAGGAGAGCAGCACGACCAAACTCAGAAGACGACCTTTCTTCCTCCTCCTTCATCTCCCCAGGATCGCCCAAGGCCGCGCCGTCGCCGTCGCCGGAGCAGTGGCCCGCAAGCTCGGCCAAAACACCACATCTTGAGGTATATTCATCTAAACTTCCTGTAACTCTTTCAGTATCGTCTAGACAGCTCTAATAACTCATTAAACTTGTTAAGAACCCAGCTCGTCGCTGCCGTCGCCGGCGGCGGCGAAAATAATTGAAAAACACTAATATTACTCATAACTCGAACGAACGAAAAACGTCCAGCCATTAATGGCCAGGTAAGCTCTATGGACGTATGAGAACATATAAGAACGAACGAAACGGTCGCCGACGAGCCGTGGTGGCCGGAGAACGAAAATATCGTTTTAAACCGAAACTTGCACCCTCCAGAAACACGCCTATACAGTTGATAAAATCAAATTTTGACGCCACCGATGAGCTCAGGAGGGTCGATTACCTTGGGGGTGAGGTCGGCACGACGAACGGCGGCGTCGGAACGGCGGTCGGCGACGCGGCCAAACGCGAGCGCGCGCAGCGCTCGCGTCCTCGCGGAGAAGACGATCGGACAGGAGTCCGATCGTGCGTCCGACGCGAGCAGGCCGAATTTCGGCCTGCTCGCGTCACTCTCAGCCAGATTTTTTTTTTTTTTTTTTTTTTTTTTAAGACTTTAGCCGACATGCTTTTTATTTATTTATTATTATTATTCTTTTTTTTTTGAATAATAAATAAATTTAACATATAAATTCATCATATAAAAATTGAATGCCATATATATTTATATAACATATATATATACACCGTTAAAAATTAAAATCGAGGGAGATGAATATTTTTTTTTTTTGAAATTAACACATAATAATAAAAAAGAATCATGGAAAAAGCGATGGATATTGCTGATTTCCAATTTCGTGTAAATATTATAAAATACATTACGAATATTATTGTATATAAATAAAACAAATAACTCGGATAATCAAAATACGGAGAAAAGATGGATATTTCTTCCCTATTAATAACTAATATACGAATATAAATTTTATTATTAGAATTGAGATGGATATTTCTATCCTGATAATGGGGCGATGAAGAGGAAACGACACGGCGCTGAGCCCCGCAATAAAAATAATATTTCTTATAAATCCATACATAAATGTACATACATATCATAAGATATATAAATGCACATATATTTTTATATTTCATATATTGATGTTATAGCATAAATGCATACATAATCATATTGTATTATATATTTGCGAATGTATATATGTAGGTAATAAATAAAGACACGCATATTTATAATAGAGATTTGGTTTCTCTAATTTCAAGGGTTAGGAACCGGATAGATCCTAATCTGAGTAGCTGGGGTAGATAAATATGCATGATCGTAATAAAAAGTGATGGATATCACTATTCTAACACGACCATACATATTTATAAAAATCAAATCCCATTCAAATAAAGGATATATGGAAACGAGATGATGGATATTATCTCGACAAATATATATTCTATATTTGGATGTAGACCTAATATGATTTAGAGAGTAAGGTGGATACCGATCTCTCTCCTTGATATTAGGTAAATATTTAAATATGCATATATAATAATAATAAATATGTGATAAATATAAATCCAAAATTATTCTAATCACCTATAGAGTACCCTCTCCGAGGGGCGCTGTGGGGGTGTTCCGTCTTTCCCACACGTAAACGACGAACGAATCTGACGAATCTCTATGTGCCTTATCCTGGTTTCCTAGATTTCCGCAAAATATCTAGGTGGCGACTCCAACCCTTTCCCTCCCCGGAGGAAGGTCGTCAACAGATGGCGACTCCGCTGGGGACTCGTCAGGCTCGTTTTCGGTGATCAAATAATATTGGGTTCATATTTTCACATATCATAGACATAAATATATTAATTAATTATTAGAATTTCTTTATTTGTTTCTTTATATATCAAATGGTATTGTACATACTGCATGTCCTGCATCGCATGCAATTACCTAGGGTATATGCCCATCCCATTTATCAGGACAATCGGAGCTTACGTACAATGCATGTAGGTAGTCCGTAATGCCTGACACCCTTATACCACAGCCAATATGTTATCTGGATAGTACACCGAGCTAACGTACTATGTGCGCTAGTGATCGGTATGCACCCCAGCAATGACAGGTTGCTAGATAAGCCACTGGGATAACCGGAACTTACGTACAATGTGCGTAGGTAGTCCGTAAGCCTAGCCATTATAGGTACCCATATTTACACCCTACCGGCATGCAGACCCAAAAATAAAAATAATTAGAAAAATGAGAAGTATAAGTAAGTAGCTGATATTTTGCAGCTTTACATAATATACATGCCATTAATTGTTTCATTCTTCTTAGCATCTCAAGTCTGCACTCATATCCAATCCATAGCCACAATATCATTCTATAAAAATTACTCTTGTATATATGCGTTCTTTCTTCCAAATCATTCCACATATTTTTAACCCAGCTATCATCTGCCCACATTACAACATTCATACATATCACATATAAACACATCTACACATAACACACATCTCACATCAAATCAAAATCTACTCTCTTCCATAACTTGTGCATATATTGTTCCAAATTATTTTTGCATATTTCGCCCTACGCTAGTTCATGACATGCTTTTCGATGAGTTTGTGATATATCATCTCTCTCCAAGACATAGCTGATCCCAAGGAGACAATATCTTCAAGTCATGAGTAGCCCCAACGACATACAGAACAAGCCCAATGAGCAAGCCTTAAAAGAAGAGATCCAGTTGCTGAGACGACAAAATGAAGATCTATCACAACAACTCCGTGCATTGCTACTATTACAACTACCATATCAACCGCCGACGCCATGTGAGCCGGGATCCGGTTCAACATATATATCGGAGCAACAACCCCCACGAGAGCTGCAAGAGCCTGGTTTACAGGCGGTTGACACATCTGTCACAATTTCAACTGCCCCAGCTAAAATGGCAACTGACAAGAAGACGTTGAACCAGATGGAGCACATACTCAAAAGGATTAAAATACTAGAGGGAAATCAGCGAACTGAGGACCCCGCTCAATTTTGCATCGTTACTGACGTGAAAACCAAAAGACTTCGAGGTTCCAAAATTCGATAAATACGACGGGACAACAGATCCGCATACATATATACAGATGTACTGCAGCAAAATGGGCGCCTATTTAAAAAATAAAAAGTTGATGATGTATTACTTCCAGGAGAGCTTAAAGGCCCCGCGATCAGGTGGTACCTCAACCTTATAAGAAGGAAGTTCACACTTGGGCGATCTAGCCGGCGCCTTCCTTAAGCACTACAAGCACAATGCTGATTTGCCCCAGACAAATCATTGTTGAAGAAGCTCACTATAAATGCAAACGAGGACTTCCGCTCGTTCGCACTGAGGTGGAGGAACCAAGCTGCACAAATAGCGCCACCAATGACAGAGAAAGAACTGGTCGATGCTTTTATTGAAATTGAATGTTTAGACAGCAATATAAACCTCTTGCGCCAACGCATTGATTTCGCCACTTGGTCCGTATTGGCGTAAGGGTCGAGGGCGCTCAGATAGCAAGCACGAGAGTAATGAAGACGATCTTCATGAGTCATGACAACAACAATTCAACAACGACTAGGGGCAACAAGGACGAGGCCATTAACACTATGGACAAACCTCCAACGGGATTGTGCTTTGATTGTAACACCAGCTCATCATGTTTTGGAAATTTAGGTCAATTGTACTGATTGCCACTCGACTAGTTCGAATGGAATTGCTATGATGTAACAAAATTGCTCACATTTTATATCATGTTTTGAATATTTCTCATAACTTATTGCAAACTACGCAGCCCCTCCCAAACTACAAATATCCTTACATTATTTTGATCACTTATTGCTTCAATAGCTTATGTTTAGGCAAATAAATTTACATACGAAAGAGATCTGGCATGAAATTGGAATTGACTCTATCATGAATTGTCATAAGCTATCAAATCCAACTTTTATCACTCATATACTCATTCTAAAACAACCTGAACATGCATAACTCCTAACCCATCAGCAGCATAACACAATTAAACATGACTTTTTAAAATTGAAAATAGCCTAAGATTGACGTGAAATATTGCATGTCTGCAAGATCACTCATGACAAATATCATGAAGGCTACGCAAGGACTCACAACATCCGATATAGTAACACATGGAGATCGCTGTGCATATACATTCATGTAGTCCAGATATTTCTTCTCGAATTGAGAAAAAATATGAGAGGATAGAAATTCAAGGTAAATCCATCCTTCGGCAGTCCTTTAAAAAAAAAAAAAAAACAAAAAAGAAAAGAAGGAAAGAAAAAGAATAGAAAAGAAGAGAAGAAGAAAAAGAAAGCAAAAGAACAATAGAAAAAAAACAAAAACAAAAACAAACAAAATGAAAGGACGCCGAGAATGGATAACCCTCATAAATCCTCTTTGGACGACCAAAAGGACAAGCACACATGCACCCAAGCGAAGTGCGCAACACCCACAAAAAGAAGAAAAAATATGATGCATCAATGTAGACCAAATTGCGGAGACGTGCAAATCCATTGGACTAAAATAGCTTCACTTTAATCGTAAGCTATTTTCAGATTTGAAATATATGTTTAATTGTAATATGCTGCTGCTCACCCATATACATATACCAATTTTCACTCAATACATGAAATAACCATGCTACGAACATACTCTTCATCCACCATATCCTCAATAACCATGATATACTCATGCGATAGCAAATATGACAATTCATGACAAGGGTCAAAACAAATAACATCCATGATCTCTTTCAAAATGTAAATTTGCTTTCTTAAATAAGGAAGTACTGAGGCCAATATATAAAGATCCCCATAGCTCCACAAGGCAACGTGTAACAAATTACCTATGACCTCCACATATAAAGACTAATGCCCCCATATATAAAATCAAAGCCAAATATCCCAGATTTAAGATGACACAACCTTCTCAGATAAAGCTCTACATCTCCAAAGGAAACCAATAGGCCCAAAGCTCCACAATTACCAAATTGGCCAATATATTACCCAAATCTCAAACTGGGATGCAAATAGTATTGTGAATATATTCACGACATGATATAAATGTGAATTCTTTTGTTACGCATGCATGAAATTCGAATGATAGTTAAAGCGAATCAGTACGGCTGACTCGATCTCAGGTCGCATGTACAGACCAAATCTTACAATCAAACTGGGGCAATATGAATGATTTGAAGCTGCTTCCTTCAATCTCAACATGAACACGAAGACATGATATAGATTGGGGCAAATTTTTCTGGCGAAAAATTTAACAAATATGCACAAGCAGCACATTGGGGCAAATTGTTATGATGAAGGTTTAGTCAAGCGACTGGGGCAATTTTGACCACCATTCGATGAAACGAAATGCTACTCATGACAACCGATAACAAGCACATGACGGAAGACATATCAGCGACAGAAGTGATACTAATGAAATACGAGACGACATATCCAAACTCATTGAAAAGCGTTCTTAAACTACGTGGCGGAAATGTCAACAACTTTCTCTCCACTCATAACCACTCTCAATATCCTCGAATGGCCCCTCAACAGTCTATTCCCTTCTCAGATAGCTTTGTTTCAAATAACTCCAGTCCTCCACCACGTGGACTTCTTCAATCTCAAATGTATAAATGACATAATTCAAGCACAGACTACACATGGCCAAATACACATTCAAGCATACTATGCCAAATAATCCCATCATATTACGACATTACGAATTGTATAACTCCCATGACGACTATTAAGACTTCGATATCCTCTACACGGCCCATGGGGCCTTTACCTTCTCACAATACGTCAAGTGTTGGGTTATCGGGGTCAAAACGACATCAGATGCGCAGCGGAAATTTAAAAATTTTTAATACAAAGCCCCGTGTACCCGAATACAGGATCACATTGGTATGCTATAATAATCGAAACATCCACATCGCATGTAAATAATAAGCATGACATAATAAATTAATCTGATTAATTTATTACGATCCTATCATGCATCTAACGCGGTACGAGTTTATCGATATACCTTGGCGGGTCGAACGCGCCACGTAACGATCCTCGGAGTCTGATGAATAGAGCCGCGAAAGTACCCGGCCTCTAACGCTAGTCCACGCTGAGACGCTCGCGAAACCGAAATCCGATTTAATCTAATTAAAACGGATATTGGGCCTTGAACAGTTCGGCCCGTTACAAGCTTGAGCCCGTGATGAACAGTGTCATCACCTTCCTCTCGCCTGCTGCAATTTGATGCTCCGACTGCCGTCCGAAGCTCGCCCGCGACACTCGCCAGCGCTGTCTCTATTCAGCAGTCCATCTCCGTCGCCGTCGCCTTCTCAAGCCGCCGCCGCCTGCGCTTCGCCGAAGAACTCTTGTCGGTGCAACAATTACACCGACGGCCAGACGCTGCAAATTTGTCGAGTCGTCCTCGTCGGCTTGCTCAGGCGAGGAGCACGAAGGTTCGTCGGAGTTCCAGTTGCTGTGCAGTCGAACGTAGCTTCAACGAAAACGGTGCAGCCAGCCGGAGCTTCGAACTTCTACCAAAACAGTCGCCGACAACCCGTTTGCCGGCGACGCAGGTCGGAGAAGGAGGTGGCTGACCGGACGCGGAGGAGATGCCTGCCGTGCTAGCAGCGTGGTTTCTCTCCTCAGCCGCGGCGCCGTTTTCCTCTCAATTCGCAGCCAAAGAAGAAGACTGTGCATACCTATATATATATACATGTATTGCACATTAAATCCTCATCTATGCTGATTTGCAAAAACGGCCTCTCAGCATTTTGCAAAACCTTAGGTCCAACACTTTGGACATTGGCAAAAGCAGCCCCTCATACACAAAATTTCGGTTTTTCGCGATCGTGTCTCATTTGCGTGTGACCCATTAGGTTCAGTACCACGCCGGCAGTGAATAAATAGTTAATTCAACTAATTAACAAATAATTAATTCAACCAATTAATTATATTTATCCACAGATCGTGGTTAACGTCTAGCAACGTGCCACGACTACCCGTGTGGTATGAATATCAATATTCATCACTTGAAACCTTTGTGTGAATAGTTCCCATGCCCTATAATCCTTCTGTTCCTTTCTAACATCCCGAATGAGCTTAGAGTATGGATATCTGTCAAACTCTAATATAGCTCGAACAAATGTATCTGTCTTAATAGATTCGCTCGTCTGTGACATTAAGAACATTTCTTAATTCACATCGTACCTCGGCCAAGGATTTTCTGAGCTAGTTCTATTCAAAGACACATAGGATGTTCTCCTCCTTCATAGGAGGTGACAGATTCTCTATTATCATCTATCTTCATGTGCTATTATTTATACCCAGATGGTTCCCTTGTACAGCTGAGCTATACTTGGAAACACACTAAAGTATAAATCATGAACACATAAGATACTATGATAAACTCAAGTCTAAGGATCAAGGCATAACTATCACACTGAAGAATAACCATTGACAGATTCCATTGGTATTCTTCGAGTAAGTCAGTTCAGTGAACTCATTCATCCAATGAGCACCTACACACTTGCTTCAGTGTCAACTACACGCGTAGTAATGAGATCACTACTCTCATCGTATGAGCAAGCAAGCTGTGTATTAGTCTTTCCGGTGACATTGAGCCCCTACTCAATGCACCTATGACTAAGAACATTCTGGACTTAGGTTTATAAGACATTAGGTCTCATTATCATGATCAACTATCATGATCCTAATTCTGTCGCCTTAGTCCATGGGGTTTATCACATACATTCATACAACATATTAAACATGACGATGCGATAAATAAATAACCATAATCAAGTAAACTAAAACTATTTATTACAAAAATATGTTCGCCAAAATATCCAATATTATTGGCTTTTAGGGCATTTACTCTTTCAATCTCCCACTTGCACTTAAAGCCAATCGCACATGCGTCTTACGCCCATCTTGTCGAAATGGCTCTCAAACGTCTTTTGAGGAAGTGCCTTAGTAAAAGGATCAGCTATGTTATCTTTTGTGTCAACCTTTTGTATCTTGGTTTTGCCTCTTTCAATGAATTCCCTTCATCAAATGAAAGCGCCTCAGAATGTGTTTGGATCTCTGATGAGACCTTGGTTCCTTTGCTTGCGCAATAGCCCCATTGTTATCACATAACAACGGCATGGATCCTGTATCCCTGGAACCACTCCAAGTTCAGTAATGAACTTTCTCATCCAAACAGCCTCTTTTGCTGCTTCTGAAGCAGCAATATATTCGGCCTCTGTAGTTGAGTCTGCTACGGTCGGTTGCTTGGAACTTTTCCAACTAACCGCACCGCTATTCAGGGTAAAGACAAACCCTGAAACCGATTTGCTGTCATCCTTATCTGATTGGAAGCTTGAGTCCGTATAGGCCTCAACTTTCAACTCTGATTCGCCGCCATATACTAAGAAGATATCCTTAGTTCTTCTCAAGTACTTAAGGATACTCTTAACGGCAGTCCAGTGACCTTCACCGGGATCAGATTGATATCTGCTCGTCACACCAAGAGCATAGGCCACATCTGGCCTGGTACACAGCATTGCATACATAATTGACCCAATAGCGGATGCATATGGGACATTCTTTATGCGATCTCTCTCTTCTGGCGTTTTCTCTGTGCCATTCCTTTAGAGAGCTGAATTCCATGATTATATGGCAAGAACCCTTTCTTGCTATTTTCCATGCTAAACCGCTTTAGCACTTTATCGATATAATTCGATTGGGATAATCCTATTATCCTCTTAGATCTATCTCTATAGATCTTAATGCCTAGGACGTAGGAAGCTTCTCCTAAATCCTTCATGGAGAACTGCTGTGATAACCAAACTTTTATTGACTGCATCATTGGAACATCATTTCCAATAAGTAGTATGTCATCTACATACAATACTAAGAAAGTAATAGCACTCTTGCTAACCTTCTTGTATACACATGGTTCATCCTCATTTTTGATAAAGTCAAACGATTTGACTGTCTCATCAAAACGGATGTTCCAGCTTCGAGAAGCTTGCTTAAGTCCGTAAATGGACCTCTTCAGCTTGCATACCTTGCTTTCGCTCCCACTAGAGATAAAGCCCTCGGGTTGTGTCATGTACACATCCTCTTCGAGGTTTCCATTTAGGAATGCCGTCTTTACGTCCATTTGCCATATCTCATAGTCATGGTATGCAGCTATCGCAAGTAATATCCGAATGGATTTGAGCATTGCTACTGGTGAAAAGGTCTCGTCATAATCGACCCCTTGCTTCTGTCTGAAGCCTTTAGCTACCAGTCTGGCTTTGTAGGTATCTACATTGCCATCTGCTCCGATCTTCTTTTTGAAGATCCATTTGCACCCAATGGGACTCACTCCCTCAGGTGCATCCACTAAGTCCCAAACCTCATTGGTACTCATGGAATCCATTTCGGAAATCATGGCTTTTAGCCACTTCCCGCTGTCGCTACTCTGCATAGCTTCTGTGTAGGAGTTTGGCTCGTCATCCAATATGACTGGCACTTCTTGGTTTTCATCAGCTATGTAAACCAATCTTTCAGGTTGCTTTCGCTTCCTGGTAGATCTCCTAACAGTTTGTGGCACATCTGGTTGCACTACTATTTCGGGTACAGAAACATGATCAATGTTATTTTCCAGCCTATCAGGATAAGCAGGGCAACCCCAGATCTTAACAAGTTTAAGACCAAGTTTCTTCCCTCTCCATATCTCATATGGGGTTGTATCCACGGATTTGCTGGGAACCCGATTTAGTACGTGCGCCGCAGTTTCTAGAGCATAGCCCCAGAAAGTAACTGGAAGTGTAGTGTGACTCATCATAGAACGAACCATGTCTAACAAGGTTCTGTTTCTCCTCTCAGACACTCCATTCAACTGGGGTGTATAAGGGGGAGTCCACTGTGAGAGAATCCCATTCTCCTTGAGATATTCGGTAAACTCTGTACTCAAGTATTCTCCTCCACGATCTGATCGTAGTGCTTTAATACTCTTTCCAGTTTGCTTCTCTACTTCATTCTTATATTCCTTGAATTTCTCGAAAGATTCGGATTTGTACTTCATTAAGTACACATATCCAAATCTAGAGAGATCATCAGTGAATGTAATGAAATAAGAGTAGCCACCTTTGGCACTCGTAGACATGGGTCCACATACATCAGTATGTACCAGCTCAAGCAACTCCTTTGCTCTCTCTCCATGTCCAGTAAATGGAGATTTGGTCATCTTTCCTTTGAGACAAGGCTCACAAGTAGGGTATGTTTCATAAACATCCGGTTCAATTAACCTCTCTTTGTAGAGCTTGTTTAGTCTTGTCTCACTGATATGACCAAGTCTACAATGCCAGAGATACGTCTCGTTTACACTATCTCTATTCCTCTTTATAGGTTGTTCAACATTATACACTTCATGAAGTGTATCAATGAAATAGAGATCATCGTATAATGTACCAGAACCATAAAACTCGTTTTTGAATGAAAATGAACAACTATTGTTCTCAAATACGAATTTAAAACCACTCTTACAAAGAGTTGAAACAGAAATCAAATTTCTACTAAGTGCTGGTACGAAATAACAATCCCTAAGCTCTAGTACTCTTCCGGTAGGCAATCGGATCTCATATGTCCCTACAGCCAGCGCAGCAACTCTTGCTTTGTTGCCACTCTAAGGTCAACTTCTCCTTTCGCCAACCTTCTAGGATTCTTTAGTCCCTGCATCGATATGCAAATGTGTGAGACACACCCGGTATCTAATACCCAATCTAAAGAATCTTTACTAGAGAGATTGATCTCAATAATGAACACACCTGAGGGCCCGGCTACCTTAGCCTTTGTCACCTTCTCAAGGTGAACTTTGCAGTTCCTCTTCCAGTGTCCAGCTTTGCCACATTCAAAGCACTTGTCCTCGGACTTAGAATCGGCTTTCGCCTTCTTCTTAGCCTTTCCCTTTGCCTTCATGTTCTTCTTGGCAACGATGGTCTTCTTGTTCTTCTTAGCACCATTGGACTTTCCATTGGTCTTAGAAGTACTAACCACCATCACAGCCTTGCCCTGTCCTTCGTGACAGAGCTCTCAGCAGTCCTCAGCATGTTGAGGAGTTCTGGAAGGGTTGCTTCCAACTTATTCATATGGAAGTTCAGGACAAAAGGAGCATAGGAGGGCGGGAGTGATTGAAGGACCAAGTCGATACTCAACTCGTGATCCATCGCAAGTCCAAGTTGCCCAAGTCGCTCGATCAAATCGATCATCTTGAGAACATGGATCTGCACTCTCCTTCATTCATTCTAGCCCTAAAAAGCTCCTTAGATATCTCATATCTAGCAGTCCTATCAGGCTCAGCATAAAGCTCCTTCAGACGGAGCATTATACTACCACTATCCAGATTTTCATGCTGACGTTGCAACTCATTGCTCATGGAGGCCAAGATGATACACTTCGCAAGTATCTCATCTTGCTTCCATTGGTCAGCCTGAACTCGCTCATCATCAGTGGACTGTTCGTTAAGAACAGGCATGGGACACTCGAGACATACGCTACCTTTTGAATAGCGAGGACCAGTTTAACATTGCAGCCAATCGATATAGTTTGGTCCAGTCAGTTTGTTCGCATCAAGAATGTTATGTAAAGGCAAACCACTCATCTACAAGCATTCAAAGATACAAAAACAAAAGATAATTTAGCATGCAATTATTTACTTGAAATAAAACATCAAATAGATTATGGTTAATTCTAAGTGATGCTCCCACTATTTTTCTACGAATCATGCAACCTTCAAACATGAGACGAAAATCAAATTCTTAGTGAGATAAGGATCCAATCAGCAAAAATATAATCTCACGTTTGCATGACGACTACATTTTTCTGATCGGTAGACAACTTGCTTTGTCAATTACATCTCTATGTAACTCCTTCGTTTTAGCCTCTAATTATTCATGGTCTTGCGTTTTTCGCAACAAACCATAATAATTTAGTCAAGTATAACCTCCATTCCAAGTGGCGTAAAACTATGAGACAAGTCTTTGCGTTTTTCGCAACGAGACTTATCTAATCGGTTTACCCACTTACACACAGGTATGTGTGAATGATTAATACCCAGTGTTTTTACCTAAGCAACCATGCGTGTACACATCAAGTCGATTAGGTCAAACACTTGACTCTATTTCATCATTAATGGAGGGCGGCTAGGGTTTTTCGCAAAGCTAAAACCATACATACTTGAATTTAAATCTGAAGGTTTAGGGAATCAGTTTTTAAGCAGATTATGCTTTTAAGGTCTCATCTTATTATCCTAGCATGCATTTCTATGTTTGATCATAACAAGGCATGTATCGCATACAAAACATGTTACAAAACAACATGATAACAATTATCAAAGACCATAGAAAAGAAAGCATGCTAAACCACCAGATGATCATGGACATCTACCTAATCCACTCGAGCTACTGAGTGGAATTCTAACGCGTATGTAGCAGCTTGCATCTGATGCACTTGATTGTAATTCCTCGAACTCCTTCTCGAACTTCTTCTTCCCGCCGTGAACTCTTCACGATCTTCAATTACATAAAATTTTATATCCTACTACAACTTTTCTAAAAAGCAGAAAAGGAATAAAATAAAATTAATTATTACACGGGAACTTGCTTTTCGAAGAGAGAGGCATAGCACGCAGGCTATATTTTACATTACAAAAATTCCTACTACATACCATCTAGAGCGGCCTAGTCCATGATCATCCTTCACCACACAAACCATCCATATCAAATATGAATAAAAATAAATACGATAATTCGATCACGACGACCTAAACATGTTTTTGAACTAATTTCAAAATTTAATTCGTTTAGGGTTTTATGTCCAACTCTTAGTTAGTGTGCGGTAAATTACATGCATCGCATATAAGTTATAATATTAACAATTAATATTATTACGTCGTGATCAAATATCGAAGATTATTATAGCAAAACCAAAGATAGCTCTGATACCACTGTTGGGTTATCGGGGTCAATACGACATCAGATGCGCAGCGGAAATTTAAAATTTTTAATACAAAAGCCCCGTGTACCCGAATACAGGATCACATTGGTATGCTATAATAATCGAAACATTCACATCGCATGTAAATACGACATATAATAAATTAATCTAATTAATTTATTACGATCCTATCATGCATCTAACGCGGTACGAGTTTATCGATATACCTTGGCGGGTCGAACGCGCCACGTAACGATCCTCGGAGTCTGATGAATAGAGCCGCGAAAGTACCCGGCCTCTAACGCTAGTCCACGCTGAGACGCTCGCGAAACCGAAATCCGATTTTAATCTAATTAAAACGGATATTGGGCCTTGAACAGTTCGGCCCGTTACAAGCTTGAGCCCGTGATGAACAGTGTCATCACCTTCCTCTCGCCTGCTGCAATTTGATGCTCCCGACTGCCGTCCGAAGCTCGCCCGCGACACTCGCCAGCGCTGTCTCTATTCAGCAGTCCATCTCCGTCGCCGTCGCCTTCTCAAGCCGCCGCCGCCTGCGCTTCGCCGAAGAACTCTTGTCGGTGCAACAATTACACCGACGGCCAGACGCTGCAAATTTGTCGAGTCGTCCTCGTCGGCTTGCTCAGGCGAGGAGCACGAAGGTTCGTCGGAGTTCCAGTTGCTGTGCAGTCGAACGTAGCTTCAACGAAAACGGTGCAGCCAGCCGGAGCTTCGAACTTCTACCAAAACAGTCGCCGACAACCCGTTTGCCGGCGACGCAGGTCGGAGAAGGAGGTGGCTGACCGGACGCGGAGGAGATGCCTGCCGTGCTAGCAGCGTGGTTTCTCTCCTCAGCCGCGGCGCCGTTTTCCTCTCAATTCGCAGCCAAAGAAGAAGACTGTGCATACCTATATATATATACATGTATTGCACATTAAATCCTCATCTATGCTGATTTGCAAAAACGGCCTCTCAGCATTTTGCAAAACCTTAGGTCCAACACTTTGGACATTGGCAAAAGCAGCCCCTCATACACAAAATTTCGGTTTTTCGCGATCGTGTCTCATTTGCGTGTGACCCATTAGGTTCAGTACCACGCCGGCAGTGAATAAATAGTTAATCAACTAATTAACAAATAATTAATTCAACCAATTAATTATATTTATCCACAGATCGTGGTTAACGTCTAGCAACGTGCCACGACTACCCGTGTGGTATGAATATCAATATTCATCACTTGAAACCTTTGTGTGAATAGTTCCCATGCCCTATAATCCTTCTGTTCCTTTCTAACATCCCGAACGAGCTTAGAGTATGGATATCTGTCAAACTCTAATATAGCTCGAACAAATGTATCTGTCTTAATAGATTCGCTCGTCTGTGACATTAAGAACATTTCTTAATTCACATCGTACCTCGGCCAAGGATTTTCTGAGCTAGTTCTATTCATAAACACATAGGATGTTCTCCTCCTTCATAGGAGGTGACAGATTCTCTATTGATTATCATCTATCTTCATGTGCTATTATTTATACCCAGATGGTTCCCTGTACAGCTGAGCTATACTTGGAAACACACTAAAGTATAAATCATGAACACATAAGATACTATGATAAACTCAAGTCTAAGGATCAAGGCATAACTATCACACTGAAGAATAACCATTGACAGACTCCATTGGTATTCTTCGAGTAAGTCAGTTCAGTGAACTCATTCATCCAATGAGCACCTACACACTTGCTTCAGTGTCAACTACACGCGTAGTAATGAGATCACTACTCTCATCGTATGAGCAAGCAAGCTGTGTATTAGTCTTTCCGGTGACATTGAGCCCCTACCCAATACACCTATGACTAAGAACATTATGGACTTAGGTTTATAAGACATTAGGTCTCATTATCATGATCAACTATCATGATCCTAATTCTGTCGCCTTAGTCCATGGGGTTTATCACATTCATTCACACAACATATTAAACATGACGATGCGATAAATAAATAACCATAATCAAGTAAACTAAAAACTATTTATTACAGAAATATGTTCGCCAAAATATCCAATATTATTGGCTTTTAGGGCATTTACTCTTTCATTAAGTAGGGTCCATGGGACCACGGGTTTATAACCCTAACGGTACGGTCCATGGGACCACCATCTTTTCACAACGTATTACATCAGGGTCTATTGGACCACTGCGCTATAACTCTAAGGTAAGGTCCACACGACTATTACCTTTCCACGATATTACAGAGCATGGTCCCTGGGGCTACTGCTTCATAACCTACGATACGGTCCATGGGGCCGCTACCTATCTATGATATAACCAATCTTGGTCCACGGCGACCATGCTTCATAATTCCAAGACAAGATCCACGGAGTTCATAACCCTAACCTTATACATCGAATCTTGGTCCACGGCGACCATCGCTTCATAATCCCAAGACGCGATTCACAGAGTTCATAATCTAACCTTATATATCAAATTTTGGTCCATGGCGGTCATTTCCTTCATAATTCTAAGGCGTGATCCACGGTGTTCATGACCCTATCTCATATATCCAAATCTCGGTCCACGACGGCCATACATTCATAACCTTAAGGCATGATCCACGGTGTTCATGACCTTAATTCATCAAATATCAATCCACGATTGCCATTACTTTATAACCCAAGGCATGATCCACGGTGTTCATGGCCTTGTCTCATATCTCAAAGCATGGTCCACGACGACCATTGCTCCATAACCCCAAGGCATGATCCACGGTGTTCATGACCTTGTCTCATATCTCAGAGCACGATCTACGGCGGCCGTTCCTTCATAACCCTAAGGCATGATCCACGGAGTTCATGCCCTTATATCATATCTCAAAGCATGGTCCACGGCGGCCATTACTTCATAATCTAAAGGTTTGATCCACGGTGTTCATGACCTTATCTCATACATCAAGGCATGGTCCACGGCGACACTTGCTTCATAACCTAAATTCACGATATTCATGACCTCTCCTCGTATATCAAAAACTGGTCCATGGGTGTTCCACTCATTTTGCATTTGGTGTATGATGAGGCTTGAATCCCCGCATATGAGCAATCTCTTGATCTTCATCTCTAGCGCCATTTTAACACCCATTGCACAAGCCTCGTATTCGGCAATATTATTGGTGCATTTGAACCTCAGTTTGGCTGCTATTGAGTAGTGTTTTGCATCGGGTGATATCAGAACTGCCCCAACTCCTTTGCCTGTTGAATTAGAGGCCCCATCAAATCTCAGAGTCCACATCACATCTTCTGTATCCTCATCTCCTTCTTCTTTAAGCATTGCTAGGATATCTTCGTTGGGAACTCCAGACTAGCCGGTTCATATTCATCCATGGGTTGGTCTGCCAATATGTCGGCTATCACACTTCCTTTTATTGCCTTTTGGGTTACATAGATGATGTCGTATTGCGATAGTAGGGCTTGCCACCTGGCGATGCGGCTAGACAAATATGGCTTCTTAAAAATATATTTAATAAGATCCATTTTGGAGATAAGCCAGGTAGTGTGGCTTTGTAGATAATGGCGGAGACGTTGTGCTACCCAGGCAACAGCGCAACAGGTTTTTTCAATGGAAGAGTAACGTATTTCACAATCATTGAATTTCTTGCTGAGACAGTATATAGCCCTCTCTTTCTTGCCGGTATCATTATGTTGCGCTAGCAATGCACCCATCGATCCTTCCTGTACGGTCACATATAATAGCAGAGGCCTGTTGGGTACCAGTGGCATTAGAACTGGCGGGTTCTTCAAATATTCTTTGATTTTATCAAAGGCTTCTTGGCAATCATCGTTCCATTCACATGGCTGATCCTTCCTTAGGAGTTTAAAGATCGGCTCACATGTGGTAGTAAGTTGTGATATGAATCGACCTATATAGTTCAATCGCCCCAAGAAGCCACGTATTTCCTTGTGATTTTTTGGAGGAGGCATTTCCTGGATCGCTTTGATTTTGTCGGGATCAATTTCGATCCTCCTTTGGCTCACAATGAAGCCTAGTAGTTTTCCTGAAGTTACCCCGAATATGCATTTGCTGGGGTTTAATTTCAGATTCACCTCCTTCAGCCTCTCAAACACCCTTTTGAGGACGCGTATGTGATCTTCATCCTCTTTGTACTTCACAACAAGATCATCGACATATACTTCTAGCTCATTATGTATCATGTCATGAAATATAATCACCAAAGCCCTCTGATATGTTGCCCTTGCGTTTTTCAAACCAAAGGGCATTACTCGGTAGCAAAATGTTCCCCAAGGTGTTGTAAATGCAGTCTTATCCTTATCATCGGAATCCATAAGGATCTGATTGTACCCCGAATATCCATCCATGAAAGGGTACGCTGCATGCATCGCAGCCTGATCAACTAGAAGATTAATATGCGGGAGCAGAAAGTCATCCTTCGGACTTGCGGCATTTAGATCCCTATAATCCACACAGATTCGTACGCGGCCATCCTTTTTAGGGACTACTACAATGTTGGACAGCCATTCAGTGTAATCTATGGGTTGGATGAACCCTGCCTCCAGCTGTTATCAATTTCCTCTTTCATTTCCGCAGGTCTGGTTCATTCCTTCAACTTCTGTTTATAGGTCTACATCCTGGTCTTATGGGCAGAGTATGCATAATAATGTTTGGGTCAAGCCCTGGCATATCTCGATATGACCAAGCGAATATTGACTTATATTCTTGCAGAAATCGTATATACTTTTGTTTCTCTGCTTCATCCGTTGTGGCTGCTATCTTGATCATCTGAGCTCCTCTTCGGTGCCTAGATTTATAGTTTCAACTTTGATTTCAGTGGATGCCGACATATTCTCTTCCACCTCTTCTTCTTCTATTTCTACCTCATTGTTAAGTTCAGTTTCAGCAATTATTTCTTTATTAACAATCATTTTCTGGCCATTGTCAGGTGGGCATAGGCTATGTGGGATTACCCTAGATAAAGAAAAATCATGTATAAGGAGTCAGGATTGATGGAGAAGAGGGAATATAAGGAAAAGGCAATTTTCATTCATAAAAGTTGTCAATAATTTACACGAGCTATGTCAGTTCCACAGAAAGAAACAACAATGTCCCAAAAAAAAACAAAATTTGACTGACTTAATACAAAAGAAAAATATGTTCGACAATCATTAACAAAAGAACATGATCCCAAGGCATTATTTTGTTGGGAATATGACTGGGTGACCGTGTAGTTTCTCGGGCAGTCCTCTAGTGCAATTTTTTTAACGAGATAGGAGAGGTCTTCATCTTCGATAGCAGCTATGTACACATTCTTCAGTCTCTGCGCAGGAGTCCTTGGCAGGGCAGCTCTGGCTTGTGAATGTGACCGGCAGAATGGAAATTTTGCAAAATTGGCGGAATGTGCATCGATGGTTCCGTGTAGTCTTCTCCGGCTATTCTAGCACGTTTGCGTGCTCTTTTCTCCTCCTTGGCCCTTTCTCTATTGGCATGTTTAGGCTTAAAACCAAGGCCGAAAGTTCCCTCATGCTTCCTCGGATATAGCACTGGTTGGTTGTCGTCGATACGCCTTTTGAGTTCTTTTTGGCTAGTTGATTTGAGGACGCCCCAGGCTGCGTTCTTCACTTGCTTGGATAATTTAGGAGGGTGCATTTTAGATCCCTCAATCACATGGGGTTACTGCAACAATCTCAAAACCCCGTAGGAATTTATCTTCAATTTCCTCTATAACTTGGACACCTAAAACTCCAGTAGCTTGTTTGATGATGTATTCTTGCTCTGCACATATCTCTATAAGACAATTGTCCTTCACATATTTTAATTTTTGGTGGAGAGAAGAGGGAACTGCGCCGGCTGCATGAATCCACGGTCTTCCCAATAGCATGGAATAGGAGGACTTGGTATCAATGATCAAGAAGTCGATATTGAAAAGATGGGGTCCGATTTTGACTGGCAGTTCCACTTCTCCAATGGCTCGCACCTTGGTCCCGTTGAATGCACGTGTGACAACATCCGTCGTCCGCACGTGTGCAGGGTCGACTTTGAGAAAATCAAAGGTGGATTTGGGAAGTACGTTGTACGCTGAGCCATTATCGAGTAGTACCTTCGAGACATGATAGTCACTACAGCTGACAGAGATATAAAGGGGTTTGGTATGGCCTCTACCCTCCGGTCCCAGTTCATCGTCCGAAAAAGTCAAGTAATTGGGTGCTTGGATCTGACCTACTAGCCTTTCCACTTGCTCGACGGACGCGTCTTGTGAGATGTGCGATTCATTTAATACTTTTAGAAGGGCTCGGCGGTGTAGATCTGAGTGTAGCACAAGGGACAAAAGAGATATTTTTGCAGGCGTCTTGCTGAGCTGCTCAACGATATTGTATTCGCTATTCTTGATGTACTTCAAAAATTATTCCACTTCCTCATGGGAGACAGATTCCTTTATTAGGTAGTCCCCTTCTGGGTTGTCTTCCTCCATGTCTTCTACCATCTTCTCTTTCCCCTTTCTTTGCTTGGAGGCATCTGGGGGGTTGAAGCATCTACCAGAACGAGTCATCCCTCCAATCCCAGTGATGTTCGAGATAGTGACCTGGGAGGCTGTTGCCTTCTGACTTTCCTGAATGAATGGTTTGCATTCACTGGGAATATGATGTCTGCCGTTGGTACATTGATGATAAAAGGGGAAGTGTCTTCTGATGGTATTATGATTTCTTTGCTCGTTTCCCCTGACTCAAAGATCTCCAATTTAAACAACCCATTTATTGTCATTCCTTCGTTATCTTCCTCGGTAAGCTCTGCAAAGTCGATCATATTTATACCCGACGTCTCTTGTGTGAGGTCCGTGTCCGGGTCCGTTTGTTTTTGCGTTATGTTTGATTTTGCATTTGCATGACGTATATGCATGCTTGATTGAGTTTGAATCGAGCTAGTTGTAGTTTGGAGTGTTGTGTGAGTGCGGGGTTCGTCGCGTGTCGGGGCCGAGCTTGTGGCAGGCTTGTTTTTGAGTTGGCCGAGTTTTTCGGTCGACCGATTGTGTTATCGGTCGACCGAAACCTGGCGGGTGGGCGCGATTATGTTCGACACTTACGCGTTTTGAGGAGTTATTCTCATAACTCTTCTTTCTGAGCCCGAGCTCTGGAGCCCTAGGTGAGTTCCCCTAGATCTCTCTTCCCTCTCTAGCTTAGATTCTCACTTGCTCTCTCTCCTTCCTAGATCTCTAATCGATCTCCTCGCGTGGGTGACCGAGATTTCGTGTTTTCTTGGCCGGGGTGAGGTGATTTCGGGACTAGGAGTGCGTGGACCCGAGGTGAGCGGTTAAGCACTAATGTGTGGTCATGCTTGTGTGTGATAGCATGATTTTCCTTATATGGATTGATTGGTAGCATGTTATGTTTGATTAATATGCTATGTTAGGGTTTTATCCCTTGTATGCGATTATGTTGATTGAGAACATGCCTTTGTGCTTGGTTGTTCAATTATGCTATTGGCATGCGTATAGTTATGAAATGGATATGCAAATCATGTTAGTTCTATATGCGAACTTGGAGATTGATGTTGCTTGATTCATAACTAGGCGAACTTTGTGGTTGCTTGCGAGTAGATAGAGTAATTGGACTCTAGGGACACTCGTTTGCATGTGCCTTAATAAAGGTTATACTCGGAAGTTGTTTACTAGTCCGAGATTGGGAAATGGCCCTTCGAGGAAAGAACCTCGGGGTGAGGCGACCCAAGTCTAAGAGGACTAGTAGTTCGAACTTGAGTATTTGGTTGTTAAAAACAACTTAGAAATTGGCTACCCGTATATGTGTGCTCGGAGCCTCTATCCTGTCCGATCCGTGGGGCCGCGAGGTTCCGTAGGGCCGCGAGCCGGGAGTCGGGACACTAAGGATGTGAGAGGTTAGAACACACGGGTATGAGCTGTGGATCGCCTCTATGGGAGGCCGGCGGAGCGGTTGTTCACCGGTTGGCCTCGGTGGTAACCGTGAGTGCGAGGCTCGGTTGCGTATAGCGTAAAAGATCCGAGTAGCCCCCATGTCGCTCAATAGGGCCGCCTCCGTCGTTATTAGGTGTTGGTGGCACGCGGAATTACCGGTGCGAGGACCAAGACCTTGGTGATGATTGGTGGGCGGTGGGGCTTGCCCGGGTTTGGGTTTAGGTGCTCGGGAAGTCCAGTGGCCGCCAGTGGCCGGCTTCACCTAAACTGGATTGAATAAAAGACCTTATCGCGATTGGGCAATAGATCACGCTAACTTAAAAAGATTGGCATAATCTGATAGTTGGGTGGTTTGACTAACTACGAGTTAGTGCATGCTTTGAGATATTGCAATGCGTTTGCGATATGTGATTGGTTGTGAATGTGCTCCCCCAACCATTTGGTTGATTTTGAATGCGTAATGGTTGCATTTTGTTTTGTGTTTGGGTGTCACTTGGGCGTTCGGGGGAGAACGTACAAGTGCCGCTCACTGAGTCGGATGACTCACCGCTTTGTTGCCTCTTTTTCAGATTCGACGTCGAGAGGCAAGGAGCCCGCATAGGACGATTAACTTGAAAGGAGGTGATAGAGGTATATGGGTTTTGGGGTGTAGTTAGAAATATACAACATTTTGTATTTAGCTACACATGTATAGAATTCATAGTTATAAGTAAACTCGTGAAGCATTGACTTACACTTGTTGTTGGTGATGATTGGTGGGCGGTGGGGCTACCCAGGCCACTCCGAGTGGGGAGGCGGGCCGTTCGAGAGCTAGACCAAGCACGGAGTGCTACAATTGCCATGAGATGGGGCACTACAGCAGAGACTGCCCGAAGCCAAAGGTGCCGAGACAGACTGGAGGACCGCAGCAGCCCGCGCCAGTAGAGCCACCGCAGGGTCCGCCTGCACCACGACCTACCGCACCGCAGGGGCGGGCTGGACAGCCGCCGCGAGTGCAGGGTCGCGTGCACGCGTTGACGAGCGACGAGGCCGGCGGGAGCTCTACGGCCATTACAGGTACCTTAGATGTTTGTGGCATTTCTGCATTTGTATTGTTTGACTCTGGTGCCACGCATTCGTTTGTGTCTGAGGCATTTGCCGCAAGACTACCTGCTCGCTTTATTGCTTATGATGCTATGTTTGAGATTACTACACCTGCTGGTTATGTGCTATTAGCTGATACCTATTACCGGGGTGTGAGATTAGAGTTGGGGATCGTATTTTGCCGTGGATTTGATAGTGCTCGATATCACTGATTTCGATGTCATCTTGGGTATGGACTGGTTAACCGAGCACTTCGCAAATATTGATTGCCGTGCTGGTTTGATAACCTTTAAGATTCCTCGTTCCCGAAATTTCAGTTTCGTGGTGATCGGTTGGGCAAAGGCGTACCGATTATCAGCGCTTTGAAAGCGAGCAGACTTCTTGACAGAGGTTGTGCAGGATATCTGGCATACTTGCTGAATCCGAGTGTGGAGACTAATCGATTGACAGTATTCCAGTGGTCAGGGATTTCCCGACGTGTTTCCTGAGGAGTTTGCCAGGATTACCACCGAACGTGAGACGGAGTTCCGGATTGATCTTGTGCCTGGAGCAGCACCTGTATCCAAGGCACCGTATAGGATGGCACCGGCAGAGTTGGCAGAGTTGAAGACCCAGCTAGGCGAGTTGCTAGCGAAGGGGTTTATCCAGCCGAGTTCGTCACCGTGGGGTGCGCCGGTTTTATTCGTTCGGAAAAAGGATGGTAGTCTACGAATGTGCGTGGACTACAGGCAGCTGAATCAGTTGACGATAAAGAATAAGTATCCGTTGCCACGGATTGACGATCTGTTTGATCAGTTGCGAGGAGCGGCCGTGTTCTCGAAGATTGACTTGAGATCAGGCTACTATCAGTTGAGGGTTAGACCCGAGGACGTACCGAAGACAGCTTTCCGCACTCGGTACGGTCACTTTGAGTTTCTTGTCATGTCATTCGGACTGACGAACGCACCGGCAGCGTTCATGGATATGATGAACCGTGTGTTCCAGCCATTTCTGGATCGGTTCGTGGTGGTGTTCATTGACGACATCTTGGTGTATTCTCGGAGCGAGGAGGAGCATACCGAGCATTTGCGGCTGGTATTGCAGGTCCTGCGTGAGAGACACCTGTTTGCTAAGTTCAGTAAGTGTGAGTTTGGCTATCTCGCGTGCATTTCTTGGGGCACGTGATTTCCCAGGAGGGCGTGGCCGTGGATTCGGCTAAGGTCGAGGCAGTCCTCAGGTGGGAGCGGCCCAAGAATGCGACGGAGATACGCAGTTTTCTTGGATTAGCAGGGTATTACAGGAGGTTCATTGAGAACTTCGCTCGTTTGGCTAGTCCGTTGACGAAGTTGACACGGAAGGCAGTTCGGTTCGAGTGGAGCGATGCTTGTGAGCAGAGTTTCCAGGAGCTGAAGCGCAGATTGACGACTGCACCGGTGTTAGCTTTACCAGATGACCAGGGAGGCTTTGTTGTGTACAGTGATGCCTCATTGGCAGGTTTGGGTTGTGTGCTTATGCAGAGGGGCCGTGTGATTGCATATGGTTCCCGACAGTTGAAGACCCACGAGGGAATCTATCCCGTACATGATTTGGAGTTGGCCGCCGTCATTTTTGCTCTTAAGCTATGGAGGCACTATCTTTACGGAGAGGAGTTCGAGATCTATACGGATCACAAGAGTCTGCAGTACATATTTTCGCAGAAGGAGTTGAACTTGAGACAGCGCAGATGGTTAGAGTATCTGAAGGACTTCAGGTGTCGTATTCTCTACCATCCCGGAAAGGCAAACGTCGTAGCTGACGCTCTTAGCCGGAAGAGCTCTGCCCGACTCGACGGATTGTATATGTTGGAGTGGGATTTGGTTGAGCAGTTTAGCCACCTTGGCTTGCGCGCAGCTGAGCGTGCACCGGGTGTTCTATTTGCCACCTACAGAGTTGAGCCGGAGCTACTTCAGAGGTTGAGATCCGCACAGCAAGGCGACGCTGCATTACGGGAGGTGCGAGAGCACTTGGGATCTGAGGATACTGCAGAGTATGAGTTAGGCGCAGATGATATCATTAGGTTCAGACACCGCATGTGTGTGCCGGCAGACAGTGAGCTCAGGCAGCAGATTCTTACAGAGGCCCACAGCAGCAGATTGACAGTGCATCCAGGGGTTACGAAAATGTACAGAAATCTGAAGATGCAGTTTTGGTGGCCGGGCATGAAGAAGGACGTTAAAGACTTTGTGGCTCGTTGCGCAGTTTGCCAGAAAGTCAAAGCAGAGCATCTCAGACCGGGTGGATACCTTCAGCCGTTAGAGGTTCCGGTTTGGAAATGGGAGGATATCACGATGGATTTCGTTCAGGGTTTACCGCGGACGAGGCACGGATTTGATGCTATATGGGTGGTGGTGGATAGGCTGACGAAGACCGCGCACTTTATACCGATCAGGAGCACCTATACACCGGATAGGTTGGCTCGTATATTTGTGGCGGAGATCGTCAGACTCCACGGTGTCCCCCTGAGTATAGTGTCGGATCGTGATCCTCGATTCACGTCACGGTTCTGGAGGGCGTTTCAGCAGCAGATGGGCACAGATTTGCGTTTCAGTACAGCCTATCACCCACAGACCGATGGACAGTCAGAGCGGACCATTCAGACATTAGAGGACATGCTGAGGTCTTGCGTATTGGATTTCGGCGGTAGCTGGGACGATCACTTATCTTTGGTGGAGTTTGCCTACAACAACAGTTACCACAGTAGCATCGGAATGGCGCCACACGAGGCTCTCTATGGTAGAGCGTGTCGCACTCCTTTGTTTTGGGACGGGATGGTTGATCCTGGCACTGTGAGTACCGATGTTGTCGAGGAGGCCAACCAGAAGATACAGGTGATTCGACAGCGACTCGAGACGGCTCGGTCCCGCCAGAAATCATACGCCGATAGACGCCGCAGAGAGTTGGAGTTCAGCGTGGGAGACTTTGTATATCTGAAAGTCTCGCCACTGAAAGGAGTGCAGCGATTTGGGTTGAAAGGGAAACTGAGTCCGAGATACATTGGACCATTTCAGATTGTTGAGCGGATTGGCAGTGCAGCATACAGATTAGATCTTCCGCAGTCGATGTCGCACATCCACGATGTATTCCATGTGTCGATGCTCCGGAAGTGCTTAGCCGATCCGACAGCTGTTACAGTCCCGACTGCAGTACCAGTTCAGGCAGATTTGACCTACCCTGAGCAGCCGGTTCGTATTCTTGACAGGAAGGACAAGGTCCTTAGGAACAAAGTGATTCCGTTGGTCAAGGTTTTGTGGAGGAATCAGAGGTTTGAGGAGGCGACTTGGGAGCCCGAGGCCGATATGCGTGCGCGTTTCCCGAGTTTGTTCGATTCGGAGGACCGAATCCCCTAAGTGGGGAGGAGATGTGAGGTCCGTGTCCGGGTCCGTTTGTTTTTGCATTATGTTTGACTTTGCATTTGCATGACGTGCATGCATGCTTGGTTGGGTTTGAATCGAGCTAGTTGTAGTTTGGAGTGTTGTGTGAGTGCGGGGTTCGTCGCGTGTCGGGGCCGAGCTCGTGGCAGGCTTGTTTTTGAGTTGGCCGAGTTTTTCGGTCGACCGATTGTGTTATCGGTCGACCGAAACCTGGCGGGTGGGCGCGATTAAGTTCGACACTTACGCGTTTTGAGGAGTTATTCTCATAACTCTCTTTCTTGAGCCCGAGCTCTGGTGCCCTAGGTGAGTTCCCCTAGATCTCTCTTCCCTCTCTAGCTTAGATTCTCACTTGCTCTCTCTCCTTCCTAGATCTCTAGTCGATCTCCTCGCGTGGGTGACCGAGATTTCGTGTTTTCTTGGCCGGGGTGAGGTGATTTCGGGACTAGGAGTGCGTGGACCCGAGGTGAGCGGTTAAGCACCAATGTGTGGTCATGCTTGTGTGTGATAGCATGATTTTCCTTATATGGATTGATTGGTAGCATGTTATGTTTGATTAATATGCTATGTTAGGGTTTTATCCCTTGTATGCGATTATGTTGATTGAGAACATGCTTATGTGCTTGGTTGTTCAATTATGCTATTGGCATGCTTATAGTTATGAAATGGATATGCAAATCATGTTAGTTCTATATGCGAACTTGGAGATTGATGTTGCTTGATTCATAACTATGCGTACTTTTGGTTGCTTGCGAGTAAATAGAGTAATTGGACTCTAGGGACACTCGTTTGCATGTGCCTTAATAAAGGTTATACTCGGAAGTTGTTTACTAGTCCGAGATTGGGAAATGGCCCTTCGAGGAAAAGAACCTCGGGGTGAGGCGACCCAAGTCTAAGAGGACTAGTAGTTCGAACTTGAGTATTTGGTTGTTAAAAACAACTTAGAGATTGGCTACCCGTATATGTGTGCTCGGAGCCTCTATCCTGTCCGATCCGTGGGCCGCGAGGATCCGTGGGGCCGCGAGCCGGGAGTCGGGACACTAAGGATGTGAGAGGTTAGAACACACGGGTATGAGCTGTGGATCGCCTCTATGGGAGGCCGGCGGAGCGGTTGTTCACCGGTTGGCCTCGGTGGCAACCGTGAGTGCGAGGCTCGGTTGCGTATAGCGTAAAAGATCCGAGTAGCCCCCATGTCGCGCAATGGGGTCGCCTCCGTCGTTATTAGGTGTTGGTGGCACGCGGAATTACCGGTGCGAGGACCAAGGCCTTGGTGATGATTGGTGGGCGGTGGGGCTTGCCCGGGTTTGGGTTTAGGTGCTCGGGAAGTCCAGTGGCCGCCAGTGGCCGGCTTCACCTAAACTGGATTGAATAAAAGACCTTATCGCGATTGGGCAATAGATCACGCTAACTTAAAAAGATTGGCATAATCTGATAGTTGGGTGGTTTTGACTAACTACGAGTTAGTGCATGCTTTGAGATATTGCAATGCGATTGTGATATGTGATGTTTGTGAATGTGCTCCCCCAACCATTTGGTTGATTTTGAATGCGTAATGGTTGCATTTTGTTTTGTGTTTGGGTGTCACTTGGGCGTTCGGGGAGAACGTACAAGTGCCGCTCACTGAGTCGGATGACTCACCGCTTTGTTGCCTCTTTTTCAGATTCGACGACGAGAGGCAAGGAGCCCGCGTAGGACGATTACTTGAAAGGAGGTGATAGAGGTATATGGGTTTTGGGGTGTAGTTAGAAATATACAACATTTTGTATTTAGCTACACATGTATAGAATTCATAGTTGTAATTAAACTCGTGAAGCATTGACTTACACTTGTTGTTGATGGGTTTTGTAAAGCTTTTGAGAAAAATGTACTTTTATGTAAGTTGTTTTTCTAAAGCTTTTCAATGAAAAGATGTTTATTTGGTAAAACTTGGATTTTGTGAAATCTTGCCCCAAGAGGGTTGTTATTTGCGAGATACGATGTATTTGAGCCTACTTGAACTTGCATGGTTGTTGGTTTGTGAATTTAACCAAAAGCATGAGTTTTGAAGCGATAGGTTCTTAAAAATGTCGTATTTCGGTTTTATATAAAACTTGTCGTAAGCTTGTCGTCTCGTCGTATCGTGGTTGCGGAGGTGCCGTACACGTGTGTCCAAGTGGGACGTACGAGCACGTGCGATCGGTATTCCGAGAACCACGCGATTACGGATTTCGAGACGGCGAGGAGATGATTTCTGAAATCTGTTTTTCAGCATTACTGAAGTTTCGGTCGACCGAAATAGGTATCGGTCGACCGACTGTCATTTTTGGATTTGTGCTCTCGGTAGGAGATCGGTCGACCGATCTCACTTT
Source organism: Xerophyta viscosa (assembly GCA_002076135.1). Classification (NCBI taxonomy): domain Eukaryota; kingdom Viridiplantae; phylum Streptophyta; class Magnoliopsida; order Pandanales; family Velloziaceae; genus Xerophyta; species Xerophyta viscosa. The sequence continues at coordinate 250,081 of MJHO01000183.1, read as the reverse complement.
CGGTCGACCGATATGTGCAAGAACAGATTTCCAGAGGAGTTTCGGTCGACCGAAACTTAAGACCGGTCGACCGATAACTCTCTGTAATGTGCAATTAAAATGGATTTAAATGATAATTAAAAATATTTTTGATGGTTTTAGGATCTCTTAGACATGTATTTAAGAGGTTCTAAAGCTTCGGATCTTTTAGAAAAATACGGGTTTGGCCGGATTTTCGAAAACGAGATTTAAGGGTTTGAATTTGTAAAAGTTTTAAATTCGGACCTTAGGTTGCTATGGATAATTTGATATCAATGGAGGAGATTGATATCTTAGAATCTATTGCAAGCTGGGTCGGCGCCGATCGCGGGATCTACCTCCTCCGTGGATCTCGGGTGCGTCGAAAGTCCGAAACCGGCTAATCCGCAAAATTGTTTCTAAAACTGGTTTTAAACGAGCTTCCGCAAAGCGCTGTGGTTTCGAAAACAAAATGTCTTTCGAAAACGTGGTTTTCCCCCTGTCGCGGCCCCCGGCCTCGGGGCGCGGGTCGTGACAGCTTTTATGGTATCAGAGCTAGTGTAACTCAATGCTTCATAATCAACTAAAACCTGCTAAAATGGATAGTGGGGTGTGTAAACGAGTGCTAGGACGACTAGTACATTTCGTAATCGAGGTCGTTGTGGTGTAGGATGCCGCCACGAAGAGGACGACATATTTTTCGAGGCCAAACTAATTTGTTGGCATTTGATTTTATAACACTTTAAAGCCAAAATATTGTTGGCTTTAAAACTATATATTTTTAAGGCCAATATTTAGTCAGCCTCTAATAATTGACTTTTTGAAGCCAAATTAGTTTTGGCTTTAAAATTCCTAACTTTCTAAGACCGAATATTTAGTTGGCCTCTAATAATTTAATTTTTTGAAGCCAAAATTATTTTAGCTTTAAAATTTCTAACTTTTTAAGACCAACTAATTAGTTGGCCTTTACATACTGACTTTTTGAAGCCAATGTAATTTTGACTTTAAATTTTCTAACTTTTTAAGGCCGATATTTAGTCGGCCTCTAATAATTTGATTTTTTGAAGATAAAATAATTTAATTGATTATTCCGGTGCTTACTTTATTTTTGGATTGATTTGAAATTTAATTGGAATTGATTTCTGCGTTTTAGGCTAATTTGGGCCCAATTGAAGGTGGATGTCTCGAAATACATTAAAACTTTTCCACGACTCCGAAAAATACACCAGAACACTCCAGCACAACCAAGAACACCAAAGAACACCCCAGACTTTTTTGCACATTAAGAACATATTTAGGTAATTTTTAATATGGTTCGAGTAAATTAAATCATAAAAAATTAAAAAAAATGCCAAAAATTATGAAAAAATCACAGCTCACATGGCAACAAAAGATAGTTATTATAGATATATTTTACAAATTTGAACATTTTTAGGTAATTTTTAAATATTTTTTCTTTCTCAAATAATGAATGAAGCATCACAAAATATACTCGAGATATATTGAAACTCTACGATGACTCCTAAGAACACCCCAACACAAGAAGAGAGTTATTGTATATATATTTTTGCAAATTTAGAACATCTTAGATAATTTTTAAATATTTTCGTTTTGTCAAATTATAAAGGAATACTCCAAATTTTTCTGCAAATTTTTAAACATATGTAGGTAATTTTTAATATGTTTCGAGTGAATCAAATCATAAAAAATCAGCGAAAATGTCAAAAGTTATGAAAAAATTACATTTCACTCGAAAACAAAAGAGAGTTATTATACATATTTATTTACGAATTTAGAATATTTTTAGGTAGTTTTTAAATATCTTTATTTTCTCAAATAATGAAGAAAGCATAACAAAATATACTCGAATTACATTGAAACTCCACCACGACTTCTAAGAACACCCCAGAACATTAATGCACAACCCAGAACACCCCAATTGTTTCTACAAATTTAGAACATTTTTTGATAATTTTTAATGTGTTTCAAATAAATTAAAATTAACAAAATTAAATAAAAAATAAAAAAATATTTATAATACCCTCTTTTGTTTCCTAGCAAACAGTAATATTTTTATAATGTTTGGCATTTTTTTGATTTTTTATGATTTAATTTACTCGAAACACATTAAAAATTGCATAAATATGTTCTAAATTTGTAAACAAATCTGAGGTGTTCTGGGGTGTTCTGAATTGTGCTGGGGTGTTCTGGGATATACATAGGAGTTATGGTAGATTTTCAATGCATTTCGAGTAGATTTTGTGATGCTTTCTTCATTATTTGAGAAAATAAAAATATTTAAAAACTAGCTAAAGATATTCTAAATTCGTAAAAAAATATTTATAATAACTCTCTTTTGTTTTTTAGTGAACTTTAATTTTTTTCGTAATTTTTAGCATTTTTTTTTATTTAATTTAGAGCTTAAATTTGTATTATCAGAGAGAGAGATATCATATTATGCCTGTTCAAATTTGAAATGCCCGCTTAAATTTGAGTTGCCCGCTCAAATATAAAGATGAGGGAATTCTGGAACCCTCTTTAAGTATTTTGGTGTTTTCTCTCTCAATCTCTCTCTCTCGAGCTCTCTCTCGATCTTCCTATATCTGTCGGTGCCCCCTCTCTCTCCGTGACTACTCGGCCGCTCGCACCGCCGGCAATCGCGCGGCCGGGCTGATTGTGCCGACCTCGAGCCATCTCTCTCGCTCGATCTCTCGGTCTCAAGCTCGCTTTCCTTTATCCCTCTCATGACGCATTCGGACGGGTTAATTGTGCTAACTTTTACTCCGTTTTCACAGGAAAAAAAAATTTCTGGAGCATTCTAAAATGCATTTAAGGTGTTTGATGAAATGCTAATTTAAGTATGTTTCCCTCCGCAGGTGAATGACTTGCAATTATTATCAGATATTTTATAAAACTGTATGATCTACAGCACACGACTCCGAAAAATACCCCAGAACACTCCAGCACAACCAAGAACACCCCAGAACACCCCAGATTTTTCTGCACATTAAAAACATATTTAGGTAATTTTTAATGTGGTTCGAGTAAATTGTTTTATAAAACTGTATGATCTACACATGGTAAATTTGATGTTTACCAGCAACTTCAATATTATGTTTAGCTGTACATTACTTCTACACTTTCATTTAGTTTCGCATAGTTGAATAAGTGCATGGAGGTCCTACGATTTTAGGTTTTGATTGAGTTCTTTATATTATGATCATTTATATCTCGTGTTAATATTGGTTTAATATTTGAATAGGCTTTATAGTCTCGGTGGCATAAGTTCGAATTTCATTTTTTGAATTTAAAGTGATATGTTCATATTTTTAATTCGTTATAGAGCGTGTGGAATTCTGCTTGTTATGGAGTGTGTGACTCCCATGTATTAGTTGTGGGCGGGGTTTATAGAACCTTTGTAGCCCTTTTTTGTTATATGTTTATATTTTTGTATAATGGTGTGTTTGTTATGGAGCGTGTAGCTCCCATACAATTGATTTGAAGTTTAGAATTATAATATTAGATGTGATTTTTAAAAAATACAGGGGAGATTCTGTCGAAATTTTATTAAAAATACACGTATATTTGAAATTTATATTTGGTAATGAATTTTGTTAGTTTTGAGCATTATACTTACAATAAGTTCCATGCAAATAGTTTCATTCATTCTCGAGTTGACTTTTCTTTTCCTATGCTTCGAAGTTGGCATCTTTAGTTTAGATATGTTTATGAAAAAGCATTGGTCATTGTAAAGTTCTTAATGCTGGTAGTGAAATATATCCTTGAAAAATAATATAAACTTATATATATCCCTCTTTGTTTGCTAACATGTTAAATTTGACATGGCTTTCACAACATTGCAGGCATATATAACATAGAGAAATGTATAATGGCGACGACTGACGAAGTACCTGAACTTGTTTCATAGAGTCAATATTTTTTGTGACTGCTTATTTTACTTTCCTTGTAATGTACAACAAATATATATGTGTAATTTATGAAATAAGTTTCGTATTCTGTAAATTTGACAATGTATATTCAATTCTTAGACATTATGAATTTTAATATAATATAAGTATTTTGTTTGTCATATATATATATAATGAGATTTAGAAATAAAAAATATCTGGCTTTTAATTTTTTTAAAGCCAATATAGTATTGCCTGCTAATAGTTATAAAGGTTGACATAAGTTGGCTTCAGAAAAAAGAAACTTTTGAAGCCAATAAAGATGGCTTCTAAAATAATTTGCAACCAATATTATATTGGCTTCAGAAAGCTTTAGAGGCTAAATAGAGTTGGCTTTCAATGTATATTCTTTCAGAAGCCAATATCATCTGGCTATTAAAATATTTTGATGCCAATTTTATGTTGGTTGCAGAAAGTTTTAGAGGCCAAACATGGTTGGCTTTTAAAATATCATTTTTTTGAAAGCCAATATCATATGGCCTTTAAAACGATTTAAAGCCAATGCTAATATTAGCTTTAGATAGTTTTAGATGCCAAATTTGGTTGGCATCTAAAAATAAATATTTTTAAAAGCCAATTAATGTTGGCTGCTGAAATTTATTTTCTGAAGCCGACTACTTTTGTTGGCCTCGGGAAGCTTTAGTGGCGAACTTCAGGAAGCCAACCTCGAGGCCAACTTTTTTGGCCTCTCATACTTTTAGAGGCCAAAAAATGATCTTTAGAGGCCGAATTGGTTGGCCTCTAAAGACAGTTTTTCTTGTAGTGAAAATTGTTTCTAAAACTGGTTTTAAACGAGCTTCCGCAAAGCGCTGTGGTTTCGAAAACAAAATGTCTTTCGAAAACGTGGTTTTCCCCCTGTCGCGGCCCCCGGCCTCGGGGCGCGGGTCGTGACATCTTGATCTTGTGTCACTGTGTTCGAACTAGTGCCTGCTCAACTGGATTAAGCTTGATTTTTCCGGCATTCACTAGCTCGTATATCTTCGCCCTCAATGCGTAGCAATTTTCAGTCGGGTGACCTGCAACCCCATCGTGGTATTCGCAATGGGCGTCGTGTTTGTACCAGGCAGGATAAGGGTGATTCCATGGAGCCGTTGGTATTGGAGCGAGAAGTCCTTCTTTGACCAGTTGTCTGAATAACTCAACTTGGGATACTGGCAGAGAATCATAATATTGCTTGTTTGGACGTGGCTGGCTCCTGTATAGTTGGGGGTTCGTAGCTTGCCCCTGTTGGGGTGGCTGGTTACGAGGCTGTCCTTGACGGTATTATTGTATATATATTGGGTTTTGAGGTAAGCGGACTTGCTGACTGCCTCTGTATATAGTCTTGTTCGGAGAATGCACGAATTGTGTTGTCCCGGTTATGATTTGGTGTACCGCCTCATCCTTCTTCTTGCACTTCTTGTCATATCAGTTGACTTAAGGGCCCCTTTCACCCTAACGCCAATACGCACCAGATGTGCAAAGTCAATGGCGTTGGCGCATGAAAACTTGTACTGTTGGTTTAAGCACTCGATGTCGATGAAGCAATCGACCATTCTCGGTCATAGGCGGGTTAATTTCTGCTGCCTGGTTCCTCCATTTCAAGGCAAATGACCGAAAATCTTTGTTCTTGCTCATCGTCAGCTTCTTCAGTGAAGATTTGTCGGGGGCGAAGTCCGCATTGTGCTTATATTGCTTGAGAAAGGCGCTAGCCAAATCACCCCATGTACGGATTTTGTGAGGTTCGTAATTTTTCTTGACCCGTTTGTTGCTTCGTTTGTTTGTGTGTGAGACCCTTGTTCTTTGTGCATGCTTGGTTGGCCGTTTGACGGGCGACTCACGAGGGAGGTGGCCCCGCCGATGCGGAGGTGTGCGTGTTCGAGTGTGATTTGGAAATGATTTGTGTTGGCTGGTGTTTTTGCTGTTCAGGGGTTTTTCGGTCGACCGAAAACCCATATCGGTCGACCGGAACCTAGGGCGAACCGTTTTTAGGTGCGGGACTTAGCCATTTCTTCATTTCCACCCCATCTCCTTTCCTCCAGAACCAGAGCTGCTGCTCCCTCTCCCTTGACCTAGGTAAGTCCCTTCTCTCTTCCCCTCCTTGTTTCTTCCAAAATCAAGAGTGCTAAGTTGATTCTATGCCCTTCTAGCTCTTCTCGATTTCTCTCGCCCGGTGGTGCGTCGGTTCGTTTCGAAGTTCGGAGAATTTCATTTTTCGTGGTTTGTTGAGGTGAGCGGGTTCGCACCTCTTTCTTGTTGGTTGATGTGATTACTAGCATGTTCTTAAATTGTATGGTGCTCATATGGGTTGTAAACCCTAGAAATTGTGGTTATGATGAATGGGCATGCTTAGTGCTAGCATGATGTTAATCTTGTACCATGATGTTAATTATGTAGCATGAAGTGCTAATGATGTGGAATGTTATACGATGTTCATATGTATGGCCAAATAGTTGTGCAAGTGGATGCCTTACTTTGGTGCCTATGTGAATGTGGTTGCTCAAGGTAGAGCTTTGTGGTTGACATGGGTTTGTGAAATGCTAAAAAACGAGAGTAATGGTTTGGGGCGTAATGTACCGTTAAGCTCGTTCGATCACCCGGAGGTCGTTGTAGTACGACTCGGGATGGGTGACGGGCCGGAGCCGCGGAGGCGCCAGAAAAGATTGATTAGCCCAGAAGGGGCCAGTGGACGTAGATGCAACCGACCCTTTGGCCGGGGCGGTGGCTACGATACCAGGCGAGGCTCGTGACGGTCACTCCGGATACTGACCAGAATTTCCGAGTAGCTCCCATATGGACGTCAATGGGAACGCCTCCACTGAGGGTCATGTTGCCGCTTATGTGCACTTGCGGAAGATTCTTGATCCTTGGTACTGCGCAGGATACCCAAGCTCACGGGTGCGAGTACCTAAAAAGATGAAATATGAGAGGACTAACGGGCGGTTAGTCTAGTCAAACGCTAACATAATAAAGATGATGGCATAAGTTGACGCGATGGGTGTTATTGTTTAGCATGACTTATTGTTCATATTGTTTATCTTGGGTTGATCATGAATTGCTTATACATTATTGATGTGATGATTGTTTACGGCGAGAGGTTTCGCGTTTATACCGCTCACTAAGTCTTATGACTTACCCGTTGCTTTTCCTTCTTTTCAGATCCGCTCGGTCGTGGCAAGGCACCAGTTTAGGGTGCTTAGCACGGCGAATAGTTTTTGCGAGGATTTTGGGATAGAGGTATACTTGGGTTGGTTAGTATATTCATATAGAATCTTGTATAGTAATTAGATATATCACTTGTAAACTTTTGTAAATGGGAAGTATTAACTTACACGGCGTGTTTTTTGTATATTTTGTTTTAAACGTATTGGAACGCTTTTAGAAAAGTAAACCTTGAGAGTTATAAGGTTTAAGTTTCTAAAAGTTGTAAGAAAGGTTGGTTTGTGGTTTATATGAAAAGTTTAATGATCATTTGTTCTAAACTTCTTCTAAATGGGATTTGAACCTTGACACGTGTGTATTTGGTTATTTGGGTACTCGCAACCATTTCAAATGTATGAAATTGTGATTTGATCAAAATTCGACTACTTGAGTTCTTAATTTCGTATTTTCGATGTTTCGAAAAGATATCTTGTTTAAGAGATTTTGAAGTGCTTTTGGATTGGAATTCGATACCTGCATGTGTATATTGATTATATGTGTGTGAATACATGATATTGAAGGATTTGGAAAATTATTTAAGAAAATGGGGTGTTGAGAAGTTGGTTGCTGCAAAGCTGTTTTTGCAGAACCTGCAGGTATCGGTCGACCGAAATATTGGATCGGTCGACCGAAACCTGTAGGTGTTCTGTTATTCGTTTTTGGTCGACTTCCGGTCGACCGATAACTAAAAACGGTCGACCGAAAGAAGCTCTGTAATTCATCGCTAAAATTTTCGTATTTGGTTTCCGATTTTGATTTCGATGCTTTGAGGGGTTCTTATAAATACTAACTAGAGGTTTAGCAATCCCAAATCTTTCGGAAAAATACAGGTCGAGCCGGTATTTCAAAAATACGGTTTTAAGGTTATTTACATAAGGTTTTAAAGGAGGTTTGGACCTTAGATTGCTTAGGATCCTTTTGTGTCATCTGGGGAGATTGACACCTTAGTATCCTATGCAAACTGAGCTCGGACTGAGACCGAACCGCCTCCCCCGCGGGTTCTCGTCTCGGACCGAATGTCCAGGTTGCGGCTCTACCGTGTTTTAGATTTGAGTATTTGAGTTTTGGAAACGAACTCTTCCATTGTTAAAGCTTCCGCGAATCTATTTATTTTAAAGTTATTTCGTTGCAAAGGAAATTATTTTCACTCGTCGCGGTCCCCAGCTCGTGGGTCGTGACATTTATGGTATCAGAGCGACCCCGGTCACGGATACGGGTGGGTGCGTGGAGCCCAGGGACCCGCGTAAGGCCGAGATGGGCTGCGGTAGGGGCAGGATGCGCGACTTGCGACCCGTGTGACTGGGGAGAGACTGGGCACGTACGTCCGTCCGCGACCTGTCCTGTACGACGGGGACGTCGTATCCTAAGGTGTGGGGGGTGTAATGCCCCAAATTTCGGGTGGATCTGCACAAGACTGTGCGATCTGTGCGGCTTCCGGTCGACCGGAAACCCCGACCGGTCGACCGAAAAATATGGATGTGGGCACGGTTTGGGCCCTTAATGGGCCGCCCGCGGGAGTTATATAGGTTTGTCCCATACCTCTTAGTTGAAGAGGGAATTTGGTGTTTATAAGGTTTGGAGGCCTTAGCCTATCACCTCTCATGGGGATCCCCCTTTTCGGGTCGGAGAAAAGGACCCGGCCGTGTGGTGCGGCCGGGGCATGGGGCGGGCCCGGGGCGGGGAGCGGGACGCGACAGAGAAAGTGCTGAGGAACAAGTCGATACCGCTAGCAAAGGTTCTGTGGCGCAACCAGCGTTTCGAGGAGATGACTTGGGAGCCAGAGGCAGATATCCGAACGCGGTACCCCTTCTTGTTTGATTCGGAGGACCGAATCCCTTAAGTGGGGAGGAGATGTGAGGTCCGTGTTTTGGTTTGCTATGTTTTGAGGTGTTGCATGCATGTCTAGAATGCCTAGTTAATGTGTGTTTTGTTGCGTGTCGTAGGGTGATTCGACGCGAGCGGCTTAAGTGTTGTATTTGCTTTACTTTTGGGTTGGCCGAGACTTTCGGTCGACCGATCCCATTATCGGTCGACCGAAACCTGCGCGGCGCCCGTGTATAAATACAACACTTATGCGATTTCGGGGTAGGTTTTCTTATTTACTGCCTTGGCCGAGCTCCCCCTGTTCTCAGCTGACCTAGGTGAGTAAATGCCTTCATTTATTGTTGATTTCTACCCTTCCTTAGCCATTAATCCTTAGAAACCTAATCTCCCGGTTGTTCTCTTCGCGTAGACTTGAGTTGTAGGGCGCGATCGTGACTCCCCGGGGCTTGGACGTGGGTTTCTTGCTTGGCTTGTGAGGTGAGCGGGTTCTCACCGATGTGTATGCGAATGTGCTTGACCGTATGCTATGCTTATATGCATGTATTGATGTGTACGGTGTGTTTAGACATTTACTATGTTGTATGTCTAATTTTGTGGGTAATAAACCCTAATGATGTTGTGATGTGGTAGAGATCGTGCTGTATATGCTATGATGCTCTTGTATTGCTATTTATGCAAATTTGGTTGCTATTATGCAAATTCGAAATGAGAACATGATATTTATATATATCTATGTTGTAGTTCGCATATGTATGAACTATGTTGTGATGCTTAATGAACATGCTAATTATGTTTAGATGTTATTGAGCATGCTCGGATGTAGAGGACACCTCTAGGGACATCCGTTTTGTATGTGACTTAATAGAACATTTGGGTGCTATATGGTCGTATCTCTGCCGGTACTCGAGTAGATCCGTCCAAAGGGAATAAACCCGGAGGGCGAGGGCTCGGGGTGGAGAGGGCGGAGAGATCGGACTAATGCACATGGCTTGTAAAATACAAAGATTTGACCTAGTATTCGTAAGTCTCGCTTCCGCCTTATCCGTGGAGGCCGTGGGCCTGGATAGAGGTGTCGTGAGGAGCGTGGGAGACCAGAATACTTAGGTGATGTGGTGCCTCTAAAGAGGTCAGTGAGCGCGGTTCCGATCACCAGTTGGCCGAGGTGGTGGCTGCGAGTGCGAGGCTAGGTAGCATACGGCATAAACCCTAGTATCCCCCAATAAGCGCTGTGGGGTCGCCTTCACTGTCGTGTGGTGTTGGTGTCGTCCGATATCGATACGGCGACGTGGACCAAGACCTTGGTATTGTGCGGACGTGTCCGGACTGGGTAGCTCCCGAGGTTCCGATGGACTGGGTATAGGTGTCCTAGGGACCAGGGGCTTGCGCTACTCGTAGGGCCAGCCTTGCCAGAACTGTTATATAACATGATACTGACAATCCGTTGGGATTAGAATGTCACGCTAACATAACCAAAGAATGCATAAGACATTGGTTGGGTGACATTATGCGATTCGAGATAGCATGCTACTTATGTTCATACACATGTTTGTATGTTTAATGTCATTGATATATTTAATAATGACTTGTGATTGTGATTGGTTAAAGCTATATTGCTTTACTTGATTGATTGTGTGCTTGTGTGCGGTGTCGCGTTGGTTGCACCAGGGGAGGTCGCCAACGTGCCGCTCACTGAGTTCTATTTAGGACTCACCCCTCCTGTTGCCCCTTTTTCAGATCCGATCGATAAGGGCAAGGGACCGGCGTAGGTCGTCGGCGAGTAAAGGAAAGGATAGAAGGTATCTTTTGGGATGGGAGCTAGACTTGTTAGATACACATTTTGTACTAAGTCTTGTAGCTCATTTTGTATTCACATAGCATTATAGTTGCAAAACCGAAGCATTGACCTACACGTTTTGTATTTTGGATTTGGGGAGCTATTAGAGTATAAACTCTAGAAATGTGAAGTTTAGACTCTAATAGCTATAATTATGAAAATGGTTTGAAACACTTGTATTTGAAAACAAGTTTTATAAAGTTTTTATTTGTATACAAAAGTGCGATTTGTGAAAATGTGGTTTGAGCTCTTAAAAATGAGTTTGAATGGTTTGAGCATGTGTATATACTTCTATATAAGTTGTGCATGCTATTGGATTGGATTGGTTGAGCTTATTCTAAAATTTGAAGTGTTAAGCTCTAGTTTTACCGTATTTTGGTAAAAACGTGTTTTTGGGGATAACTCCGTGCTCCGAAGGTATTTCGGATGCTTGGAAGTACTCGCACGTGTATCTTTGGATGATATGTGTACGTGCGGGGTTGATTTCCAAGATCCGGTGGAAATACGCGAATCGAGGCATTGAGTTTCTCTTTGCTGAAAATCTGTTTTTGCTGTTATGGTAGGATCGGTCGACCGATCCACATTTCGGTCGACCGATATTTGTGATGAACGGGTGAATACATACAGGTTTCGGTCGACCGAAATCTATTACCGGTCGACCGAAAACTTCTCTGTATTGCACAACTAAATATGTTTAAATGATAATTAAAAATATTTTTGAGGGTTTGGGGTCTCTTATACAAGTATTTAAGAGGTTCTATGCCCTCGAATCTTTTAGAAAAATACGGGTTTGGCCGGGATTTCGAAAAGAGTTTCAAAGGTTATGTTTTGAAAAGGATTTAGTTTGGGACCTTAGTTTGCCATAGATTATTTGATATCAATGGGGAAGATTGATATCTTAAGATCTTTTGCAACCTAGGTCGGCGTCGACCGCGGGGTCTACCTTCCCCGTAGACCTCGGGTGACGTTGAAAGCCCCGAATCCGGCTATACCCTTGCATTATAAATGATTTTCAAATGAAAATGCTTCCGCTTGCGCAAACTTTCTTTCAAATGAGAAATGTATTTCCGGATGTCGCGGCCCGGGGCTCGGGTCGTGACAGGCGCAGGATGTCGGGCAGGCGCGCGCGCGGCCAGTCACGCGCGCAGGAAACCGAAGGGGCGCCAGCAGTTGCAAGTGGCTACACATCCTTTGTCATGTTTATTCTTTCCATTTATGTATGTTTACTGCTCATGTAGTGGGGTTTTGAATTCCTTTGACCGGGTAGGCAAAGGGGCTTGGGGATGTCTGAGCACAAGATATCTAGGGAGGCCACGGGTTGTGTGGCAACCTAGAGGATTATAAGTGGTTTTTGTTGAGAGTGTTAGCAAGGGAGCTAGGCACGGTGTTGTTGGACAGGCCAACTCTTCTTTTCCACTTAAATCATTCGGGTAATAGAACTTGTTCTTCCCTAGATCCTATTTACATCCAAGGCACTCACGGCTACACCTTAGGACCGTGAAGGGCATATACGGATCATATCCCCTACGGGAAGAATTGCTCCTTCAAAAGCACTTTGAATGCAGTCCATATGACTCTCGTGGCGCCCGCGTCCGTAGGTGGCAATTCCACCACACCAATGCATGGGATGGAAGTTTGAGTCTTGCGTATCCTATGCGTTGGGCATCGTCATGCCGTAAAGAGAGACGTTGTAAGGTTCGTGGTTGGATTTGTTTTGTTTTTTGAATTATGTTGGAGTTTGTGATTTGTGTTTGAATATATTTTCGTTATCCGTGCATGCGTGTTCGAGCGTGCCGCGGGAGTGTCATGTGGTTGGTGACCCCGTAGGCACGACTGAGTGCTTGGTTGTGTGCATGTCGGGGTTGGGTGTTTGTTTTGACCGGATTTGTGCTGTGCAGAGCACTTTCGGTCGACCGATTTCCTGTTCCGGTCGATCGAAAGTTGCGTGCAGCGCGTGGATAAGTTCGGGTCTTGAGTTTATTGTTTACCCCTTCACCATTTCTCACCAACTCCCGACCTGGAGCTCCTTTGGCCGACCTAGGTGAGTTCCTATCACCATCTCCCTTGGTTCCTTGGCTTTGATCATCCTATCTCTCCCTCCCTCACCCTCTTGGCTCTTCTTGACCTAGCTTTTCTCCCGGGTGTTTGCGAGTTGTGGTGAGGTCGCGTTCTTGCGAGTTTTCTGCCGAGCCCTCAAGGTGAGTGGTTTGCACCTCTTGCTTGTATGTGATTGTGGTGTTGGTGTATGCTAATGTTATGATTTATGTGATACAAGCATGATTATATGATATTTACAAATTGTGGTGGAAACCCTAGATTTTGTGATATGTGGTTTATGAGCATGTTGTGATGCTAGCATGATGGTAATGTGTGATTACAACTTGCTAGTGTGATTTGGTACTTATGATCATATTATTGGTAACTATGTGGTTTGGACATCGGTTGGTAGCACCTTCTTATATTGCGGAAATTTTGGAGATTGTGCATACGTTGGATATGTGTTGGTTTGGAAATTTGGAATGAGTGGAAACCGTTGTATGTCTATCACTAGTACTTATGCGATTGGTGTGCCCAATGTGAGTATTGTTGTGATTAGAGACATTGACAACGTGAGCGCTAATGAGACTTGATAAAGTGAAAATATTTGTGGTGGGGCTCTTTCGTTAGACTGCATCGCCCAGGTTCGCTCTCCCGTGTTAGTCGTGTGGATATCGACCGGGATCGAAATGGGACGATGTGGGCGCCGGAGTCCCAGATTAGTTGTCTCGAGAAGAGACCGGTGGGCGTAGTTAAGGCCAGCCCAAGGCCAGGGTGGCGGCTACGAGACCAGGCGAGGCTTGAATCGGAAATTCCGGAAAGGCCGGTATATCAAGTAACTCCCTTAAGGCCAAAAGGGATCGCCCCGCTGTAGGGTACTGGGGGACGCGATGTGCACCGTGTTTGACCCAGATCCTTGGTGCTGCGGTACCAAAAGGGTGTGTTGCGTTGCAAATGAGAAAGGACTAACGGGTGATTAGTCAAGCAAACGCTAACATAAGAAAGTAAAGAATAATTGGTTTGGTATGGGATTGCGATATTTACATGATGATGTTATTGGCTATGGCAATGCTTTACTTAGTATTTGTTTGGCTTGTGTTGTGGTTTGGATGTGTTTTGGTGAGAGGTGCCGCGATCGTTATTCGCGCCGCTCACTGAGTCATTATGACTCATCCCGTTGCTTTCTTTCTTTTTCAGATCCGTTAGATCGTGGGAAGGCACCGGCAAGAGGGTGCTAACTTTCCGACGCTAGTTCAGAAAGTTCTTGGGAAGGTATACTTTTGGGAAGGGTGACATTTGTACATAACTTTGGTTGTTTAGCGTAAACATGTAAAGAATTTACTTTTGGAAGCACTAACTTACATTTTGGTATTTTTGGGTGGTTTGTAAACCCTTTAGAATTGTAAACCTTGGTTGAGAAGGTTTAAATCTCTAAAGGATGCATATTTTAAGTTTATGATGTAAAAAGATATCTTTGTTATATTTTATGTAAAGAAATCTCCGATTTGGAGTTTGCATCTTATCACACGTGTATTTGGATATTTAGGTCCTTGTAACATTTGCGAATGAAGGAAATTGTGGTTTAATCAAAATTTGGCTACTTGAGTTCTTAAAGTTCGTATTTTCGACGTTTCGAAAAATGTTTTGTTTGATGAGGATTGGACGTGCTTTTGGTCGGAAATCGATACCTGCATGTGTATTTTGGTCATATGTGAGTGAATATTTGGTGTTTGAATGATTTAGAAAAATGTTTAAGAAAATGGGGTGTTGGGCACTTGGTTGCTGCAAATCTGTTTTTGCAGAACCTGCAGGTATCGGTCGACCGAAATATTGGATTGGTCGACCGAAACCTGTAGCTGTTCTGTTTCTCGTTTACAGTCGATTTTCGGTTGACCGATAAAGCAATCCGGTCGACGGAAAGTAGCTCTGGAATTCATCTTGAAATTTTTCGTATTTGGCTTCCGAATTTGATTTCGATGCTTTGAGGGGTTCTTATAATTACTAAGTAGAGGTTTGACAATCCCAAAAATTTTGAAAAAATACAGGTCGAGCCGGTATTTCGAAAACATGGTTTTAAGTGTATTTACGTAAAGTTTTAAAGAGGTTTGGGCCTTAGATTGCTTAGGATCCTCTTGTGTCATCTGGGGAGATTGATACATTAGTATCCTACGCAAACTGAGCTCGGTTTGAGACCGAACCGCCTCCCCCGCAGGTTCTCGTCTCGGACTGAATGTCCAGGTTGCGGCTCTTCCTTATTTGATTTTGGACATTTGAAATGAACTCCTTGGTTGTTTAAGCTTCTGCAAAACTATTTATTTCGAATTTATTCCTTTGCGAAAAATTATTTTCCTCCGTCACGGCCCTCGGCTCGCGGGTCGTGACAATAGGACTCCAACTGTGACGATCCGCTCCCCGTCCCGGGCCCCACCCCCAAAGCTCCGACCGCACCACACGATCGGGTCCTTTTCCTTTCTGGAAAAGGGGATCCTTTTGGTTGGTGAAGAGCTAAGGGCCTCCCACCTATATCAATCAACACAAACACCCACTCTAGGTGGTATGGGATCAATTGATTTAAATCCCCCGTGAGGCCCAAATCTGGCCCAATACACACCCAAATCCACAATTTCGGTGGACCGATCAACCTTTCGGTCGACCAAAACCTGCGCAGACCGCGCAGTTTCGTGCGTTCGCGCCGTAACCCGGGGCATTACACCCCTCCCACCTTAGGATACGACGTCCCCGTCGTACGGGACAGGTCACAGACGGACGTACATGCCCAGCCTCTCTCCAGTCACACGGGTCGCAAGTAGCGCATCCTGCCCCTACCGCAGCCCATCTTGGCCTTCCGCGGGTCCCTGGGCCTACGCACCCACCCGTATCCATGACCGGAGCTGCTCTGATACCATTTCTGTCACGACCGCTCTCCGTCCCGGGCCCTACCCCAAAGCCCCGACCGCACCACACGATCGGGTCCTTTTCCCTTCCGGAAAAGGGGATCCCTTTGGTTGGTGAAGAGCTAAGGGCCTCCCACCTATATCAACACAAACTCCTACCCATTCTAGGTGGTATGGGATCAATTGATTTAAATCCCGCGTGCGGCCCAAATCTGGCCCAATACACGCCCAAAACCACAATTTCGGTCGACTGATCAACCTTTCGGTCGAACGAAACCTACGCAGACCGCGCGGTTTCGTGCGTTCGCGCCAGCTGTTCGCGTCGAAACCCGGGGCATTACACCATAAACCTCCTCGAGAGACAGTCTCTAGTGTGGATCCGCTCTACCAGAACGATAATATAAGAGGACTGATCTTGATTTGGGGTTAGTGATACACGCTGACTTAACTAATAAACTATGAATAATTGGTTAGTCGGGTGGTATCTTGCCATGATTGCAAAAACTTTGGATGCGTATGTGATTTGATGACTTGCATCTTTTGCTTATGCTTTGCCCTTGTTGTTTGTGTTGTGGTGTCGCATTGGTGCTCCCGAGGAGGACGCCAATGTGCCGCTCGCTAAGTCTTTTTGGCTCACTGCTCTTGTTGCCTTCTTTTTCAGATCTGTGCGCGAAGGGAAAAGAGCTCACATAGGCGGATAGCTTGTGAGAATTTTGGGTATACTTGTAGAAGGTATACATTTTGGGATGGGCTAAGGTGTAGCATTCACCTAGTATTTGTTTGTTAGCCCCACATGTGTAAATAGTGTTATGATGTAAATGGCAACATTAACCTACACTAGATGTATTTTTGTATTTTGGAAATACTTTTAAATGGTAAACTCGAGAAATGTTCGAGTTTAGCTTCAAAAGTTTATATGTATATAAACAAAGGTTTATATATATGTGAAAATGGATTTCTTACCAAAGTGTTGTTTGATCTCCGTATTTGATTTTTATTGATACTAGCATGTGTATTTATGTTGTTGTAAACGTTCTCAAACAAGAAATTTGATATGGGAATGATTTTGGTGAAAATGACTCCTTGAGTTCTTATTTTTTCGTATTTTCGGTTAAAATGAGTTTAGGCCACGAATCGTTGTCTCGTAAGTATTTGGGTGAGTGAGAGCACGTGCACATATATCTAAAGTAGATATGCGAGGGTGCACGGTGGTCTCTCACAGTCCAGCGAGAATACAGAGTTCGAGACAGCGAGGAGTGAGCCAATGCAAATCTGTTTCTAAAATTTTTGATATTTTTGGTCGACCGATATGATCTGCGGTTGACCGATAATTTAAATTTACTTTACCGCTGGTTCGTAAGAACTATCTGTCGACTGATAATGTGGACCAGTCGACCGATAATAGCATCTGGAATAAGAATTTCAAATTCGATTTAAACGAGTTTTTATTTAAGTTTTGGGTGTTTATTTGGATTTAGTGGGCATATCTAAGGTATGTAGCACTTTCCAAATGTTTGTAAAAATACAGGTTGAGCCGAAATTTACAAATTTGTGTTGCAAGTTTTCTGTAAAATTGTTTTGATGTTTCGGACCCTAGGTTCCTATGGATTTTCTTGTATCAATGGAGGAGATTGATACATTAGAATCCATAGAAAGCTTTGCCGGACCTCGCGGTGAAGTTCACCTCCTTCGTGAACGGCACCCGGGCTCGAAAGTCCAAGACTCAGCTCAGGCTTTTTCAAAAGTTTTAAAATGTTTCCTAAGCATTTCCAAACTCCTTTTAAAGTCATAAAATTTATGCTTTGACCCGCCGGAGTTCCTTCTGTTTCCGCTGCTTATTTTGGGCTCCCGGTGAATCGTCCCCGACCCCTTCTTTTTCCCCGTCGCGGCCGCGCCCCGGGGGCGCTTGTGAGGTCCCTAGGTTCGATTAGTTAGAAGCGAGTTTATTTTGGGTTTCGAGCTTGATCGAGAATTTAATTGATTATTAGGGGACTTGGTTTTTATTTGGATTGACTTGTATTTGATATGAAATTGATTTGAATTGATTTAGTTGTGTTTTGGGCCAATTTGGGCCCAAATTGAGTTGGACCGGCCGACCGAGCCCAACTTGCCCGTGCGAGCCAAGTTGACTCGCCCAGGTCGCCCCAGCCCCGACCCCTCTCGCTCGCCTCTCGCCCGCTCGCATCTCGCGATCCCTCTCGTCGATCGCCGCCCGTGCGCCGCGCTGCCCGACGTCCGTCTCGCCGTCGGCGTGCGCGTTGCCGCTGGTGTTGGCTCTTCCCCTCCATCTCTGGCTCCCGATCTCTCTCTTCCTCGTGCGCTCGTGTCTTCGAATTTGGCCGCCAAACCCTAGATGCGCCCGCGTGGATTTCGTCGCCGTCGCCGACTCGCTGTCGCCCGCCGAGAGTTTTTAACACCATTGGAGTTGCCGACGAGCCCCTACCCCACCGATTTCGCGCCGACCACGCCGGATCCCTCTTCGGTCTCTGATCTGCTGTTGGCCGTGCCGCCGCCGCCGGCAGCCGCCTCTCTCGCCGTCGGCAGCCGCCTCTCTCGCCGTCGACGTCTTCGCCGTTATCTTCATGGCCTCTCGCCGACACTGGCCACTGCTGATCCAGTCGCCGACGCCACTGTAGCCGCCGCCGCCGTATGGTCTTCGACGAACTCCGCCGGTGAGCTCAACTGCTTCGTTACTCCGCCTCGTCATCGTGGACTCGTTCGTGGGATCATCTTCGTGAATGCTTCGACGTTTACACGCCGATCGGCAAACCCTAGAAGGTTTACGTTTGGGTTAAGGTGAGTGCCCCTGCGGTCTCACTTGTTTGGTAGTAATTTTGCTAGAAATCATGCTAGGGCTATATAGTATGATGTAGTAACATGTCTGGATATGTCGGCATGATGTGAACTATTGGATGCGATAGCATGTGTTGAATAATGATATTCATTAGAATAGCATGCTAGGAATTGTGTTAATAATAGCATGTGACTAATTGGTTGTGATAACATGTGTGTGACATTGTTGGATAGCACAATATATGTGTTGTGTTTTCATGATTAATATGCTAAGTGTTTGGATCATGTATCTCTAGTGGTGTGTAACTAGTGTGACTATTTACATGCTAGATGTAATATTCATGTTCCGTGTTGTGTGGACAACATGCCTTGCATCTATGAAAATCATAGAATCGTATGATTGACTTGCTATAGATGTGTGCGCTTTCATGGTTGATAATTTAACCAGAGTGCTTGAATGATATTGTGTTCGAATTTACCTACCTTACGATGCATTTGAGTTGATCGTTTTGATACAAGTGGTAGGTGTAAAGATTTGTGTTATATGTTAACACTTGAATGCATTACCTTATCTTGTAATGTGTGTGAGCGGTTCGCATCTTTGGTTGGTAACATGCCTGTATGCTTCTATCATGGATTTGAGATAGATTGTTATGCGATTTACAAGCTAAAATGATGTATAACATGTTTAGGTGAAATATGTTATAGGATGTGCTTGTGAATCATGTTGAATGTCTCGATATGCTCCATGTTGTGTGATTGGCATGACATATGTGTTGTTATCCGCCGGGATGAGCATTTAGGACTTTATGTTAGCTTATGCTCCCGGCGATGTTGCGAATGCTATGTGGTGCGTGGATGACATGTTACAGATATGTATGCCCGCGTGTGTGAATATCAATGTATGTGCCTTAGATGATATTCAAGACGGGAATTGATATAATGCAAAATGCATATATTTGATCTACCTTGCGATGTATGTGAGTTATTTACTCTAGATATACATGTGGTAGATGTTATGATGTGTTTATATGATAACACTTTGATGGATTACTTTACCTTGATATGTATGTGGGTTGATGCCTTTGCTATACATATGGTAGAAGTAATGTTATTTGGCCCTATGTAGGCTTGCTTGTTCTATCTTGCTGGGTATGTGGGTGTTAGCTTTTGCGATACTAGAGTTAGTATGTGAGCTAACGACCTTTGCGATACTCGTGATAGACTTGAGTTGTGGGTATGTGAGTTGGTGCTCTAGCGATACCTTGTATTAAAAATCCCGACATGGACTTGACTTAAACCAGCAGGCGTAGTGGTCCCACCACTGGCCAGGTGGGCACTGCGGAGTGCGAGGCTCAGGGTTGCGCCGTCCGGAGGTGCAGAGCGACTGAGTAGCTCCTACGGGACGCTGTGGGATCGCCCTTGCTGGAGGTTGTGGTGCCTTTGAAGTGCGCGCTATAGGGGCTTAGAGACTACGACCTTGGTATTGGGGTGTAGACCAGAGTTGGTGTCGTCCTGTGTGTGTGGACGGTGTAACCTCTCTGAGTTGTCCCTTTACCTAAATTTAGTCGGGTGGACTTTTGGGTTGGGCCGGGGTGTAAACTAAAGTTTGGTGTCGTCCTCGAGGGTTGAGGGCGGTGTAACCTCTTTGAGTTGTCCCGGTGCCGACGGTGTTGAAAGGACTAACTATGGGTTAGATCACGCTGACATTAGAAAGATAATAGCATAACCTATTGGGTTGGCGCGAGATTATCTTTGTGTGATGTTATGTTGCATCTTGTGGCTATTTGTGTTTGATGCTTCACTACTTGTGATAGCGTGTGGATATATGGTTTATCGTTTGTCCTTTTTGGCAACATAATGAATATGGTTATCCGTATGGTTATGTGGTCGGTTTTGTGTAAGTCCACTATTGGTGAAAATGCTTGTTTGTTGTGATGTGCATGACAGACTTATGCTTAATGTGTAAGCATGCTATATTATTTTTGTTTGCATGCTTATTTATGGATTTGTGAGATCATGCTTGTAGTGAGTTGTTTACTCCAGCAGGTTGTGATAACTTGTTGTATGTTCATCTGTGCTAGAAGATGTTTATATACAACTCGTGTGCCTGGATTTATGCTACGCGTGCAGATTGTATTGGCATATAGAAGTTTAATATACATGACTTCTATTTATATACATATTAACATCTGCATGTATGCCTTCTGTGCTTGCATGTGTTTGGTGTGTGGCCGCAGCCCTGGTGGTTGCCTTCGCCAGGGTGGGTCACTCTCTGAGTATATTTTATATACTCACCTCTTCTTCCCCTTAGTTCTTTGCAGGGTCTGTCGACGATCGTAGAGCGAGCACGGGGTTCAGAAGATGGGTTTGGGTTAAAATATGTAAATTTATTTATCTTCTGCTGTGTAAATTAATTAATTTGTAAATATATTGTATTATTGAGAATTGGAAGTACTAGCTCATAACGTCTTGTCTTTTAGTTTACTCAAAAAAAAAATCCACCTTGTTTTCCGTGACCCTCGGGGTACGGGGCGTCACAACACTGGTCGCGATAGTTGTTGGTATCAGAGCCAGGTTAGCTTAATGCTTCCTAAAAACTAAAACTTGTTAATAAATGGGGTGTGTTAACGAGTGTTAGGGCGATTAGTGTAAATCGTTAATTTCGAGTCGTTGTGGTTGCAGGATGCCACCACGTAGACGACAGGCTCGTGGCGTCGATCTGGAGGTGCCGGGTCCGCCACCGGCCAACGCGGATTCGATTCGCCTGATCCGGAAGGCTGTTGCGACTGCTCTGGAGGAGCGTGGTGCTCCGCAGGCCGTACCTCCCCAGGTTGAAGAGCCAACTCAGGGTCCGGTCTTAGCTGAGGTAGCGACCGTTCCGGCAGAAGATCAGCGGAGGAAGGAGTACTTAGACCATCTATCCCGTTTCCAGAAGATAAAACCGCCGAAGTTCGAGGGTGCGGCCGATACGGATAAGGCCGACAATTGAATTCTGGACATGGAGAAAATTTTTGAGACCTTGATGTGCCAGGATGAGTTCCGAGTTGCACTAGCCACTTATACATTTACTGGAGCTGCCGAGAGATGGTGGAAGAGCGTGAAGGAACAGTTCGGCAGTTGGGTTGATTTCCTGATTCTGTTCAACCGCTAGTACATACCCGAGTCAGTGAGGAGGCAGAAAGAAGAAGAGTTTGAACAGCTGCGACAGGGTGACATGTCAGTCTGGGAGTATCATGCGAGGTTCATATCTCTATCCCGACATGTTCCATATCTTTTGGTCGACGAGGCAAGGATGGCTAGGAGGTTCTGAAATGGGTTCAAGGTCGAGATTAAAGGCAAGATGGCAGGTGATGAGTTCCCGACCGTGCACCAGACCTTGGTTAAGGCACAAAATATCGAAGCCGATTGGAAAAGGTACCGAGCCGAAAAGTCCCAAGTGGAGAAGAAAGGGAAGGCGAAGCAGGGATCGAAGAAGAGGAAGCAAGACTCCTCAACCGTCACCCGAACCACTTTAAGTGGGGAGGGAGACCGACGAAAGCAGAGGCCAGACATTGTTTGCTATAATTGTAATGAGAAGGGGCATATCAGTCGTCAGTGCCCGAAGCCGAGGCAGACTAGACCGGATGGACCGCAGCAGCCGACGCAGCCACCACAGGGTCAGCCTGCACCCCGACATGTTGCGCCTCAGGGGTGGGGTGGTCAGCCTCCGAGAGTGCAGGGTCGCGTGCATGCGATGACCAGTGACGAGGCTGGTGGGAGCTCTACGGCCATCACAGGTACACTACCAGTTTGCAGCATTTCAGCTTTTACACTGTTTAATTCCGGCGCTACGCATTCTTTCGTATCTGCGTTGTTTGCTAGTAGATTGCCTTCCAAATGCCGTGTGCTTGGTTGCATGTTTGAGATTGCTACTCCCGCGGGTGATTTATTGTTGGCCGATACTTATTACCGTGGGTGTGAGATTCGTGTGGGGGATCACGTATTGCCCGGTAACTTAATTGTGCTTGGTATATATGATTTTGATGTCATCTTGGGTATGGATTGGTTAGCCGAAAATTTTGCCAAGATAGATTGTCGAGCCGGAGTGATTACATTTAGAATTTCCCGATATCCGAAATTTCACTTTTATGGCGATAGAGTGGGGAAGAATGTTCCGGTTATTAGCGCGCTAAAAGCCAGCAGACTTTTGAATAGTGGTTGCTCGGGGTACTTAGCTTACATTCTAAACCCGCAAGTAGAGGCAGGTCAGTTGGATAGCATTCCAGTAGCTATGGAGTTTCCTGATATTTTTCCAGTGGAGTTGCCCGGTCTACCACCCGAGTGAGAGACCGAATTTAGTATTGAGTTAGTGCCTGGAGCGACACCCATTTCCGAAGCACCATATAGGATGGCACCAGCCGAGTTGTTAGAGTTGAAAACTCAGTTGGGCGAGTTGTTGGCCAAGGGGTTTATTCAGCCGAGTTCGTCACCTTGGGGTGCACCGGTTCTGTTCGTGAAGAAGAAGGACGGCAGCCGTGTATTCGTGAAGACTACCGACAATTGAATCAGTTAATGGTTAAGAATAAGTATCCGTTGCCGCGTATAGATGATTTGTTTGATCAGTTGTGTGGGGCAGCCGTGTTCTCGAAGATTGACTTGAGATCCGGTTACTATCGGTTGAGGGTTAGACCCGAGGACATACCGAAGACAGCATTTCAGACTCGGTATGGTCATTTTGAGTTTCTGGTCATGTCGTTTGGACTGACTAATGCGCCTGCAGTTTTTATGGTTATGATGAACCGTAGCTTTCAGCCGTTCTTAGACCGTTTTGTGGTGGTGTTCATTGATGACATCCTGGTGTACTCTCGCGGTGAGGAGGAGCATGCCGAGCATTTGAGGCTGGTACTGCAGGTCCTTCGCGAGAGGCAACTTTTTGCTAAGTTTAGCAAATGTGATTTCTGGTTATCTCAGGTCCATTTCTTGGGGCATGTTGTATCCCAGCAGGGCGTGGCCGTTGATCCGGCCAAGGTCGATGCCGTCCTGAGGTGGGAGCGGCCCAAGAATGCGACGGAGATTCGGAGTTTCCTTAGTTTGGCTGGTTATTATCGTAGATTCATAGAGAATTTCGCTAGGTTGGCGAGTCCTTTGACCAAGTTAACAAGGAAAGCGGTTCGGTTTGAGTGGAACGACGCGTGTGAGCAGAATTTCCAGGAGGTGAAGCACAGACTAACTACCGCACTAGTGTTAGCATTGCCAGATGATCAGGGTGGTTTCGTAGTGTACAGTGACGCTTCGTTGATTGGTTTAGGCTGTGTGTTGATGCAGTGTGGCAGGGTTATCGCGTATGGTTCCAGACAGTTGAAAACCCATGAGGGTAACTTCCCTGTTCATGACTTAGAGTTGGCCGCGGTTATTTTTGCTTTAAAATTATGGAGACATTACCTTTATGGCGAAGATTTTGAAGTTTACACCGATCACAAGAGTTTGTAGTACACATTTTCCCAGAAAGAACTGAATTTGCGGCAGAGATGATGGATAGAGTACCTGAAGGACTTCAAGTGCCGCATACTCTATCATCCTGGGAAGGCAAACGTCGTAGCTGACGCTCTTAGCCGGAAGAACTCTACTCGCCTTGACGGATTATACATATTGGAGTGTGATATAGCGGAGCAGTTCAGTCACCTCGGTTTGCGAGCCACTGAGCATGCACCAGGTGTTCTGTATGCTACATACAGGGTCGAGTCGGAGTTACTTCGGAGGTTGAGGTCGGCACAGCTGGACGACGCTGCATTACAGGAGATACGAGCGCGCCTTGAGTCCGAAGGTGTGGCATATTACGATATTGGGGCAGATGACATTATCCGCTACAGATATAGGATGTGTGTACCGACAGATGCCGAGCTTAGACAACAGATTTTATCTGAGGCGCACAATAGCAGATTGTCCGTTCATCCCGGTGTCACGAAGATGTACAGAAATTTGAAATTACAGTTTTGGTGGCCTGGTATGAAGAGAGATGTCGAGATTTTGTAACACGGTGTGCAGTTTGTTAGAAGGATATGGCCGAGCATCTGAGACCTGGTGGATACTTACAGCCGTTAGAGATTCCGACTTGGAAATGGGAGGACATCACCATGGACTTCGTTCAGGGTTTGCCGCGGACGAGGCACGGGTTCGACGCTATTTGGGTAGTGGTGGATCGTTTGACGAAGACTGCACATTTTATTCCGGTTAGGAGCACCTATACACCTGATAGTTTAGCTCGAGCGTTTGTAGCGGAGATCGTCAGGCTCCATGGCGTACCATTGAGTATAGTATCGGACCGTGATCCTCGGTTTACTTCACGTTTCTGGAGAGCCTTCCAGCAGCAGATGGGTACAGATTTGAGGTTCAGCACCGCGTATCACCCACAGACTGATGGGCAGTCCGAGAGGACGATCCAGACTTTGGAGGACATGTTACGGGCCTGCGTACTGGACTTTGGCGGTAGCTGGGACGATCACCTATCTCTGTTGAGTTTGCCTACAACAACAGTTATCACAGTAGTATTGGTATGGCACCGCACGAGGCCTTGTATGGCAAACGGTGTCGTACTCCCTTATTTTGGGACGGAGTGGTTGATCCGGCTACTGTGAGCACTGACGTGGTTGAGGAAGCTAACCAAAAGATTCAGGTGATCCGACAGTGACTGGAGACTGCTCAGTCCCGCCAGAAATCATACGCGGATAGGCGCCAACGAGAGCTTGAGTTTGAGGTGGGAGACTTCGTGTATCTAAAAGTCTCGCCATTGAATGGAGTGCAGCGGTTTGGTTTGAAAGGAAAGTTGAGCCCTAGATTTATAGGACCGTTTCGGATTTCAGAGCGGATTGGCAGTGCAGCGTACGGATTAGAGCTTCCTGAGTCATTGTCACACGTGCATGATGTCTTCACGTCTCTATGCAGCGTCCAAACCGCGTTCACCGACCTCCCTAGAGGCATCATTCATTAATTGTGCTTATATTCTAATTGGTCCAAACGTTTTCCATTCCCAAGTCCTAGCCCTCCGGGTGTCCTTTCAACCGTTCTATGCATTGCAACTCGAGGTTCAACGACCCAATTTCGAACATCACATGGCCCCATAGGCAAGCACACCAAGTCTTACGAGTGTCACCAAGGTATTTTACCCCACTCGATTTTTCACAACTCAAAGCATACAAGGCATCCGTTTTGGATTAAGCCTAGGTCACACATATCGAATGTCTCTAGAGTCCTTTACTCTACATTCGCACATAATCGTATTGCCACACTATACTTAGCATGGACATTATCATCGTATTGTAGCAACCACACAATGTTCATAACAATGGCTACATCACATATACTTATTCATGAAGTATCATTCACATGATTAGCATACCATCAACATATGAGCATCATATAGCATATAGATCACGATCTCATAAACAACAAAAACCAATCCACTAGGGTTTATAACTCGGCTAAGCATGAATAGCATATACATATCATACTAAGCACATAATTTACACCATAAACATGCTAGCATACCATGCATACCACATACACATTCGGTGTAACCGCTCACCTCAAGATTCAAGGTAATCCCAGCCCTCACCGCGACACTCCACCGAAACGCAAGAAAACGGTATCTACGCGTAAAGGAGATCCGGGAGAGTGAGGAAATCAAGTTTAATTCAAAGAAAATTCAAAGGAAGGGAGATGGGGACCTAAGGACTTACCTAGGGTTCCAAGACTCCCGAGCTCGCAGGTGAAAATGAGAGAAAAACCAAAAACCACCAAATACCAAGTCCTCACCTACTCTACCTAACAGATCGGTCGACCGAAACATGAATCGGTCTACCGATAATCCTGAAATCAGCAAAACATAATAGATTTCAGCACTCGGTCGACTCGACTCGAAACACGCCCTCACACCGACGGGTCCCCTACCAGGCCAGCCCGCCCTAGACGCGGTTACACGCGCGAAAAACCACGCACGCGAAAATTAAGGTAGCATGCAAAAGTTTACATACACAACCAAGCATGCAAATGAACTCAAAACTAAAACGAAACCGAACACGGACCTCACACCACTGGTCGATCCACCCGTTCAACTTCTCGTCGTTCACCTCGCCGTCATACACCGGAAGCTCCAACTTCGCATCGACCATAATGGGGGCGAAACCACTCGTCCATCCTTGCTTGACCGTGCGCAGTGGATACCTCAGGCTCCTCCCGAGCTGCTTCTCGCTCCAACACTTCGCCTCCTTCACGTCCACGCATATGATAAAGGTTCCCATGCTCCTCCACTGTCGGGACCGCCGCCTCCGGTCGCGCCATAGGCAACGGTAGGCCGGGATTGTATGGCAGCTCCTTGGACTTGCGTTTCGAGCATCCTCTCCACGAGCCCCGCAGTCAAACGCTCCTCCAAGCGCCCCATCCGATCTTCCAGCGACTCCTCTCGCTGGACACTTCTTGTACGCGCGCCTCTCTTCTGAGCGCCTAACATCCTCTTCGCCTTCATGTGGTGCCGTGACCGTGCCAAGCCTTGTGACAACCATTCCTCGATCTTCCACGCTCCTAAACTCTCTGATACCAACTTGATCCGAAGCTCCCTTACGGTCCTCCGACACCGGAAATGAACAAGGATGTCTAATTAGGATCTAGGGGAAGAAAGAGAACTCAATAACAACAAATGTCTTTAGTGGAAAATGTAGTTGGCCAACAATGCCACTCCCGTGTCTTTGCCTACGCATGCACTTACAAAAAAACTACTAAACTTGGTTGACCGCCACAAGCCGGAGGCCTCCTTTAAGATGCTCAGACAACCCCGAGCCCCTTTGCCTACCCGTCAACGAATCGAATACCCATTACATGAGAAATTAACATCATAAATGAAGGAAATAAACATGACAAGGATGTGCAACCACTTGCAACCACTGGTGCCCTTGGAGCCGCGCGCGCGACTGCTGATCTGGCCGGTTCTGGGAGTGAGAACCTCGGTTGTATGCGGATCTATCGAGTAAAGGTTAAAGAGGTGTTTATGTATAGTTCTGTGAAAGGAATATAATAAGGATATTTTCTCTATATTTTCCTCCTTCAAATGATAAAAAGGATACATATTTATAGGAAGCCCGTGGGCACCAAAGGTCTCAACATCTATAAATGCTATCATTAATACATATTAATATTCTCATAACTATATCTATGACGCCTCGTAACCGCCACCCTTGGTCTTCTACCTCTTGGTCTTCTGACCCTTCAACTTCTGCCTCTTCGTCTTCCGACTCCGGCTTCTGGCTCTTCGTCTTCTTGCGGTCGCCGAAATCGGCTTGTCTTGATTACCGTAGTGTTGATCAAGCCGACATCGGTATTGGTTGTTCTGAACTCGGTATCGGGCGCCGACTCGGCTGAGGTCATGCCGACCTCGTATGTTTGTTTCTGAACTCGGTATCGGGCAAGCCGACCTCGGCTGAGGTCATGCCGACCTCGGTATTGGATGTGATCTTGGTATCGGGCAAGCCACTCGGCTGAGGTCATGCCGACCTCGGTATTGGAGGTTCCGGTCTCAGTTTCGGTCGCGCTTCCGACTCGGCTGGGTTTCGCACCTCGACCTCTTCCGACATCGGGATCCTCCTGGATCAAGCGTCCCCTATTTGTCTCATTGCTCCGCAATGAGTTTATTTGTTGTGGAGTCTTCTTTCCCAAGGTCTTGAACTCCATCACTGCATCTGGTATTTTCTTTACATTCCCGATGTTATAGATCAGCCCGTCTTTCCCGAACTGATATCTCTGTTGACGCCGGTAGTAGATACCATCTCGGTCGTATATGTATGGATTTCTGAGAATCACTTCGGTCACGTCCAGTGGAGCAACATCGCAGGTGACCTCGTCTATATATTTTTCTGGTGATGGCGAACTTGACAGTGCATCGCCGAGTTATCTGGATGTTGTGTCCTTCTTTGAACCACCCGATTTCATATTGCCTCGGATGGGGTATGGTCTCTAGCTGCAATTCTCGGACTAATGCCTCGGAGATGAAATTTCTCTGACTTCCGGGGTCGATTATGGCTGCAACTAGCTTCTGCTTGACTTGTAGTTTTACATGAAAGAGTTCTTCTTTCACGGTATCCGGGGGCAAATCCGAGCTCGGTCTCGATTCATCCCACATCTGCTTTCCTGCACAAACCATCAAGGAAAGTGTAGGGTCTACTCATTTGCCACGAGGGGTCCTTTCTTCTCTTCTTCCTCAGCCACGACCAAAGTTCTGAGATTATCGCGTCCTATTTTCTTCCGAGGTCCTTCCTTCCAATGCTCGGACGCGAGCTCGGGGTAAGCAAACCAACACTTTGGCTCGGAGTGCCCCTCAAGCTTGCAATGTGAGCACTTGGCTTTTCTTCCCGCTCCCTTCTTGGGCTCGGTTTCGTCTGCTTCTTCTCCAACTGAGCCACCCTTGGCTTTGGGTGCGGTCGGTTGGATCTTAGTCTTAGTGTATTTCTTGGGATGCAACGTCTTTTCGACGATCGTCCCCTTCTCGCATGCATCATCTATATTGGCGACGGAGTACATCTTGAGGTGGTTGCGTACCTCGTCTTGTAGTCCCGCCACGAACTTCTTAAACACCTCGGCATCGGCCAAGGAGATCCCGAGCATGAGAGCGCTACGCTTGAAGTCAGTCGCGTATTCTTGCACAGTTTGCTCGGCATACTGCCTGAGATATAACCACTTGCGCCATTGATCTTCTTTATACCCCACTGGGTAGAATTGTTTGCGCACAAGGGCTTTGAATTCTTCCCATATCATGCCTTGCAATCCATGGGTCTGCACGTGCGCGTTCCACCACACCAAGGCATGGACTATCTCCACGCGCACGAATGTAAGGCGCTGCAAGTCAGTAAAATTGTACAACAAGAAATACGATTCTAACCGATCTAGCCACGCATCTAGCTTTTCCCCAT
The DNA here is from genome assembly GCA_002076135.1 of Xerophyta viscosa. Classification (NCBI taxonomy): domain Eukaryota; kingdom Viridiplantae; phylum Streptophyta; class Magnoliopsida; order Pandanales; family Velloziaceae; genus Xerophyta; species Xerophyta viscosa. The sequence goes on along the minus strand of MJHO01000183.1, from coordinate 220,617 downwards.
CCACGTCTCCTCGAAACTCCGGGATATCTATTTTTGCTTCTAGCTTTACCGATCCCCACAAGGATGACTCCGCTGATCTCTGTCCAGGCTCATGCATCCCGACTTCCTCCATTTGCTCTTTTCCGGGTCTGCGCGTACCTGTCCTCGCTCCCTTTCAGGGATATTTTCTGGTTCTTCTTGAACGGAGGGTATCACGGGCGTCGGCACAACGGACGGTTTCGGCTTCTCTTGTGCTCGAAGGTGTAGGGTTCGCAAAGCTATTCATCAACTGCTGAAACATTAATCGGAGCTCAGCTAGTTGGGTCTCCATCATCGCCATACGATCCTCCTGACTTCCACCTCTCGAGGCTGCATCTTCTCTTCTCTCCGAACTCATCACATTTGATACCTTCGGCTCTTCCGTCGTCTCTTTCCCGTCGCGAAGAACAACCATTCTTCTGGATTTTGGTTTTATCACCTTCAACCTTCAAGACTCGAGCCTGAGCTCTGATACCACTTGATCTGGCCCGGGTTCTGGAGTGAGAACCTCGGTTTGTATGCGGATCTATCGAGTAGAAGCGTTAAAGAGGTGTTATGTATAGTTCTGTGAAAGGAATTAATATAAGGATATTTTCTCTATTTTCTCCTCCTTCAAATGATAAAAGGATACATATTTATAGAAGCCCGTGGGCAACCCAAAGGTCTCAAAACATCTATAAATGCTACATTAATACATATTAATATTCTCATAACTATATCTTATGACGCCCTCGTAACCGCCACCCTTTGGTCTTCTACCTCTTGGTCTTCTGACCCTTCAACTTCTGCCTCTTCGTCTTCCGACTCTTCGGCTTTCTGGCTCTTCGTCTTCTTGCGGTCGCCCGAACACCTCGGCTTGGTCTTGATTACCGTAGTGTTGATCAAGCCGACATCGGTATTGGTTGTTCTGAACTCGGTATCGGGCAAGCCGACCTCGGCTGAGGTCATGCCGACCTCGGTATTGTTTGTTCTGAACTCGTTCGGGCAAGCCGACCTCGCTAGGTCATGCCGACCTCGGTATTGGATGTGCTGTCTTGGTATCTTGGGCAAGCCGCCTCGGCTGAGGTCATGCCGACCTCGGTATTGGAGGTTCCGGTCTCAGTTTCGGTCGCGCTTCCGACTCGGCTGGGTTCGCACCTCGACCTCTTCCGACATCGGGATCCTCCTGGATCAATGCAGCTTCCTGCTCCATGCCCGCAGCGCTTGCTCTCGCCCGCGACCGTTGAGGTTCTCCCTATGCGCGCCGCCCGCGCGCCCGTGCCTCTTAGCCTCCCGGCGCGCCTGTCCGCGCGCCCGCACTAGTCCGTCCCCACACTCATGCTCGGCTAAGGTATGTCACACACCCAAGTCACTTGTATGTACCTCGACCCAAGAGCCTCCAGGATCACTCGCTTAGGTGGTCTCCTCGGGACTTCTCGAGCGCGGTCTCCTAGGGCTTCTTGTCCTTCGTATCAAGGGATTCTGTGGTCTTCTTCTCTGCTGAACGCATTCTTCTCCCTCCTACTCATGCCCGCATTGGAGGGACCACCCAGAATACAGTGAACTGTCCGTATTGCCATTAGCGGCCGGGGAGAGTGTTCATTCTGAGTCTCGTATTTGGCAGATTTCTCTGCTGAACACCTTTTTCTCCCTCCTACTCATGCCCGCATAGGAGGGACCAACCAAGATAAAGTGAATTCTCCGTATTGCCATTAGCGGCCTGGGAGAGTGTTCCTTTTCCATTAGTTTTGGCTCTTTTTGGTCAGGTGAACACTGTCTCCTGACTTCTTCTACTCGCTTAGGCGGTCTCCTCGGACTTCTCGAGCGCTGTCTCATGGGGCTTCTGGTCCTTCATCTCAAGGGATTCCGTGGTCTTTTTCTCTGCTGAACGCCTTCTTCTCCCTCATACTCATGCCCGCTTCGGAGGGACCACCCATGATACAGTGAACTCTCCGTTTTGCCATTAGCGGCCGGAGAGAGTGCTCATTCTGAGTCTCGTATTTGGCAGACTTCACTGCTGAACACCTTCTTCTCCTTCCTACTCATGTCCGTGTAGGAGGGACCACCCAGAATACAGTGAACTCTCCGTATTGCCATTAGCGGCCTGGGACAGTGTACCTTCTCCATTTGTTTTGGGTCTTCCCTGTCAAGTAAACACAGTCACCTGTCTTCTTCTACTCGCTTAGGCGGTCTCCTAGGACTTCTCGACCGCTGTCGCCTAGGGCTTTGGGTCCTTCGTCTCAAGGGATTTCGTAGTCATCTTCACTACTGAACGCGTTCTTCTCCATCTTACTGATGCCCGCATCGAAGGGACCAAATAGGATCAGTGAACTCTCCGTATTGACCTTTGCGGCGGGGAAGAGTGTTCATTATGAGCCTCGTATTTAGCAGACTTCTTTACTGAACACCTTCTTCTCCCTCCTACTCATGCCCCATAGGATGGACCTCGCAGGATACAGTGAACTCTCCATATTGCCATTAACGGCCTGGGAGAGTGTTCCTTCTCCATTTGTTTTGGCTCTTTCCCTTCAGGTGAACACTATCTCCTGACTGCTTCTACTCGCTTAGGCGGTCTCCTCGGACTTCTCGAGCGCGGTCTCCTGGGGCTTCTTGTCCTTCGACTCAAGGGATTTCGTGGTGTTCTTCTCTGCTGAACGCCTTCTTCTCCCTCCTACTCATGCCCGCAGCGGAGGGACCACCTAGGATACAGTGAACGTATTGCCATTAGCGGCCGGGGAGAGTGTTCATTACGAGTCTCGTATTTGGCAGACTTCTCTGCTGAACACCTTCTTCTCCCTCCTACTCATTCCTGCATAGGAGGGACCAACCAGGATACAGTGAATTCTCAGTATGCCATTAGCGGCCTGGGGGAGTGTACCTCCTCCATTTGTTTGGGCTCTTCCCACTCAGGTGAACACTATCTCCGGACTTCTTCTACTCGCTTTGGCGGTCTTCTCGGACTTCTCGATCTCTGTCTCCTAGGGCTTCTGGTCTGTCGTCTCAAGGGATTCCGTGGTCTTCTTCTCCGCTGAACGCCTTCTTCTCCCTCCTACGCATGCCCGCATTAGAGGGACCACCCTGGATATAGTGAACTCTCCGTATTGCCATTAACGGCCGGGGAGAGAGTTCATTCTGAGTCTCGTATTTGGCAGACTTCTCTGCTGAACACCTTCTTCTCCCTCCAACTCATGCCCGGATAGGAGGGACCAACCAGGATACAGTGGAATCACATTTTGCCATTAGCGGCCTGGCAAAATGTTCATTCTCCATTTGTTTTGGCTCTTTCCGGTCAGGTGAACACTGTCTCCTGACTTCTTCTACTCGCTTAGGCGGTCTCTTCGGACTTCACAAGCGTTGTCTCCAAGGGTTTCTAGTCCTTCGCCTTAAGGGATTCCGTGGTCTTCTTCTCTGCTGAACGCCTTCTTCCCCCTACTCCTGCCCGCTTCGGATAGACCACCCAGGATACAGTGAACTCTCCGTATTGCCATTAGCGGCCGGAAAGAGTGTTCATTCTGAGTCTCGTATTTGACAAACTTTTTTGCTAAACACCTTCTTCTCCCTCCTACTCATTTCTGCATAGGATGAACCACCCAGTATACAGTGAACTCTCCGCATTGCCATTAGCGGCCTGGAAGAGTGTACCTTTTCCATTTGTTTTGGCTCTTCCCATTCAGGTGAACACTGTCTCTTGACTTTTTCTACTCCCTTAGGCGGTCTCATCGGACTTCTCGACCGCTGTTTCCTGAGGCTTCTGGTCCTTCATCTCAAGGGATTCCGTGGTCTTCTTCTCTGCTGAACACGTTCTTCTCCCTCCAACTCATACCCACATTGAAAGGACGAAATAGGATACAGAGAACTCTCAGTATTGCCATTAGCGGCCGAGGAGAGTGTTCATTATGAGTCTCGTATTTGACATACTTCTTTGCTGAGCACCTTATTCTCCATCCTACTCATGCCCGCATAGGAGGGACCTCTCATGATACAGTGAACTCTCCGTATTGCCATTAGCGGCCTGGGAGAGTGTTCCTTCTCCATTTGTTTTGGCTCTTCCCGTTCAGGTGAACACTGTCTCTTGACTTTTTCTACTCGCTTAGGCGGTCTCATCGGACTTCTCGACCGCTGTTTCCTGGGGCTTCTGGTTCTTCATCTCAAGGGATTCCGTGGTCTTCTTCTCTGCTGAACACGTTCTTCTCCCTCCAACTCATACCCGCATCGAAAGGACCAAACAGGATACAGAGAACTCTCCGTATTGCCATTAGCGGCCGGGGAGAGTGTTCATTATGAGTCTCGTATTTGACAGACTTCTCTGCTGAACACCTTCTTCTCCCTCCTACTCATGCCCGCATAGGCGGGATCTTCCAGGATATAGTGAACTCTCTGTATTGCCATTAGCGGCCTTGGAGAGTGTTCCTTCTCCATTTGTTTTGGCTCTTCCCGGTCAGGTGTACACTGTCTCCTGACTTTTTCTACTCGCTTAGATGGTCTCCTCGGACTTCTCGACCGCTGTCTCCTAGAGCTTCTAGTCCTTCGTCTCAAGGGATTCCGTGGTCTTCTTCTCTGCTGAACGCGTTCTTCTCCCTCCAACTCATGCCCGCATCGAAAGGACCAAACAGGATACAAAGAACCCTCCGTATTGCCATTAGCGGCCGGGGAGAGTGTTCATTATGAGTCTCGTATTTGGCAAACTTCTCTGCTGAACACCTTCTTCTCCCTCCTACTCATGCCCGCATAAGAGGGACCAACCAGGATACAGTGAACTCTCCATTTTGCCATTAGTGGCCTAGGAGAGTGTTCCTTTTCTATTTATTTTGGCTCTTTCCGGTCAGGAGAACACTGTCTCCTGACTTCTTCTACTCGCTTAGGCGGTCTTCTCGGACTTCTCGAGCGCGGTCTCCTTGGGGTTTGATGCGATTCGGGGCTTCTAGAATTCGAACTCGACTTTCTCCGATTCACTTGTTGCTACAATCCTTCGATTTGATTGTCGGAGACTACTACTTTAACTAATCAGGGTTAGTTAAAACTACTACTTTAACTAATCTACTCTACAGATAACTCCCGTGGGTTGGCTCCTCGACCCTTGCCTATAAGGAGGCAAGAACTTTTGAAATACGCCGGCACCTAGACCCGTTTCCTATAGAGAGAGAGGCAAGAACCGTCGGTATACGCCTTGGACGCCACAAACAACTATGGGGAAGTTCGATTGATAAGTCCGGTGGTGGACGCCACGGATCTCTCCGATAAGTCCTAGAGTTCTAAAAGAACCAAAGAGATTTCGTAAACCTCACAATAATGAACACACCTAGTTCATTTGTGTTGCTAACCTGAGCAAGTGCACCTTTTGCACAGATAAGCTTGTTTTTCTTGGTTTTGTTGTGAGTGCACAAGATTTTCAGGTCGATGAAGAAAAGACTCGGGCAATACAAGAATGGGCAACTCCTATAAGCGTAATTGAAGTTCGAAGTTTTCATGGCCTTGCAAGCTTTTACAGGTTCGTCAAGGATTTCAGTAGCATCGCTGCCCCATTGACGGAGGTCATCAAGAAGAACGTTGGGTTCAAGTGGGGCGACGCACAAGAGAAGGCATTCCAAACACTTAAAGGAAGTTTGACTCAAGCTCCTTTACTTGTTTTACCTGATTTCTCTAAGTCTTTTGAAATTGAATGTGATGCTTCTGGCATAGGTATCGGCGCGGTCCTAATGCAAGGCGGAAGACCAATTGCATATTTTAGTGAGAAGCTGAGTGGAGCCACCCTGAACTATCCAACATATGACAAGGAGATGTACGCGTTGGGTTCGTGCACTAGAGACATGGCAGCACTATCTGTTACAAAAAGAGTTCGTGATTCACACAGACCATGAGTCCTTGAAACATCTAAGGGGTCAACACAAGCTGAACAAGAGACACGCACGATGGGTGGAGTTCATAGAGGCGTTTCCATATGTCATTCGGTACAAGAAAGGTAAGGAAAACGTCGTTGCCGATGCGCTATCACAAAGGTATGCATTAATCTCTACTTTTAATGAAAAATTACTTGGCTTTGAGCACATAAAAGAATTGTATACTTCGGATGTTGACTTTTGTGAGAACTTTCATGCTTGTGAGAAATCTGCAGTAGATAAGTATTTTCGGCATGATGGTTTCCTATTTAGAGAAAATAAACTATGTATTCCAAACTGTTCTTTACGTGACCTATTAGTTAGGGAATCACATGGTGGAGGCTTGATGGGACATTTTGGAGTCACTAAGACCTTGGCAAAATTACATGAACATTTTTATTAGCCACATATGAAACGAGATGTTGAGACGGTCTGCGATAGATGCATAACTTGTAAGCAAGCTAAATCGCGAGTGCAACCCAATGGTTTATACATGCCATTACATATTCCTTATGAACCTTGGGTTGATATTTTTATGGACTTTGTGTTAGGATTGCCTAGGACTAAGACGGGAAAATATTCAATTTTTGTGGTTGTGAATAGATTTTCCAAGATGGCACATTTTATTCCATGCCATAAGACTGATGATGCTTCACATATTGCTAATTTGTTCTTTAAAGAGATTGTTAGACTGTATGGCATGCCTAGTACAATCATTTCTGATAGAGATGCAAAATTTTTAAGTTATTTCTGTAAAACTCTGTGGTGTAAGTTAGGAACTAAACTGCTTTTCTCGACTACATGCCACCCACAGACTGATGGGCAGACTGAGGTCATTAATAGAACATTGTCTACTCTATTATGTGCTGTTATCAAGAGTAACATCAAAACATGGGAAGAATGTTTGCCGCATGTTGAATTTGCCTGTAATCGTAGTGTTCATTCTGCTACTAAGTTTTCACCATTCGAAATTGTTTATTGACTTAATCCTTTGACACCTTTAGATCTAACCCCATTACCAATGTCTGAGTATGTAAACTTAGATGGAAATAAGAAAGCTGACTTTGTTAAGCAGATACACGAGAAGGCAAGGCTCAACATTGAGCGAAGGACTGAGCAGTACGCTAAACAAGCCAATAAGGGGCGCCATAAGCTGAGTTTTGAACCCGGTGATTGGGTATGCTGCATATGAGGAAAGAAAGATTCCCGGCGCAAAGAAGATCTAAGCTGCTTCCCAGAGGCGATGGACCCTTCCAAATTCTAGAGCGCATTAATGACAATGCCTACAAGCTTGACTTACCAGGTGAGTATAATGTAAGTGCCACTTTCAATGTTACTGACTTGTCTCCTTTTAATGTAGGTATCGATTTTTTGGACAAATCCTTTTCAAGAGGAAGGGAATGATGAGGACAAGGACACAAAGGACTCGATTGACACAAGAAGCACTATCAAAGAGGACTCGGAGCGCATTCAAGTTTCAGTTGGACCTATTACAAGGGCTCGAGCTAGAAAATTCAAAGAATTACTTCATGGATTTATTTAAGGACTTTGGACTGAGGCAAGCAAGATCAAGCCCAAAAAACATAATCATGTCATGATGATCCAAATCTTAGAGCCTAACTGCGGTTCAAGTTAGAGCTAGGGCACATTTCGGCCAAAAGGATATTTTGAGAAATATTCTCAATTTGATTAAACTACTTTATAGCCGAAATACCCTCAATTCGGTTAAGAAGATCTTAGGCCGGCCACATGTGCTTCCCTAGATCTTATTTCTCCAAATTTCCTAGTTTCCAAGATTTTTTAGATTTTCTAAATTTCCTCTTTAAGGAAATTTCGGCCATACCAAATGTAATTAGGAAGTTGATTAGATTTTCCCTAGATTTGATTTTTTCTAGAATTTAGGAAAGATTTCGGCCAATGCAAATCAACTTGGTGTGTTCATTGTTGTGAGGTTTACGAAATCTCTTTGGTTCTTTTAGAAGTCTAGGACTTATCGGAGAGATCCGTGGCGTCCACCACCGGACTTATCAATCGAACTTTCCCGTAGTCGATTGTGGCGTCCAAGGCGTATACCGACGGTTCTTGCCTCTCTATGGGCAACGGGTCTAGGTGCCGGCGTATTCTAAAGGTTCTTGCCTCCTTATAGGCAAGGGTCGAGGAGCCAACCCATGGGAGTTATCTGTAGAGTAGATTATCAAAAAGTAGGAGTTTAGCCTGATTCTAGAAGTCTTGGGAACCTTCGACAATCAAATCGAAGGATTAGAGCAACAAGTGAATCGGAGCAAGTCGAGTTCGAATTCGTGGAGCACCAAATCGCATCATCTGTTATCAGAGCTCAGAATCTAGATCAGGTATTTTTCAAATTTCTTCTTTTTTATTTTCTGAAGTTTTGTAGTTCGGCCTTAGTGAAAAAAAAAAAGAAAAAAGAAAATTATTGTTCCGGGAACAGTAACCAGCAAAAAAAAAAAGAAAAAAAGAAAAAAAAAAGTGAGAAAAGGAAAAAAAAAAGGCCGAAATTCGAAGTAAAAAAAAAGGTGGAAGAATTTGTTTGTTGTGTATAGGTTGCTCTTAGACCTAACACCGACAAATGAGTTCTTGAACCTTTGAATTGCTAGCTATCGAAAACTTGAAAATCGAAAGAGTTAGGTTAAAATCCTAGGTTTATCTTTTGGATTGTCACAAAAGATTACCAAGATCTTTTGTTGGGTCCTAGGTGGATGTTAAAGTTTTCTCTTCTTGAATTGTCTTTTAGTTCGATAAGAACCGATAGAGAGTTTCTCACGAGTGGAAAGAGGCAGTACGGTGAGATCATTAGAGGAAAAAAGCCGATTGAGTGCACCACCAGCGAATCGAGCGAAAATCCACGTGAGGAGTGAAGAGAACAATTATTTTTTTCTACTAACTTTTATTTGCAGGAAAAATGTCTCATAATTCGGACTTACACAACACATTGGAGACACCTGAGCCGAAACTAATGATGGAAGCTATATCGGGTCCGATGAGGAAGATGATGGAACAAGTGACCCAGTTGGAGGAGGAGCGCGCTGGACCACCTCGACGCAATCCTACCACACGAAGACGATTCTTACCCTAGAAGAACACGGGAAGAAGATCCTAATCCATGAAGACGAATTCGATGGAGAATTGAACACGATTTTCAAGAAGGCAATAGGAGATATGGGTTGAATCGAAGTTACTGAAACCGAGAAGATAACAATTTAGAAAGCATCAAGATGAAGATACCATCTTTCTCAGAGAAGAACGACCCCGAAACATACTTAGAGTGGGAAAAGAAGATGGAGCTAGTCTTTGATTGCCATCGATATTCCGAACTTATGAAGGTAAAACTGGCTGCTATAGAGTTTTTTGACTATGCTATTGTATGGTGGCAAATCGAGGTGGGAAGGCACCGGCAAAGGGGTGTATCCCGACATTTAGCTTGAAAAGATTTTGGGAAGGTAGTGGGTGGGTCTACATTTTTATATAGATCTTGCTAGTATAGCCCAAACTTGTAAAGACTTAACATTTGGAAGCACTAACTTATACTTTGTATTTTGGATGTCTGTAAACTTTTAGGATTGTAAACCTTAGTTAAGAGGGTTTAAATTCTAAAAGTTGTGTATTTTGAATTTAAGTTGTAAATGATTACACTTTGATATTTTTGTATAAAAGTATTTCCGATTTGGAATTTAAGCTTTGTCGCTTGTGTATGTAGGCTTTTATATGCCTTTAGTACTTAAGAATGTGTGAATTTGTGGTTTGAGCAAAATTGACTATTTGAGTTCTTAAAGTTACGGTTTTGGATGGTTTCGGATATCGACTTTGTTAATGAGGTTGGATGCGTTTTAAGTTTGCGAATCGATACCTGCATGTGTATTTCAGTTATATAACGTAAATATATATTGTTTGGATGTTTTGGATAAATATTTGAGAAAATGGGGTGTTGTGTTTCTTGTTGCTATTTTTGCAGATTCTGTAGGTATCGGTCGACCGAAAATTTGGATCGGTCGACCGAAACCTGTAGCCGTTCTGTTTTAAGTTTCTGGTCGAGTTTCGGTCGACTGATCGGATATTTCGGTCGACCGAAAATAGCTCTGGAATTCGACATCTTATTCCGGATTTTTGGTTTCCGAATTTGATTTCGATGCTTTAAGGAGTTCTTATAAATGTTAACTAGAGGTTTAGCATTCCCAAAACTTTTGAAAAAATACAGGTCGAGCCGGTATTTCGTAAATATGGTTTTTAGGTATATTTTCAAATGTTTTTAAGAGGTTTGGACCTTAGATTGCTTAGGATCCTCTTGTGTCATCTGGGAAGATTGATGCATTAGTATCTTTCGCAAACTGAGCTCGGGTTGGGACCAAACCGCCTCCCCCGCCGTTTCTCGTCCCGAACTGAATGTTCAGGTTGCGACTCTTCCCTGATTTGAGTTTTTGAGAATTCGATTTCAAGATTTAGGATTTGAAATGAACTCCTTGATTGTTTAAGCTTCCGCAAAGCGTTAATTTTTAATTTTATTTTTTTGTAAAAAATTATTTTCCTCCGTCGCGGCCCTCGGCTCTCGAGTTGTGACAGTTATGGTATCAGAACATTGTGTAACTTAATACCTCCTAAACAACTAAAACTTGTAAACTAATGGGCTATGAAAATGAGAGTAGGACGATTAGAGTAAATAGTTGATTAGGTCGTTGTGGTTGCAGGATAACGCCACGAGGTCGTCCGCGTCGAGTTCCGAGTCCGGATGTGCCAGAGGAGCCCCGAGTTAGCGAGGACATGGTTAAGGCCCTACGGGATGTCATTCGGGCTGTGCTGGAAGAGCGTGAGGCCAAGCAAGCTGATCATCCCCAGGTCCCGGAACCTGTTCCTGTTCCGGAGTGGGTGAGACCATACCGGTTCAGGCAGAGGTTGTCGATGAGGACCCACTGCAGGAAAGATTTATTAAATACTTGGCGAGGTTTCACAAGATGCGACCCCCGAGTTTTGAAGGTGGTTCAGATCCAGACGCGGCCGATAGTTGGCTCCTAGCGGTGAAAAAGTTGTTCAAGACCCTGAATTGTCCGAGGAATTTCGGGTGCCATTAGCAGCTTTTACATTTTCAAGAGAGGCCGAACACTGCTGGAGGAGTATTGAGGATCAGATCGGATAGTTTGGTTCTTGGGTCGATTTTCTGGTATTGATCAACCAGCAGTATGTTCCTGAGTCCGTGAAGAGGACAAAGGAGGAGGAGTTTGAGAGACTGAAACAGGGTGGTATGACCGTCTGGGAGTACCACGCCAAGTTTATGGCTTTGTCGAGATATGTTCCGCATCTTCGTACAGACGAGTTGCATATGGCTCGGAAGTTTCGAAAGGACTTGAAGTGGGATATCATTAGTAGGATGGCTGGAAAGGAATACGCTACTGTTCACCAGTCGTTGGAGAGGGCACAGAACATAGAGGCCGACTGGGCCCGTGAGAAATCCGAGAGGGTGCAGAACGATCCGAAGGGGAAAGAAAAGTTCGTGCCGAAGAAGAGGAAGTTTGGCGTCTCTGCCGATACCCGAACCATTTCTAGTGGGGAGGATAGGTAGCAGAGATCGATGTCTGAGGTTGAGTGTTTCTATTGTCATGAGAAGGGGCATTACAAGTATCAGTGTCCGCATCTACCGTCGGGGCAGCATCAGTCTTAAGTGCAGTATGGGGTACAGTTTCGGCAGCCGCAGCAGAGGGCACCATTTTCGCAGCCGAGACCACAGTATCAGCAGTACAGGCCGCCATTTCCGCAGCAGTCCCAAGGAAGCTCAGCGATGAGACCAGCAGCGTCACAAGGACAGGGTGGACAGCCACCGAGAGTTCCGGGGAGAGTTAATGCATTGACGAGTGAGGAGGCAGGTGGTAGTTCGACAGCTATTGCAGGTACATTGTCAGTTTGTAGTTTACCAGCATTTATATTGTTTGATTCGGATACTACACACTCTTTTGTCTCGTCGAGTTTTGCTGTTAAATTGCCCGCACATCTTATGGTATATGATTGTATGTTTGAGATTTCTACCCCTGCGGGTTATGTATTATTTTCCGATTGTCGTTTTTGTGGGTGTGAGATTTGAGTCGGGGATCGAACTCTACGCGCCAATTTTGTTGTTTTGGATATGTCGGATTTTGATGTTATTTGGGGAATGGATTGGTTAGCTGGTAACTATGCTAAGATAGATTGCCGAACCAATGTCATTTCTTTTAGAATACCGCACATACCGAAATTTCAATTTTGTGGTGATAATTTTGGGGTAGGAGTTCTGATTATCAGTGCAATGAAGGCGGACAAAATGCTGGAGTAGGGTTGTGCTGGGTATTTTGCCTATTTGATAAATCCGTCGTTGGAGACCGATGAGTTGAATAGCATCTCAATTGTTAATGAATTTCTGGACGTTTTTCGGAGGAATTACCCGGATTACCTCCCGTCCGTGAGACCGGGTTTCAGATTGAGTTGGTATCTAGAGCGACCCCTATATCCAGGGCACCGTATAGGATGGCTACTACAGAGTTGGCCGAGCTAAAGGCTCAAATTGTTGAGTTGTTAGACAAGGGTTTTATTCGACAGAGCGTATCGCCTTGGGGTGCGCCGGTTTTGTTCGTTAAGAAGAAATATGGGAGTTTGAGGATGTGTATAGACTATAGACAGCTTAATCAGGTTACGGTTAAGAATAAATATCCTTTGCTCGTATCGAGGATTTATTTGATCAGTTGTAGGGAGCCGCAGTGTTCTCAAAAATTGACATGAGGTCGAGATATTACCAGTTGAGGGTTAGAGAAGAGAACGTACCGAAGACAGCTTTTCGTACTCTGTATGATCATTACAAATTTCTTGTTATGCCGTTTGGGTTGACAAATGCACCAGCAGCGTTCATGGATATGATTAATCGCATTTTTCACCCTTACTTAGACCGTTTTGTGGTGGTATTCATAGATGATATCCTTGTGTATTCCCGTAGTGAGGAGGATCATGCGGATCATTTGAGGCAAGTCTTGCAAGTTCTTCGCGAGAGGCAGTTGTTCGCGAAACTTAGCAAGTGTGATTTTTGGTTGACCGAAGTGCACTTCTTGGAGCACGTAATCTCTCGTGAGGGTGTGGCGGTAGACCCAGCAAAGGTTGACGCAGTCCTACGATGGGATCGACCCAAGAATGCGACCGAGGTCCGTAGCTTTTTGGGTTTGGCTGGTTATTACCGGCGTTTTATTGAGGGCTTCGCGAGGTTAGCTAGTGCATTGACTAAGCTTACCCGGAAAGCCGTTCGGTTTGAATGGAATGATGCCTGTGAGCAGAGTTTTCAAAAATTAAAGCACTTGTTGACCACTGCACCAGTTTTAGCTTTACCCGACGATCAGGGCGAGTTTGTTGTTTATAGTGATGCATCTTTTGTCGGTTTGGGATGTGTGTTGATGCAGAGGGGCAGAGTGATAGCTTATGGCTCTAGATAGTTGAAAACCCATGAGGGTAATTATCTGGTACACGATCTTAAGTTGGCCGCGGTGATCTTCGCGTTGAAACTTTGGAGACACTATTTATACGGAGAAGAGTTCGAGATATATACCGATCACAAAAAGTCTGCAGTATATCTTTTCACAAAAAAGAGCTGAACTTATGACAGAGGCGATGGATCGAGTACTTGAAGGATTTCAAGTGCAATATCCTCTATCATCCTGGGAAGGCGAATGTCGTAGCTGACGCACTTAGCCGGAAGAGCTCGTCTCGGCTAGCTGGGATATCTATGAGAGAGTGGGACTTGGCGGAGCAGTTTACCCACCTGGGCTTGCGCGCCTTTGAGCGTGAGCCGGGGGTTCTCTTCGCCACATATCGTGTCGAGCCGGAGCTACTTCAGAGGCTGAGGGCGGCACAGCAGGACGACACCACCTTACAGGAGATACGTGGACGCCTTGAATCTGGAGAGATATCAGAGTATCGTGTAGGTGTAGATGATATTATCAGATTCAGAGGCAGGATATGTGTACCGAGGTCGATGAGCTGAGGCACCAGATCTTATCAGAGGCTCACAGCAGTAGACTGTCAGTTCATCCAGGAGGGACCAAGATGTATAGGAAATTTACGACAGCAGTTTTGGTGGCCAGGCATAAAGAAAGACGTCCGGCAGTTTGTGGCTCAGTGTACAGTTTGTCAGCAGGTGAAGGCAGAGCGACTTAGGCCAGGGTGGTTATCTTCAGCCGTTAGAGGTACCGTCGTGGAAGTGGGAAGATGTCACGATGGATTTTATTCAGGCACTACCGAGGACGAGACACGGATTTGACGCTATATGGGTAGTAGTTGATCGTTTGACGAAGACCGCGCATTTCATTCCTGTTCGGAGCACCTTTACACCTGAGAGGTTGGCCCGAATCTTTATAGCGGAGATCGTTAGATTGCACGGTGTACCGTTGAGTATTGTATCTGACCGTGACCCTCGTTTTACTTCGCGCTTTTGGCGAGCATTTCAGCATCAGATGGGTACCGATCTGAGGTTTAGCACCGTATCATCCACAGACAGATGGGCAGTCAGAGCGGACTATACAGACTTTAGAAGATATGTTACGGGCATGTGCATTGGATTTTAGCGGTAGTTGGGACGAACACTTATCTCTGGTAGAGTTCGCCTACAACAACAGCTACCATAGCAGTATCGGCATGGCACCACACGAGGCTCTGTATGGCAGGCGATGCCGTACTCCCTTGTTCTGGGATGACATGGTGGATACGGGGGCTGTGAGTACGGATGTTGTTGAGGAAGCTAACCAGAAGATCAAAGTGATTCATCAGCGACTCGAGCCGCACAGTCCCGTCAGAAATCATATGCAGATCGACGCCGTCGAGCATTAGAGTTTCAGGTTGATGACATGGTTTTTATTCGGGTATCGCCTTTGGGGTACAGCATTTTGGTATGAAGGGAAAGCTGACTCCGAGGTTTATTGGTCTTTTCAGGATTATCGAGCGGATCGGCAGTGCAGCATACAGATTGGAGTTGCTAGAGTGGCTTTCGCATGTGCACGACGTTTTTCCATGTATCGATGTTGCGGAAGTACTTGGGCGACCCATCCCAAGCTACTTCGTCGTCGTCATTCCCCATCCAGGAAGATCTCTCCTTTGAGGAGCGTCCGGTTCAAATTCTCGACCGGAAGAGCGGTCCTGAGGAACAAGTCGATTCCTCTGGTCAAGGTTCTTTGGCGCAGTCAGCGATTCGAGGAGGCTACCTGGGAACCAGAGGCTGATATGCGTGCCTGTTTCCCTCACTTGTTCGATTCGGAGGACCGAATCCCTTAAGTGGGGAGGGTTGTGAGGTTTTTTGTTTGATTTGTTTTATTTTATGAATTTTGTTTGAGTTGTTATATGTGCTTGAATGAGTTTCGTTATCCGTGCATGCGTGTTTGAACGTAATGCGGGTATGTCACGTGGTTGGTGACCCGTCGGCACGTGAGAGTGCTTGGTGGTGCGCGAGTCGGTTTGGATTACTTGATTTTTGGATGACTTATGTTGTGCAGAACAGTTTCGGTCGACCTATACCTATTTCCGGTCGACTGATAGTTGCGTACAGCACGTGGTTAAGTTTGGGTCTTGTGTTTGTTTGGCTTATCCTTCATCACTTCTCTTCTTTCCCGCGCCTGGAGCTCCCAGCTGACCTAGGTGAGTTCCCATCACCATTTTCCCTTGATTCTTGGGCTCATGATCATCCCATCTCTCTCCCCCTCACTCTCTTAGTTGTTCTTGATCTAGCTTCTCTCCCGGGTGCATTCGGTTTGCGGTGAGTTTGCGTTCGCGTGTTGTTTCAGCCGAGCCCTCGAGGTGAGTGGTTGCACCTCTCGCTTGGTTGTGTTTGTGGTTGTGAGGAATGTAATTGAGATGATTTATGTGATACAAGCATGATTATGTAATATTAGAATTTTCGGTTGGAAACCCTAGATTTTGTGATATGTGTTTTATGAGCATGTTGTGATGCTAGCATGATGGTGATGTGTTATTGCAACGTGATAATGTGTTCTGGTATCTATGATCATGTTGTTGGTGGTTATGTGACATGGGCATATTATGGGAACTCTTTTCCTTCATGGCAATGTTGGATATGTGTTGGAATGAAAATTTGGAATGCGTGGAAATCGTTGTATGTCTATCACTAGTACTTATGCGATTGGTGTGCCCAATGTGAGTATTGTTGTGATTAGAGACATCGACAACGTGAGCGCTAATGAGATTTGATAAAGTGAATAAATTTGTGGTGGGGCTCTTTCGTTGGACCGCATCGCCCAGGTTCGCTCTCCCGTGTGAGTCGAGTGGATATCGACCGGAATCGAAATGGGACGATGTGGACGCCGGAGTCCTAGATTTGTTGTTTCGAGAAGAGACCGGTAAGCGTAGTTAAGGCCAGCCCGAGGCCAGGGTGGCGGCTACGAGACCAGGCGAGACTTGAATCGGAAATTCCGGAAAGACCAGTCATATTTTACTCACCCGTTGCTTTTAATCTTTTTCAGATCCGTTAGATCGTGGGAAAGCACCGGCAAAGGGGTGTTAAGTTCCCAACGTTTAGCTTGGAAAGATTTTGGGAAGTTAGTGGGTGGGTCTACACTTATATATAGATCTTGCTAGTATAGCCCAAACTTGTAAAGACTTAACATTTGGAAGCACTAACTTATACTTTTGTATTTTGGATGTCTGTAAATTTTTAGAATTGTAAACCTTAGTTAAGAGGGTTTAAATTCTAAAAGTTGTGTATTTTGAATTTAAGTTGTAAATGACTACACTTTGATATATTTGTATAAAAGTATTTTCGATTTGGAATTTAAGCTTTGTCGTATGTGTATGTAGGCTTTTATATGCCTTTAGTACTTAAGAATATGTGAATTTGTGGTTTGAGCAAAATCGGACTATTTTAGTTCTTAAAGTTACGGAGTTGAATGGTTTCGAATATCGACTTGGTTAATGTGGTTGGATGCGTTTTAAGTTTGCGAATCGATACATGCATGTGTATTTCAGTTATATAAACCTAAATATATGTTGTTTGGATGTTTTGGATAAATATTTGAGAAAATGGGGTGTTGGGTTTCTTATTGTTGCAAATCTGTTTTTGCAGATCCTGCAGGTATCGGTCGACCGAAAATTGGATCGGTCAACCAAAACCTGTAGCCGTTCTGTTTTAAGTTTCTGGTCGACTTTTGGTCGACCGATCAGATATTTCGGTCGACCGAAAATAGCTTTGGAATTCGACATCTTATTTCGGGTATTTGGTTTCCGAATTTGATTTCGATGCTTTAAGGAGTTCATATAAATGTTAACTAGAGGTTTAGCATTCCCAAAACTTTTGGAAAAATACAGGTCGAGCCGGTATTTCGTAAATATGGTTTTTAGGTATATTTTCAAATGTTTTTAAGAGGTTTGGACCTTAGATTGCTTAGGATCCTCTTGTGTCATCTGGGGAGATTGATGCATTAGTATCCTTCACAAACTGAGCTCGAGTTGGGACCGAACCGCCTCCCGTGCGGGTTCTCGTCCCGAACTGAATGTCCATGTTGCGGCTCTTCCTTGATTTTGAGTTTTTGAGAATTCGATTTCAAGATTTGGGATTTGAAATGAACTCCTTGATCGTTTAAGCTTCCGCAAAGCGTTTGTTTCGAATTTTATTCTTTTGCGAAAAATTATTTCCCTCCATCGCGGCCCTCAGCTCGTGGGTCGTGACATTACATATTTAATCATGCTTGTTATGTGATTTATAGCATGTATAGGTGAGTAGAATCATGTTAAGATTTAATATGGATTTATGATACTCATGGCTACATTGTATTGTGCCATTACAAAGTTGAAAAGCATGGTTTATGTGGATAAACATGTCGTTTGTGATATGGTTCTACTCTGGATAGTGTTGAGTATATATACTTGGTAAACACTTTTAGTGGAATGTGGTTCACTTGCATAACATGCTTGATATATGTTCTACTAGCTATATATGATTTGTGATACATGTGGTAGGACGGGATTATTATGTTTGGCATGACGGATAGTTATGTTGGTTTGTTTACTTGGATAGGTGCGTGAGCGGACTTGCTCTAGCGGCACTTTAGTAAACATGATAGTGACATACGCTTGTATGCCTAATAGGATTGTATCTATTCGGCTGAGTATGTGAGTGGACTGGCTCTAGCGATACTCTTGGTAGATTGGACTTAAGATTAGTGCGGTTAGTTGTATATTCATCTAGTACCCGGTATGTCGTGTGACAAGGGTGACGGTATGATGGACCGTATACAACGTGAGTGTTTAATTTTAATATATGATGTCTCTATAAAGGCTTAGATACCAATTTGGTGCAAACGGATATGCATTAGAGGCTTATATACCAATATGGTGTCATCGGATATGTATTAGAGGCTTAGATACCAGTTGGTGCCTCAGTTGTGCACTAGAGGCTTATATATCAGTTTGGTGCCTCGGATGTGCACTAGAGTCTTAGATTTCAGTACCTAAACTAAACAGAAGAGAACTAACTGGTTTGGGTTAGTGGTTTTATCCTAACATAATCCAAGAATATCAATGGCATAATTGATTTAGGTTGGGTGGCGGAACTTGACATATTGACATAGTAGCTTGAATATATTTATTAGTTTATGTCTTTATGTGTAGTGCATTGGATGGCTTATGTTGTTTTATATATATATATATATATATAAAAGCTAAAATAAGGTCGGACTGATTCACCCTTAAATATGGCGACATTATAACCGTCCGATCTGTCTCAAAATCAAAAACTGGATCTCGCGTAACTAATAAACCACTTAGCGGAGTAAATCCTCGTTTCCTTCTTTCTTCTTCTCTTATTGCTCCGCTTCCTCTATATCGCGCCCTTTTTTTCAATGGAAACTATACGGTGCACTGATATGAAAATCTCTTTCCAAATTTTACTCATAAATAGAAATTATTGTGACATCTTCATCACCTTCGATCAGCACGACCCAAATCCTATTTCTCACCAACCATCTGCTGCGTACTTCAAGAATTCTTCCAGTTGCCTAGGTGAGTAATCTCTTTGATGATTTTGTAACTTTCATGGGAATTTGATGATTTTAAATGTTTTAAAAACACTGATAGTTTATTTCAATTAGTTTAGTGGAACATCGGGCACACTCATTGACTCACCCATTTCAATTTTTTCGTCCGGCGAAAGATTTTTTCTTGGTAAAATTTTATCAAATTCCTCTCTGCTTTGCCACCGAAATAACATATATTTTGATACATTTCAATTTTTGTATAAATTATTATGTTTGTTTATAGTGTTTATGAGTTATTATGTTTGCTATATTTCATCGCTCAAATTTCTTCCCCCCTCCCCCCCAGCCCCACCCAAAAGAAAAAAAAAAAAAAAAAAAAAAAAAAAATTGGATTATCAACTTTCCTCCCAAGAATTAAATTTTAGCTTCCCTCCTAAAAATTGGGTTATCATCTTTCCCTCCCAAATAGCCCGCCAATTCCATCTGGTTGCTTCAAAGCTTTTCATTTCCCTCCAAACATAAGTTTTCCCTCTCAAACATTTTATTTACCACCCAAACTCACCTTTATAACCTCCACTTCTTTCACATTTACGTTTTAACTTACCCTATCTTTTATAACCTCTCTGTTTCCCTTTTAGAGGTAAAGACATTATATATTTAGATTTGGAAAATCTGATCCACTGCTCTTTTTGTCTTTTTTTTTTTTGAGAAATTCATTCCTCTTGTCTTTTCTTTTTTGTTTTTTTGGAGAAATCTATTGATATTTTGTCTTGCTTTGTTTGTATTGCAAGTTCTATGTGCTCAAAATTGAATGTGAAACATTAACCTTTTCCGTAAAACAAGTTTCTTTCTTATTCTGGTGGTTGAAGTCGAGTGGGTATTATAAGGCCCCACCCACGCGGTTGTTCTTTTTTTTTAAGCTGGCTTTCTAGTGGAGCAGGCATATCATTTATCTTAACTTTATATTATGTCATGTTTTTATATTTGAAATTTTGCTATGTTATTGTAGATATATGGCAGGTTCAGGGAGTAATAATCGTCGTGCGGGTTTAGTTGGTTCAAAGGATCCATTACCTAATCCGTTAGGGTCCACTCAGTGAGGGTCACAAGCAAATCTAATACAACGAAAGACCATGCCACCTCTTTCTTCAAATGGTTGCATACCACAGTCTGATTTTGATATGAGTGACAATGGTATAAGTAGGATTGTTAAGATAGATATATTACTTGTCAATACATGTGCAGTTTTTTAAGATCATCTTAGTGGCTATTTTTAGGACATACTCCCTCTCCACCTCAGCGTGCTACCAGAGGACCCAACAGGAGCATAGGACTCGACCTTTGGATATCCAAATACAAGCGTAAGTTTCTGATCTACATATGCCCAAAGATGAATCATCATGTTGGTGAGCATTCTGAGTGGTTTTCACGCGAGATGGGTATAATACTTTGTCAATATGCACCTGTAAAAGTTGCTGGATGGGCTCATGTGCCTTGTGATGTGAATAATGAGATGTACTCCTTTTTATTGGTACTTACATTGTCAATGAATAATCTCTGTGATATACATATGTATGTGTCTATGTATATACTTATGTGCATTGTTGTTTGAACAGAACAAATTTGAACTTGTCATGAATGCACCACATGTGCAAGAATGCTTGGAGAAAACAGCACAGTGGTTCTATAAAAATTGGAGAAACAATTGTAACACCCACTATAATGCATTTGGTCGTGGTGAACGTGGTAGAACAAACCCACCGGATGAGTTCAATCGTGAACAACGATTATCTGATTAGGAGTGGATTTGCAACCTTTTTGATGATCCAGACTGGCAGGTACATATACTCCCAAGAAATTTAATATAACCAAGATGTTTGGGTGTTAGTATGCCTACTTTAACGAATTCATAAAGAATAGAAATGATTCTTTTTTGTTATTATTAGGCCTTGTCTAACAAGCGGAAAGAGTCAGGAGCTAAAAACCCAGTTGGACATAGAGCAGGCAGTAATAGCTTTGCCAACATTGCGCAGTAATAGCTTTGTCACCTACTGATACGATAACGAGCCAAGACCAGTCGTTTATCAACCCAGCCGAGGTATCGGAAGTCTCAACCGAGACGACAAACAAGAATCGGATCACATATGATATCGGGTGTCGGAAAGGGAACGAACGCTTCACAAGTTTCAGTCCCGATCGGACCAATTACTAGATCCCGAGCTCGACAAGCCGAGGTGACACTTCACGGGCTAATTAAAAGTATCTGGTCCGAGACAAGCGAAGCACCAGTTACCGAGCCATGCATCTTAATAACCATTCGAGTCCTTGAACCCGAAGCCGAAACGTAACCACCGATGTCAATCATTGCTACCGATGTCAACCATTGTTACCAACATTCAATACAACGATCGATGCCGAGGTAGTCTTTACTGAGACCGATATGACGACATGAGAAGGTGAAGCGCCAGAGAGGAGACGGATTTCTAAGTACTTTAATTATCTAGAGTCTAGTGTAACTTTAATGCAGAGTTTAATTATCCGTTTAGTTCCAAAGACTTCATTTATTTCACTGCATTTCTCGAGATGACTAGATACAATGAATTTGGAACTTAATTCATTGTAATCTCTGTATAAATAACCCCAATGGGATGAATGAAAGTATCATCTTTTGGCAGATCAAATTTGTGAGTTAGAGAAACTCGTTGGTTCTTTACAGAACTTAGGACTTATCGGTTTGTCCGTGGCGTCCACCACCGAACTTATCAATCGATCCTCCGTAATCGATTGTGGCGTTCAAAGGCATATACCAAGGTTCTTACCTCTCTATAGGTAACGGGTCGAGGTGCCTCGCATATTCCAAGGTGCTTGCCTCTTTATAGGCAACGGGTCGCGGAGCCAAACCCACGGAAAAGTTATCCAAGTATTTATCTTAATTTTATTTTCATTTCTACCTGAGTTTACCTAGATAGATCTGAGTAGCTCGACTTGAGTTATTGTTTCTTCCGCATTCTTTGGTATTAGATCCTTCGACAATCCGATCGGAGATTCTTTCACCATCCGTGTTCGTATCATTTGGTATCAGAGCCCAGTTTCTAGGTCAGGTGTGAAATTTCGTTTTTGAAAAGTTTGTATTCAGTTTCGGCAAAGTTAAAAAAAAAAAAAAAAAAAAATCCGAAACCGAAAGTGAAGATTGAAAAGTTGTTTGGTTTGGCATTTTAAAAGATCTTGTTTTGTTTGAACATTGGAATTTTGTTGGAATTCTTGAGTTATTGTTTCTTCCGCATTCTTTGGTATTAGATCCTTCGACAATCCGATCGGAGATTCTTTCACCATCCGTGTTCGTATCATTTGGTATCAGAGCCCAGTTTCTAGGTCAGGTGTGAAATTTCGTTTTTGAAAAGTTTGTATTCAGTTTCGGCAAAGTTAAAAAAAAAAAAAAAAAAAAAAAAAAAAAAAATCCGAAACCGAAAGTGAAGATTGAAAAGTTGTTTGGTTTGGCATTTTAAAAGATCTTGTTTTGTTTGAACATTGGAATTTTGTTGGAATCTGAAAATTCGAGACCGAAAGGAGAAGTTTTGATCTTAGTTTTATTTTTGATCTCCACAAAAGAATACACAGATTGTTTGGTAACTTCTTGGTGGATTGTTATTCGGAAAGTCACTTGTCCCTAGTTCGATAAGAACCTACCGAGACTTTCTCACGAGTGGTAAAAGGCAGTGTGGTGAGCACAATTGAGGGTAAAAGCCGTTGAGTGCACCACGAATTTTGAGTGAAATCCACGTAAGGGAGTGAGTGAGGTAAATTATTATATTCTAACCATTTCTTTGCAGGATCATGTCGCAAAAGTCGGAGAACTCCAACAGACTAGAAGAAGCTGATCCCAAACTCCTGATGGAAGCAATGATGGAGAAATGAGACGATGAGCACCACGATACAGGAGCGGTTAGAATCGGTTGGAAGAAGCTAACCGGCACGGCCCACCCCAAGAAAGACCCACCACCCTACAGCGTAAACTCAACCAGTTCGAATAGCCAAAGAAGAAAATCATCAAAAGGCTTCCCCGAGATGAGAGATTTTGATTCTTTCAGTGAAGATTTGGAAGAGAAGAAAACTACCGAGGTGATCACTACCAAGGTGTTCGCAACCGAGGTGTTAGAGATCGGGACAACAGACACCGAGATAACCGAGATCGAGAAGACAACAATCTCGGTAATATCAAATTAAAAATCCCAGCATTTTCAGGAAAACGATCCCGAGGCATATCTGGAGTGGAAAAAGAAGATCGAGTAGTATTTGATTGCCACCGATATTCGGAGCTCAAAAAGGTAAAACTCGCTGCCATTGAGTTTACTGACTATGCTATAGTATGGTGGGATCAGTTTAACATAAATAGGAGGAGAAGCGCGAGCGCGTCCAATCAGACTTGGGCTGAAATGAAAGAAGTAATGAGAAAGCGTTTCGTGCCGAGTCATTACTACCGAGGTCTATATCAGAAGTTGCAGGACCTCAAGCAAGGCAGCCGAAGTGTGGAAGACTATTACAAGGAGATGGAGATCACTATGATCCGGGCTAATATTGAAGAAGATCGTGAGTCTACAATGGCGAGATTTTTGAGTGGGCTTAACCGAGACATTGCTAATGTGGTGGAGTTACAACATTATATCGAACTGGAAGATATGGTACACGTCGCTATCAAAGTGGAGAACCAGCTTAAGAGGAAGGGTACATCGGCGAGACCGAGTCCGAGTTCGAACTCCTGGAAGTCGAACTACCCGAAGAAGGAAGAGAAGCCACAAGCGAGCAAACTCAAGACTTCGGTTCCCGAGGTCAGTAAAAAGGTTAGCACGACTACCCCCGAGACTAAGAACCGAGATATCAAGTGTTTTAAATGTCTGGGTAGAGGACACATAGCTAATCAGTGTCCGAACCAAAGGGTTATGATACTGCTTGAGAATGGCGATATCGAGACTGATGAGGAGGATGAGACTACATCTATGCCACCTCTAGAAGACGATGGGGCTGAAGAATACCCTGCTCAGGGAGAGCTACTAGTGACCCGCCGAGCTCTCAATATCAATGTCACTGATGATACCGAGGTGCAACGGGAGAATATATTCCATACGCGATGCCATATACAAAATAAGGTATGCAACATGATTATTGATGGTGGTAGTTGCACGAATGTAGCCAGTACATTGTTGGTTGAGAAACTCGGTTTGCCGACAATCAAACACCCCGACCTTACAACTACAATGGCTGAATATAGTGGTGAGGTCAAGGTTAAACCGAAGTTGTAATTCCTTTTCGTATCGGAAAATATGAAGATGAAGTGACATGTGATGTAGTGCCGATGCAAGCTGGTCACATACTGTTAGGCCGACCCTGGCAATTCGACCGACGTGCGTCACATGATGGCTATACCAACCGATATTCTCTTTACTTTCAAGAAACGGAACGTCATTCTAGTACCTTTGACACCAAAGGAGATTCATGAAGACCAGATGAGAATCCAACAACAAGAGAGAGAGAGGAGTGAAAAGAGTGAGTTAGCGAGTGAAAAAAAAAGAGAAGAGTAAGAAGAGTGTGAGAGAAAATGCGAAGGCTGAGGTAAAAATAGAGAGAAAGAAAAATTTTATGTGGGAGAAGGATCAGTAAGAAAGGCTATGAGTGCAAAACAAGTGGTGATCCTGTTGGTATTCAAGGAAACATGCCTTAACACTAACCAATTTAGCCCTTCGTTGCCAGTTTCTGTTATTTCTTTATTACAGGAGTTCGGTGATGTACTGCCCGAGGAGATTCCCCGAGGTCTACCCCCGATACGCGGCATTGAACATCAGATCGACTTCGTACCTGGAGCTGTTATTCCGAATCGTCCTGCATACCGAAGTAACCCTGAAGAAACCAAGGAACTGCAGAAGCAAGTTGCTGAACTAATGGACAAAGGCTATGTTCGAGAAAGTATGAGTCCGTGCGCCGTCCCGGTAATCTTGGTACCAAAGAAGGATGGAACTTGGCGCATGTGTGTGGACTGCCGAGCTGTCAACAACATCACGGTAAAGTACCGACATCCCATACCTCGTTTAGATGATATGCTAGATGAACTACATGGAGCATGTATTTTTTCCAAGATAGACTTAAAAAGCGGATATCATCAAATACGCATGAAAGAAGGCGATGAGTGGAAAACAGCCTTTAAAACTAAACATGGTTTATATGAATGGTTAGTTATGCCTTTCGGATTAACTAATGCACCTAGCACGTTTATGAGATTAATGAACCATGTGCTGCGAGCTTTCATAGGTAAATTTGTTGTTGTTTACTTTGACGACATTCTCGTATACAGCAAGACTTTGCATGATCATGTGGAACATCTTAGGAGTGTGCTGATTGTACTTCGGGATGAAAAATTGTATGCTAACCCGAGCAAGTGCACTTTTTGCACCGATAAGCTCGTTTTTCTTGGTTTTGTTGTAAGCTCCCGAGGTATACAAGTCGATGAGGAGAAAATCCGAGCTATTCAAGAATGGCCGACACCGAAGTCAGTTACCGAGGTCCGAAGCTTTCATGGACTCGCTAGTTTCTACAGACGTTTTGTTAAGGACTTCAGTACTATTGCCGCACCCTTGACCGCGGTTATCAAGAAGAACATGGAGTTCAAATGGGGAGATGCACAAGAGAAAGCCTTTCAAACTCTTAAGGGAAGTTTAACTCAAGCCCCTGTTCTTGTTTTACCTGATTTTGCTAAGTCATTTGAAGTTGAATGCGATGCATCTGGTGTAGGTATCGGCGCTGTACTGATGCAAGACGGAAAACCTGTCGCTTATTTCAGCGAGAAACTAAATGGCGGACATTGAATACCCGACGTACGACAAAGAGTTACGACTAGTCCGCGGAGACTTGGCAGCACTACCTCCTACCCAGAGAGTTTGTGATTCACACCGACCATGAGTCGTTGAAGCACATCCGAGGTCAGCACAAACTAAACAAGAGACATGCAAGATGGATGGAGTTCATTGAAGCATTTCCGTATGTCATCAAGTACAAGAAAGGTAAGGAAAACATTGTGGCTGATGCGCTATCGCGAAGGTATGCTTTAATTTCTACTCTCGATGCAAAATACTGGTTTTGAGCTTGTAAAAGAACTGTATGAATCTGATTCTGACTTTGCTGAGAATTTTAAAGCTTGTGAAAATACTGCGGTAGATAAGTATTACCGACATGAAGGGTTTCTTTTTAAAGAGAGAAAACTGTGTATTCCAAACTGTTCTATGCGAGATCTGTTGGTTAGGGAATCACATAGTGGAGGGTTAATGGGACATTTCGGAGTAGTTAAGACATTGGCTATACTGCAAGAACATTTCTATTGGCCACATATGAAACGGGACGTTGAGAGAATCTGTAGTAGGTGTGACCTGTAGACAAGCTAAATCTCGTGTTCAACCTAATGGTTATACATGCCCTACCTATACCTCAGGCACCCTGGACTGACATTTCTATGGACTTTGTATTAGGGTTGCCGAGATCCAAATTTGGTAAAGATCAATTTTTGTGGTGTAGATCGTTTTCTAAAATGGCACATTTCATTCCTTGTAAAACTGATGATGCATCTCATATTGCTGATTGTTCTTTAAAGAGATTGTTAGACTGCATGGTATGCCTAGGACAATTGTTTCTGACCGAGATGCTAAATTTTTGAGTTATTTCTGGAAAACTTTGTGGTGCAAGTTAGGAACAAAATTACTTTTCTCTACTACTTGTCATCCACAAACCGACGGTCAAACTGAAGTTGTAAACAGGTCTTTATCAACTTTACTGCGTGCTGTAATTAAAAGTAATCTTCGAAGTTGGGAAGAATGTTTACCACATGTTGAATTTGCATATAATCGAAGTGTTCATTCTGCTACTAAATTTTCACCATTTGAAATTGTATATGGATTCAATCCTTTAACTCCTTTGGATCTAACCCCTCTGCCGATGTCTGAGCATGTCAATTTGGATGGAAAGAAAAGGGCCGAGGTAGTTAAACAGATTCATGAGAAGGCGAGGAGCAACATTGAAAGGCGAACTGAGCAGTATGAAAGAAGAGCCAACAAGGGTCGTCGAAAATTGAGATTTGAGCCTGGAGATTGGGTATGGTTACATATGCGGAAGGAGAGGTTCCCTGCAGAGAAAATCCAAAATCCAAACTGTTACCACGAGGAGATGGTCCTTTTCAAATTCTGGAGAGAATCAATGACAATGCATATAAGTTGGATTTACCGGGTGAGTATAACGTCAGTGCTACCTTCAACATCACTGATTTATCTCCTTTTGATGTAGGTGCAGATTTGAGGACAAATCCTTTTGAAGAGGAAGGGAATGATACGATAACGAGCCAAGACCAGTCGTTTATCAACCCAGCCGAGGTATCGGAAGTCTCAACCGAGACGACAAGACAAGAGATCGGATCACATATGATATCGGGTGTCGGAAAGGGAACGAACGCTTCACAAGTTTCAGTCCCGAGCGGACCAATTACTAGATCCCGAGCTCGACAAGCCGAGGTGACACTTCACGGGCTAATTAAAAGTATCTGGTCCGAGACAAGCGAAGCACCAGTTACCGAGCCATGCATCTTAATAACCATTCGAGTCCTTGAACCCGAAGCCGAAACGTAACCACCGATGTCAATCATTGCTACCGATGTCAACCATTGTTACCAACATTCAATACAACGATCGATGCCGAGGTAGTCTTTACTGAGACCGATATGACGACATGAGAAGGTGAAGCGCCAGAGAGGAGACGGATTCCTGAGTACCTTAATTATCTAGAGTCTAGTGTTACTTTAATGCAGAGTTTAATTATCCGTTTAGTTCCAAAGACTTCATTTATTTCACTGCATTTCTCGAGATGACTAGATACAATGTATTTGGAACTTAATTCATTGTAATCTCTGTATAAATAACCCAATTGGGATGAATGAAAGAATCATCTTTTGGCAGATCAAATTTGTGAGTTAGAGAAACTCGTTGGTTCTTTTCAGAACTTAGGACTTATCGGTTTGTCCGTGGCGTCCACCACCGAACTTATCAATCGATCCTCCGTAATCGATTGTGGCGTTCAAAGGCATATACCAAGGTTCTTACCTCTCTATAGGTAACGGGTCGAGGTGCCTCGCATATTCCAAGGTGCTTGCATCTTTATAGGCAACGGGTCGCGGAGCCAAACCCACGGAAAAGTTATCCAAGTATTTATCTTAATTTTATTTTCATTTCTACCTGAGTTTACCTAGATAGATCTGAGTAGCTCGACTTGAGTTATTGTTTCTTCCGCATTCTTTGGTATTAGATCCTTCGACAATCCGATCGGAGATTCTTTCACCATCCGTGTTCGTATCACCTACTTATTACGTATTTGGATGCATATTGTGGAAGATTGAAATTTCGAATCTTTTATAGGACAAGATGATGTCACATGTACAATCGAGCCAACTAAGTGGAACACCTATGTCAGAGGAAGATATAACCCAATATGTCCTTGGCAGAGCCTCGGGTTATTACCGCGGGCTAGGAGCAGGTCCTAAACCTCCATCCTTAAAGATATTGACTTGAGCCCGCGTATCCCTCCTAAGATCTCTTTCTTCGCGCTTCGCTGCCTTCGGGGCTGGGTGCCCACGGTGGATGTTCTCCGCAGGAGACGGATTGACTGCTCTGTGAGCTGTGAGTGCTGTGGTGAGGATGAGAGTTTTCCACATATATTTCTGCAGGATCCTATTGCTAGCCAGGTCTGGTCCTACTTCTCTAGGTGGCTGGGAGTGTCTTTCCCGACGTCTTCCTTCCACTGTTTCTTTGGTACCTGGTTACTCTACAGTCGGCGCAGAGGATCTATCTTTGTATTGGTTCCTCTCCTAGTTCTTTGCATCTTTGGCTTGCGAGGAACGATACAGATTTAGTGATGTCCGATCTACTCCGCGACACATCATATCTGGCGTCATCACTCAGTTGAGGCTGATTTCGACGATCCACCCGTTCGACTATTCAGAGATACAGCCTCATTCAGATTTCTTTGCGTTTCATGGGTTGTCCCATTCTCCCATGAAACGTAAGGAAGTGCGACTGATCATTGGAGACGGCCAGAGACTGGGAGCTTCAAGCTTAATACAGACGGCTGTCTTCGAGGAGCTACGAGAGAGGCGGCAGGAGGAGGCGTGATTCGAGACTCGGAGGGTCGCTGCGTTTCTTTCTTCGGGGATTTCTATGGTGGCGCGACTATTGCAGAGGCGAAGACTAGGGCACTATTGTGTGGACTGCAGCAGTGTGTCAGACTTGATCTACCGCACGTAGTTGCTGAGGTTGACTCCATGATGCTTGTTCAGATTGCCCATGGTACACAGCCAGGTCATGTGAGCTATACTAGTCATTTACAGGCCATTCGACAGATTCTTTGCTCCAGGAGGTATTCACTTAGTCATCTACATCGGGAAGGCAACCAGGCTGCTGACTGGGTTGCTTCCCGGGCTTGGAGGTTGCGATCTTCTTTCTGCTATGATTATCCAGAGGAGATTGATGCTGATCTTCAGAATATTTTACATCGGGATGCGACAGAGATGCCCTATCCACGAGTATCATTATTTCCTACTTGAGTCCGCTATTGTATCGTTGGATTGTTGTCTCAGATTTAGATTTTCATTCACTTTTGTATTTTCTTTCACTTTTGTATCGTCAGAGTCTGGGAGGTCAGGGTATGTCCTCCTCCCCTTTCTGTACTTTATTGTTATATCTATGTGATGGTAGGGGTATCCTAACCCCCCCCCCATTGTTATGGTGAACAGCGCGAGTTACCGCGCGCTGGGAGCTGTGCAATGGTGACTTTACTCAAAAAAAAAAAAAGATAATGACTTTCTCAAGCAGTTTTACAAGTGACCGAGCAAGGGCAAAAGAACTAGAAGAACGTCTAGAGGCAGCTTTGTTAGAGATGCAAGTTTATAAAGGGATGTTGCAAACAACTACCACTCAATTGAAGGAAACAACTGATCACCTTAGTATAA
The DNA here is from genome assembly GCA_002076135.1 of Xerophyta viscosa. Lineage (NCBI taxonomy): Eukaryota > Viridiplantae > Streptophyta > Magnoliopsida > Pandanales > Velloziaceae > Xerophyta > Xerophyta viscosa. The sequence goes on along the minus strand of MJHO01000183.1, from coordinate 190,720 downwards.
TAGAGCAAAGAGCTCGTAGTGAGAACTCTGCACATTGTTATGGTATACCAGTTTATATCTAGTTGTGGTTAGAGATTATTATGAAATAATTCATAAATCACATTGTGAATGTTTAGTAAAAATATATATCAGTCTAATGATTATAAAACAACTTCATTTAAACATATTCCATTTGTAGTTGGTTTACGTAATGGGTTAATGTTTTGATTGACAATACAAATTTAGTAGTACTTCGGCTCTGGAATTTTTAGTTAGTACTTGGGTGCATGTCACTTTTTATAGGGTCTTATAATAAGTAGCTTAGAGAAGTCACATGTGTTCATGGTCTTACAGAAGCTATACTTTATTTGCAATAATGTTTTAAGAGGCTATATGATGAATGTAAAATTTAGCTGTCGTTGTGTCTTATAGAAACTTACAATAATGTTTATAATGCATATACGTACTTTCCATGTGTAATATAAGTAAATCATGATGGTTACAGAAATTTATTTATGTTGTTTTGCTGTTATTATCAAACTTATGTTCTATTCTTTTATGCAGGTGAAAGCTCATAGTAAGCACAACACTAAGCACAACGTGTAGCTCTTAATGGTGGTTGTTGCAGCTAATATCGTGGTACAATGTATAGTCTAATGGTGGTATTTTGTTGATAAGGTGAAATTGTACTGTTGCATGTATAAGAGGGAAGTTTAGCAGCAAGCATGGTGGTTAGATCCTTTTTTGTGGATGTTTTGCTAATTTTGTTAATGTAAATAGTTGATCCAATCACCGATATATTTTATAAGTTTTACCATGTATAAAACAGCAAATCTATAGAAGAAATTATTTTAGTATGAGCTTTGAAGGATATGGTATGTTGCTTAATTGATCAGATTAATATATGCTTTGAAGGTGTGATATGTCACCAATTCATGTATCTTTATTTCTTGAAGCTGGGCGTTTTTAGTTCTTAAGGTGACTTATTGAAGTCTCTTAGTCTTTAAAGAGAGCAATAAACAACGAAATGCATGGTCAAATGTCAGAGAATTAAGTTGGAAAAAAAAAATGGGGACTGGATTTTGTCTTAGAATTAGTAGTCGTTCACTAAATGCTAAATCGAAGTAAAAGATGTTATGACAAAGAATTTAGTTGCCAAAAAAAAAAAATTAGGAACTGGTTTTGCAGTTTTGGTTCGGTTATTAATGACTAAATGCTTAGTTGTAAGAAATAAAATGTAGCAACTAACAGTTTAGTTACTCGAATAAGTATTAGGGACTAAATTTTTAGTCTTAAGATTAATAGTCAACAACTAAGTGCTTAGCCGAAAAAAAAAAAGATGTGACTAAGAATTGAGTTGTCCAAGAAGCAATATGAACTAAATTTGAAGTCTTAGATGTGGTCGTCAACAACTAAGTGCTTAGTCATAAGAAAATATGTAGCGACTAAGAATTTGTGTCGGTGAAAGAATATCAGTGACTAAAATTTCAGTCTAAGAATCAATATTCACCGACTAAGTGCTTAGCTGGAAGAAAAGCATGTAGTGACTAAACAACTAGTTGCTAAAAAAAAAAATATCAGCGACAAGATGTTTAGCCTTAGGATTGGTACTCAATGACTAAATATTTAGTCTATAATGTTGCTCGTCAGCATCTAAAGCATTAGTAGTTAAAGCAATTAATATAACAAACAATTAGCCACAGAAACATGTGATTTGTAACTTAGCTTTTAGTTGTTATTGACTATAACAGCAACTAATAATATCCTTAGCCGTTAAACATGGCATTAACGGCAAATGGCAAAATTAGCCGCAAAAGGCCTTATTTCCGGGACCAAACATTTAGTTGTAGATGCTTTAGCCACTAAAACCTTTAGTTATAAGGATGTGGTGACTAAACAATATTTAGTCACTATAAGTGTTTGCGACTAAAATCAACTCTATCAACAACTAATTATTTAGTTGTTGTTTTCCATTTTTCTTGTAGTTTGTTAGTGTTATTTCAGGAGAGGTCTTAATGCCTTTTATACTCATTCAGACTATGTTACTCGTGGCGGTTAATGTTTTCCTTATGACGGTTGGTGTTTTAACCATTAATATATATTACTGGAAATAACAAAAACATTACTAATTGGACAATAAAGAGTGAGAGAAGGTAGGAAGAACAAAAGAAAGGCAATTCTTAGAATCAACACATTAATTGGTTCCATACATGTAAAATCGTTCAATACATTGTGTTTAAAACGCTAAACTAAATGTCGGTATCAAACGAAAATGTGTTGTTGATCTGCTCTTAGTACATCGGGGGTTTATTGTCTCTGATATCTATTTCGTATATACAAATGCGATTTAAATATAGTTTTTTTTAAGTTAAAATAGTGTTGGCAATTATTTGATTCCGCACTTATAAATTTTTCAATAATATAGTGTTCCACATTCAGAACTGAATGTCAAAATTACAACAGCTTATTTCATTTTGTTTGATATTAGTGTTATTTCAGGAGAGGTCTTAGTGCCTTTTATATTCATTCAGATTATGCTACTCGTGGCGGTTAATGTTCCCCTTATGATGGTTGATGTTTTAACCATCAATATATATTAATGGAAATAACTAAAACATTACTAATTGGATAATAAGGAGCGAAAGAAAGTAGGAAGAACAAAAGAAAGACAATTCTTAGAATCAATACATTAATTGGTTGCATACATGTAAAATCGTTCAATACATTGTGTTCAAAATGCTAAACTAAATGTCAGTATCAAATGAAAATGTGCTGTTTGATCTGCTCTTAGTACATTTCAGGAGTTTAGTTTATCTGGTATCTATTTCGTATATGCAAATGCGATTTAAATATAGTTTTTTTCAGTTAAAATAGTATTGGCAATTATTTGATTCCGCACTTGTATGTTTTCTTAATAACATAATGTTCCACATTCAGAACTGAATGTCAAAATTGCAACATCTTTATGTCATTTTGTCTGATATTAGTGTTATTTCAGGAGAGGTAATCAATACATTAATTGGTTGCATACATGTAATCAATACATTGTGTTCAAAATGCTAAACTAAATGTCAGTATCAAATGAAAATGCGTTGTTTGATCTGCTCTTCGTACATTTCAAGAGTTTAGTGTCTATGGTATCTATTTCGCATATGCAAATGCGATTTAAATATAGTTTTTTTTCAGTTAAAATAGTATTGGCAATTATTTGATTCCGCACTTGTATATTTTTTAAAAACATAATGTTCTACATTCAGAACTGAATGTCAAAATTGCAATAGCTTTATGTCATTTTCTCTGATATTAGTGTTATTTCAGGAGAGGTCTTAGTGCATTTTATATTCATTCAGACTATGCTACTCATGGCGGTTAATATTTCCCTTATGACGGTTGATGTTTTAACCATCAATATATATTAATAGAAATAACTAAAACATTACTAATTGGACAATAAGGAGTGAAAGAAGGTAGGAAGAGCAAAAGAAAGGCAACTCTTAGAATCAATACATTAATTGGTTCCATCCATATTAAACCGTTCAATACATTGTGTTCAGAATGCAAAACTAAATGTTGCTATTTTGTTTGATCTGCTTTTCGTACATTTCAGGAGTTTAGTGTCTCTGGTATCTATTTCATATATACAAATACGATTTAAACATAGTTTTTTCAGTTAAAATAGTGTTAGCAATTATTTGATTCCGCATTTGTAAGTTTTTCAATAACATAGTGTTCCACATTCAGAACTAAATGTCAAAATTGCAACAGATATATGTCATTTTGTCTGATGTTAGTGATCTTTCAGGAGATGTCTTAGTGCATTTTATATTCATTCAAACTATGCTACTCGTGGCGGTTAATGTTCCCCTTATGATGGTTGATGTTTTAACTATCAATATATATTAATGAAAATAACTAAAACATTACTAATTGGACAATAAGGAGTGAAGGATGGTAGGAAGAATAAAAGAAAGGCAATTCTCAGAATCAATACATTAATTGGTTCCATACATGTAAAATCGTTCAATACATTGTGTTCAAAATGCTAAACTAAATGCCGGTATCAAACGAAATTGTGTTGTTTGATCTGCTCTTACTTCATTTCAGGAGTTTAGTGTCTCTGTTATCTATTTCATATATACAAATGCGATTTAAACATAGTTTTTTTCAGTTAAAATAGTGTTGGCAATTATTTGATTTTGCACTTGTAAATTTTTCAATAATATAGTGTCTCACATTCAGAACTGAATGTCAAAATTGCAACAGATATATGTCATTTTGTCTGATGTTAGTGTTTTTTCAGGAGAGGTCTTAGTGCCTTTTATATTCATTCAGACTATATTACTCGTGGCGGTTAATGTTTCCCTTATGACGGTTGATGTTTTAACCATCAATATATATTAATAGAAATAACTAAAATATTACTAATTGAACAATAAGGAGTGAAAGAAGGTAGGAAGAACAAAATAAAGGCAATTTTTAGAATCAATACATTAATTGGTTCCATACATATAAAATCGTTCAATACATTGTGTTCAGAATGCAAAACTAAATGTCGGTATCAAACAAAAATGTGTTGTTTGATCTGCTCTTGGTAGTGTCTCTGGTATCAATTTCGTATATGCAAATGCGATTTAAACATAGATTTTTCAGTTAAAATAGTGTTGTCAATTATTTGATTCCGCATTTGTAAGTTTTTCAATAACATAGTGTTCCACATGTAGCACTGAATGTCAAAATTGTAATAGGGTTTATGTCATTTTGTCTGATCTTAGTGTTCTTTTAGGAAAGGTCTTAGTGCATTTCATATTCATTCAGATTATGCTATTCGTGACGGTTAATGTTTCCCTTACGGCAGTTAATGTTTTAACCATTAATACATATTCATGGAAGTAACTATAACTTTAGTAATTGGAGAAAAAGGAGTGAAAGAAGGTAGAAAGAATCAGCACATTACTTTGTTCCATTTATATAAATCGTTCACTAGGATAGTGTTAAGAACGTAGAACTGAATGTCAGCAATGGAACGAAAATGTGTCATTTAGACTGAAAATAAATGTCAATATTGCAATAAAATGTATCACTTTATCTGCTTTTATTATTTTTCTAGCAGATTAATGGTGCTTTGTTCATAGGAAGAACAACAAAAGTAGCACTCTTGGGAATGTGTTGTTTGATTTGCTTTTAGTACATTTCAGGAATTTAGTTTATCTGGTATCTATTTCGTATATACAAATACGATTTAAGCATAGTTTTTTCAGTTAAAATAGTGTTGGCAATTATTTGATTCCGCATTTATAAGTTTTTCAATAACATAGTGTTCCACATTCATAACTGAATGTCAAACGTGCAACAGATTTATGTCATTTTGTCTGACGTTAGTGTTATTTTAGGAGAGGTCTTAGTGCCTTTTATATTTATTAAGATTAAGTTACTGGTGGCGGTTAATGTTCCCCTTATGATGGTTGATGTTTTAACCATCAATATATATTAATGGAAATAGCTATAACATTAGTTATTGGACAATAAGGAGCGAAAGAAGGTAGGAAGAACAAAAGAAAGGCAATTCTTAGAATCAATACATTAATTGGTTCCATATATGTAAAATCGTTTAATACATTGTGTTCAAAATGCTAAAGTAAATGTTGGTATAAACGAAAATGTGTTGTTTGATCTGCTCTTAGTACATTTCAGGAGTTTAGTGTCTCTGTTATCTATTTCGTATATGCAAACGCCATTTAAAATTAGGCGTTTCAGTTAAAATAGTGTTGACATTTATTTGACGCATTTGTAAGTTTTTCAATGACAGTGTTCCACATGCAGCACTGGATTTCAAAATTGTAATAGATTTATGTCATTTTTTCTGATCTTAGTGTTCTTTCAAGAAAGGTCCTACTGCCTTTTATATTCATTCAGACTATACTACTTATGGCTGTTAATGTGTCCCTTATACGACTCATGTTTTGACCATCAATATATATTAATAGAAATAGTTATAACATTAGTAATTGGACAAGAAGGAGTGAAAGAAGGTAGGAAGAACAAAATAAAGGCAATTCTTAGAATCAATACATTAATTGGTTCCATACATATAAAACCGTTCAATACATTGTGTTAGAGTGCAAAACTAAATGTCGGTATCAAACAAAAATTTATTGTTTGATCTGCTCTTAGTAGTGTCTCTGGCATCTATTTCGTATATGCAATGCGATTTAAACATAGATTTTTCAGCTAAAATAGTGTTGTCAATTATTTGATTCCGTATTTGAAAGTTTTTTAATAACACAGTGTTCCACATGTAGCACTGAATGTCAAAATTGTAATAGATTTATGTCATTTTGTCTGTTATTAGTGTTCTTTTAGGAAAGGTCTCAAAGCCTTTCATATTCATTCAGATTATGCTATCTGTGACGGTTAATGTTTCCCTTACGGCAGTTAATGTTTTAACCATCAATACATATTCATGGAAATAACTATAACTTTAGTAATTGGACAAAAAGGAGTGAAAGAAGGTAGAAAGAATCAGCACATTACTTTGTTCCATTTATATAAATCGTTCACTAGGATAGTGTTAAGAACGTAGAACTGAATGTCAGCAATGGAACGAAAATGTGTTATTTAGACTGAAAATAAATGTCAATATTGCAATAAAATGTATCACTTCATCTGCTTTTATTATTTTCCTAGCAGATTAATGTTGCTTTGTTCATAGGAAAAACAACAAAAGTAGCACTCTTGGGAATAGTGAAAATCAACATATTACTTAAGTCTTATACCTGTAAAACATATATATCCACACAGCTCAAAATATTGATAGATCAAAACCAAAATACAACAATGACCCTCACTCACTGTAGCAACATATAAAATTACATCAAGCTGATAAATTTACTTCACTCTCTGCCACACAACGGTGCACTTGAATTTGACCATCAATAAAGTGTCGTAGCATACAGTTTTTATCTGTAAATATCATACCTGCGCATCCAGTCCATATTAACCAATCCTGCCAATAAGCCCTCATTGTTTCTAGCCAACTGCTCAGCAAAGAATAATACAAAGACGCCACAATCAAGCGTGCTAGGTATCTTTTGAGAGCACTTCCTCTTTGATCCGACCTCTCCCTCTCGGTCCCTTGAACACCGAAAAGAGAACAAGGACTAATACTAGATCTAGGGAAGAACGAGCACACCACAATGCAAAAGTGTTTAGTGGAAAAGATGAGTCGGCCAAACACCCAACTCCCGTGTCCTTGCACTATGCACACACTTACAAAAACCACTAACATACATGGTGACCACCACAAGCCGGTGGCGTCCCCTAAAGTGCTTGGACAACCCCAAGCCTCTTTGCCTACATATAAATGAGAGAAATAAACACAATAATGATGTGCAGCCACTTACAACCGCTAGCGCTCCTTGGGCTGGCCGCGCGCCCGCGCCTGTCTGGCTTTCGCGCCCGCAATCCTTGCTCTGCGCCTGCGGCCGTTGAGGTTCTCGCCTGCGCGCGCCCATGCTTCTTAGCCTTCCGCACGCGCCGCTCGCGCGCCCGTGCCTCTTAGCCTTCAGCGCTCCCGTCTGCACGCCCGCACCAGGCCGGTCCCCGCACTCATGCTCGGCTAAGACATGTCACGCACCCAAGTCATGTTGTATCCACCTTGACCCAAGAGCCTCCTAGATCAAAGCTCCCCACCGTATGTACCATTGTTCCGCAATGAATCACCTAGAACTCCAATTGAGGAAAAATCTTGCGGCCTTCCTCCAAGGTATACCACTTGGCCTTAGAGGGCAAAGTCCCTCGCCAGTCTATCCGGCATCTTTGCTATTCTCCACTCCTTGTAGTGATGATCTTGCGCTCCACAATGTTGTCCTCGGTTAAGGGTTCTCCCCCCCCCCAACTCCAACTCGTCCATCGACGACAATGTCACGGGTTGATCATCATCCAACATAGAAGGCTCAAACAACTTGAGCTTCTCCGCGTTCACCACGGAATACATACTCATGAATGGTGGCAAATCCAGTTGGAATACGTTGTTACCATGCTTCTTGAGTATCCGAAATGGGCCATAGCGTATAGACTTAAGCATACGCCCTTCCCCCTTCAACCTCTCCTTGCCAAGGTGTAGCCACACCTTGTCTCCAACTTGGAATGTGCACGGAACCCGAGCTCGGTCATGCAGTGCCTTGTACTTCTCTTGTATCCTCTTGAGTCCCGCCTCCATCTCCCCGTGCACCTTCTGGATATGCTCCAGAAACTTGCGCGCCTTGCTTGGCTCGCTTGCCTCTTTAGATGTATTGGGCTCAGGTTGGCTAGAGAATGCTAAGTCAAAAGGACCTTGAGGCGTATACCCAAGGCATACCTCAAATGGAGCTTGCGAAGTGGAGCCATGTACTGCTCGGTTGAATGCAAACTCTATGTAAGGCAAGCTCTCATCCCATATCTTCGGATGCTTGGCGCTGTAGCCCCGCAACAAATGCACCAAGATGCGGTTCACCACCTCAGTCTAGCCGTCCGTTTGCGGATGAAACGCCGTGCTTCGGTTGAGCTTGGTATCCATCAAGCTCTATAGTGTCTTCCAGAACTTCACAAGGGACAAGCTATCCCTATCCGAGATGATGGATGAGGGCAGGCCGAAGTGACGCCAAACATGATCAAAGAACAACTTAGCCGTCTCCTCGCCCGTGACCATCTTCTTGCATGGCACTAGACAAATCATCTTGCTAAACCTGTCCACAACAACAAAAATGAAGTCATAGCCACGTCTTGTGCTCGGCAAGCCTCTCACGAAGTCCATAGACACAATATCCCAAGGACAACTTGGAACGGGTAATGGCACGTATAGCCCCGTCTTCCTATTCGCCAGCTTGGACATACAACATAGGGTGCAACCCCTAACAAACTTCTCCACATCCACGCGCATGCATGGCCAATAGAGATATCTCTCCAACCGGTCTCCTAGGAATAGCAAGCCTTGACGCCACTCCAATGGATGCCAATATAGACCCTGGCGCGCGCGATGTCCCGCGCTCGAAGCCTTCCCTACGTCCGAGACTCCTGCGTCCGAGGCCTTGGCTCCTGCGCCCGAGGCTCTTGCGCCCAAGGCCAAGGCTCTTGCGCCCGAGATGTCTTCCGCGCCCGCGTCCGAGGTGTTCGCCGCGCCAGAGGCCTTCTTCGCGCTCATCTCGCCTTGGCTTGTCCAGCCTTTGAATTCTTCATCCTCATCATACAGTGGCCCATACTCCTCATGAGCCATAGAAAGTACCTGCATTACCACCCCACACAAAAGCGCCGACACACCCGTCGTCAGCGGCCGTGACAACATATCGACCAATTTGTTCGTCACGCCCTTCTTGTACTTGATCACAAAGTTGAATTGTTGCAAGTATGCCATCCACTTCATATGTCGAGCTTGTTGCAATTTGGATTGCGTTTGAAGGTATTGCAACGGCTGATGATCCGTATGCAACACCGTCTCCTTCCCCAAGATGTAGTGCCTCCAATGCTTGACCGCTTGATGTAAGGCATAAAGCTTCTTATCGTAGATAAGGTAGTTACGTTGAGCGCCTTGGAACATCTCACTGTGATAAGCCACTGGTCTCCCATCTTGGAATAACACCGCACCCATGGCGTGGCCCGAGGCATCGCACTCTAACTCAGATGGACGTTGGAGGTTCGGTAAAGCGAGCACCGGGGCCGAGGTGATTTTCCTCTTGAATAACTTAAACACCGCCTCATGCTCGTCCATCCATACGAACTTGACGCTCCCTTTGGTCAAGCCATGCAGTGGTGCCGCAACTTGTGAAAAGTGTCGGATGAACTTGCTGATGTATTGGCATGCTCCAACGAAACTCCGCACCTCCGTCACGTTCTTCGGCCTTGGCCACTCTAGGATGACCCGCACCTTGCTCGGGTCTATCTTGAGCTCGCCTTCTCCCACTACAAATCCTAAGTAAACGAGGTTCAGCCGCCCAACCTCACACTTCTTCATGTTAAGCTCGAGGTTGTGCTCCTCAAGCGTTGCGAAGACTTTGCCAAGGTGCTCCATATGCAAAGTCTAATCCTGGCTAAACACAAGAATATCATCTAGATACACAATAACAAAGTCATTAATAAACGGCCTAAGAACCTCATTCATTAGCCGCATGAACATGGCCGGGGCGTTGCATAACCCGAATGGAATTACCAACCACTCGAACAATCATTGCTTGGTCTTGAACGTCATCTTCTATGTATCTTCTTCGGTCACTCGAACTTGATGGTACCCCGATTTGAGGTCTAACATAGTGAAATACTTTGCGAGCTGAAGTTGATCGATCAAGTCTTTGATCCTTGGTAGTGGATACCTGTTCTTCACTGTTATCTTGCTCACGGCACGGTAGTCCACACACATCCTCCAACCTCCATCCTTCTTCAGTACTATGACGATGGGTGAGCCGCATGGCGAACTTCTTGGCTTGATCACCCCTTGCTCCATAAGCTCTCGTACTTGGCTCTTGATTTCCTCGCTCTCCAACAGCGAGTGCCAGTATAGGCACGCATTGGGCAAAGGCGCACTCTCAACCAGCGTGATGCTGTGCTCCACCTCTCGCCTAGGTGGAAGCCCGCACGGTTCGGCGAACAACACCGTCTGTCTCCTCATGAGTGCCACCACCTCTTGCCTTTGCTCCTTGGATAGATGCCCCGTAACCACCTTGATACGATCCCGAGCGGAGCAAAGACGAATGACGATTTCGCCGAAGTGTCGGGCTGCTCAGCCGAGGTGATGTCGGAAGACTCAGCCGAGTCGGGCAGATCAACCGAGTCGTCAAGACACAAGACTAGTCAAAACAGATCAGCCGAGTCGGGCAGATCAGCCGAGTCGGGCATATCAACCGAGTCGGGCATGATATCGGGTGTCGGAGAAGGGATGAATACTTCACAAGTTTCAGTTCAATACGGACCAATCACTAGAGCTCGGGCACGACAAACCGAGGTGACACTTCACGGGCTAATTAAAAGTATCTGGGCCGAGACAAGCGTAGCACCAGTTACCGAGCCATGCAACTTAATAACCATTCGAGTCCTTGAACCCGAGGCCGAGGTGAGCAAAGCCGAGGTGGGCATGGCCGAGATGGGTATGCCGAGGTGGGCATGGCCGAGATGGGTATGCCGAGGTGGGCATGCCGAGGTAGTCTTTACTAAGTCCGATATGACGACATGGGAAGGCGAAGCGCCAGAGACGGATTCCTAAGCGCCTTAATTATTTAGAGCCTAGTGCTAATCAATGCAAAATTTACTGTTTTAATTACCTGTTTTAATTACCGAGATGTCTAGATACAATGTATTTGGAATTTAACTCATTGTAATCTATGTATAAATACCCCATTGAGGATGAATGAAATATCTTTTGGCAGATCAAATTTGTGAGTTAGAGAAACTCGTTGGTTCTTTTAGAACTTAGGACTTATCGGTTTGTCCGTGGCGTCCACCACCGAACTTATCAGTCGATCTCCCCGTAATCGATTGTGGCGTTCAAAGGCATATACCAAGGTTCTTACCTCTCTATAGGTAACGGGTCGAGGTGCCTGGCATATTCCAAGGTTCTTGCCTCTTTATAGGCAACGGGTCGCGGAGCCAACCCCACGGGAAGTTATCCAAATTATCCAATTTTATTTTATTTTCATTTCTACTTGAATTTACCTAGATAGACCTGAGTAGCTTCGGCTAGAATTATCCTTTCCGCACCTTGTTCGTATCACACCTCTTGTGGCGCAAGCTCTGGCCGAGCCTCCCGCACTACTAGTATCAGCATGCGCCCACTCGCATTAACCATGCGCTTGGCCTGCGCGACCGTGGCAAGTTGGGTTGCCTCCGTGCCCCTTGTCCCTTCTAGCATCTACGTCTTGCCCTACTTCACGAGCATGTACTGCTGGATCCTCCTGTAATACAACCTATCCCTATCCCAAAGATAGGTGCTACCAAAAATCACTTGGCAAATATCTAAAGGAACTACCTCGCATTCGACCTCATCGATGAATTTGGCCATCACCGTGAACTTGAACTTGCATTGCTTAGTGATCTTCAACTCATGTCCTTCTTGAGCCATCCTAGCGCGTAAGGACTCAGATGTGGGGTAGTTGAAAATCCCAACTTCTATACTAGGCTCTCGAAAATGAGGTTCTTCTGGCTTTCCGGATCAATGATTGCTTCCACCAAGCCTTGCTTCACTTGGAACCGTAGTTGGAAGAGGTCTTCACGCTCCCTTGCGCCCGTCCTTGGCTCGGCCTGCACCGCCTTGCCCTTGTTGTCCGTGGCCTCCCCTCTGGCTCCCTTGGCACGCACCATCAATGCAAGTGTTGGGTCCGTCTCATGCATCGCCAACGGTGTCCCGTCCGGCCCGCGTCCGCGGTCGCCACCAACGTCGCCTTGCCCTTGTCTGTGCCCTTCTTCTTGGGTGCCAACTCCGGATGCAACTTCTAGCATTTCTTCTTGATATGGCCCTTCTTCTTGTAGTGGCCACACTCCACGTCATTGTACTTGGACCCCCCGGAAGTCCCTTCTCCCGTGCTGCCCTCGGCCGCACCTTGCTTACCCTTGCCCTTGGTCTTGCCCTTGCCCTTGCCCGCGCCCGCACCTTGTTTTCCTTTCCCCTGCACGCGCGTGCGGTTCAGCTTCTCGAACGCCATGGCCTTTTTACAAGCGTTCCCTACATCCATAATAGGGTACAATTCTACTTCTACCCTGAGCTCTTCATGCAGCCCCGTGAGGTACTTGCGTAGGACTTCTTGTTTGGTTATCAGGGTCGTAAAACACATCAGATGCGCAGCGGAAAATTTAAAATTTTAAAATACAATCCCCGTGTACCCGAATACAGGATCACATTGGTATGCTATAATAATCGAAACATTTACATTGCATGTAAACCAAGCATGATAATTAAAATTAACCTAATTAATTTTAACGCGATCCCATCATGCTTCTAATTACGGTATGAGTTTATCGATATACCTTGGCGAGTCGTACATGCCGCGAAAATCATCCTCGGATTCTGATGAATTGAGGGACGAAAATACCCGACCTCTAATGCTAGTCCACGCTGAGACGCTCGCGAAACCGAAATCCGATTTAATCGAATTAAATCGGATCGGGCTTTGATCCAAATCTCGGCCCGTTTAAAAGGCCTTCTTCTTCTTCTTCTTCTTCCTCGCGTCCTTACTGCCCAGCCGAACGCCGTCCGATCTTCGCGCCCGAAGCTCGCCGGCGCTGCCTCTGATCAGTAGCTAATCGTCGTCTCCGTCGTCTCTTCGAGTCGCCGGAATCGGAGCTGCCGTCGGGTTGGTGCAACAGTTGCACCCGAGAGCCTGGCGACGAAGATGTCACCGGAACTTGGCGTCATCATCGTCGCCCGCAGTCCAATTGGATGAAGAACAGTCGGCGACCCGGTGGAACGCTGCGACTGTCGACCTAGAGCTTCACGGAATTCCCGGATCGACGAACTATTCGCAACCGTAAACGAACTCAAAGCTCGCCGGCATCGATGCCCGGAGGAGGAGGTGGCGGAGTGGAGACGCTTGAACGAGAAGAACCAAGCTCGCGCTAGCGGCGTTAGGTTTTTCATCTCGCGGCGCTGTTTTTTGCGACGGTAGGAAGAAGAGAACTGTACATGCATATATATAGGATTTCGTATTACACAAAAAATCCACTCTTTTGCCATTTTGCAAAAAATGTCCTCAAGCATTTTGCAAAACCCTCGGTCCAACACTTTGGACATTGGCAAAAACAGCCCCTTATGCACAAATTTTCGGTTTTTCGCGATCGCATCTTATTTGCGTGTGACCCATACAATACCACGCCGACTGTGAATAAATAGTTAATTCAACTAATTAACAAATAATTAATTCAACCAATTAATTATATTTATTCACAGATCATGGTTAACGTCTAGCAACGTGCCATGACCACCCCTGTGGTATGAATATCAGTCTTCATCACTTGAAACCTTTATGTGAATAGTTTTCATGCCCTATAATCCTTCTGTTCCTTTCTAACATCCCGAATGAGCTTAGAGTATGGATATCTGTCAAACTCTAATATACCTCAATCATATGTATCTGTCTTAATAGATTTGCTCGTCTGCGACATTAAGAACATTTCTTAATTCACATCGTACCTCAGCCAAGGATTTTCTGAGCTAGTTCTATTCAAAGACACATAGGATGTTCTCCTCCTTTATAGGAGGTGACAGATTCTCTATTGGTTATCATCTATCTTCATGTGCTATTATTTATGCCCAGATGGTTTCTTTGTATAGCTGAGCTATACTTGAAAATACACTAAAGCATAAATCATATACACATAAAATACTATGATAATCTCAAGTCTGAGGATCAAGGCATAACTATCACACTGAAGAATTACCATTGACAGACTCCATTGGTATTCTTCCAGTAAGTCAGTTCAGTGAACTCATTCATCCAATGAGCACCTACACACTTGCTTCAGTGTCGACTACACGCGTAGTAATGAGATCACTACTCTCATCGTATGAGCAAGCAAGCTGTGTATTAGTCTTTCCGGTGACATTGAGCCTCTTCTCAATGCACCTATAACTAAGAACATTCTGGACTTAGATTTATAAGACATTAGGTCTCATTATCATGATCCTAATTCTGTTGCCTTAGTCCATGGGGTTTATCACATACATTCATAAAACATATAAACATGACAATGCGATAAATAAACAAATAACCATAATCAAGTAAACTAAAAGAGTTTATTACAAAAAATATGTTCGCCAAAATATCTAATATTATTCGCTTTTAGGGCATTTATCCTTTCACTTCTTGGTCCTCCAATGGAATGCCGAACGCCAAGGCACGCCTCCGGAACTCCATGGTGTACTCTTGTACACTTTGTTCGCTGCCTTGCCTCAAGTAGAGCCACCTCCTCCACCGCTCATCGTCGTACCCCACCGGGGAGAATTGTTCTTTTAAGAGCACCTTGAATGCGATCCATGTGACTCCTGCGGCACCCCGTGTCCGTAGGTGGGAATTCCACCACACCAATGCATGGGATGCAAGCTTGAGCCTTGTGAATCCTATGCGTTGGGCATCGGCATGCCTGTAAAGAGAGAAATAAGACTTCAACTGGTCTATCCACCCATCCAACTTCTCGACATTCACTTTGCCATCGTATACCAGAAGCTCCAACTTCACATCGACCCTAATGGGGGCGAAGCCACTCACCCCTCCCTGCTCGGACCGTGCTCCCGTGGATGGGGGCCGACAGAGTTAAACAAAAATGCATATTACTGAAACACTTCGATATAGTTAGCAGCATGCAAAAAAATAGAAAATTGGATGTTGAATAAGGAAATAGGATCTATTTAGAATCAATTGTTACCTGGTTTGACTGAGATAATCGAGTATGAAATGCTGGAAGCGACGGATTTTCTGAGAGCCAGATTGATCGGAGCCGACAGAGAACTCTGGTAGCAGTCAAAGAGTCAAAATGATGGAGAAATCATGAGTAGTTCCTGCATTGGACATCAGGACATCATCAAAGTGAAAGCATTACGCAAAGTCACTACAACTTCAACTAAAAACAATCTTTTAGGTGTTCAGTGTCACTAACATCATAGATATTATAAGAACAAGTACACAATCTCCATATTAAACTTTACTTTCAAAATCACTTAATTTTCCATACAAATCAAGATAATAAGTACCAAGGAAAAGAGAATAATGCACTATGCAAAACATTAGCACAATGAAATTTTGGATGCCGAGGGGCTAATCGCGGCGAGTGGAGGGGTATCCGAAGTACGGCTAGTGGGGAGGGAGGAGGTGATCGTGGCGGCGGCGAGCCGGCTAGTGGGGATGAGTCGCCGAGTAAAATAGGTACAATCCAATCACTAATAACTTCTACCAGAAGGCACGCAAGTCGATCAGCAGGCACGACAGGAGGGGGAAGGAGGGGAATTTCGTTGATGGAGATCGCAGGCGCAAACCGAGCAGCCGACGCGGCGGAGGGGGTAAGGTAAATTGTAAAAATGATGGAAAAAACCGAGAAAATCGAGCAGCCTCGCGGCGGCGGGGGTGAGGTAAATTATTGATCAGAGGCGCAAATCGAGCAGCCGGCACGGCGGAGGGGGTGAGGTAAATTACAGATCGTAGGTGAGTGAAATAAGTGACGAGGTAAATTAGGGTGAGGTAAATCAGTGAGGAGTGAAATTTTTGGGTAAAAAGTTAAGAATGACAGATCTCTAATTGTTAAAAATAAGACGGTCAATTGCCTAAGAAGGGCAAAAGGCGTTTTCTAAACAATGAAGAAGGGGCTAGTATTGCATCTGACAAAACCGAAGGGTTGATATGTAATGGGAATACAAAATGGGGGCTTGTATTTTTACCAAAAATGTTTGGGAGGAAGCCACGTGGTTTTTTTTCTACTCAAAAAAATTCAACTTTATGTATTGAGCAAATGCAACTTGATGTAGGTATAGATAGATTGGTCGTTTCATTCTCTGTCCACCAGCTTACCAGATGGAGGCCTCCGCCCGTCTCCTCCTCTCGCCGGCGGCGCTCCACTGCGGTCTCCGCCTCCGCCATCGTTTTCCGCCACCACCTTCTCGCTTCAACCCTAATTTTTTCTCCCTCCGCCCCGTTTTCGGCGCATCTCATACTTCCAACAGCCACCCCCATCACTTCGCGTGCTCCGCTTCGAACCCTCTCGCGTCACTCTTCTCATCCCTATCCAAACTGACTCCGCCGTTCGATTCAGCTGACGTGTCGCTCGTGTGGGACTCAACGCCGGCGGCAGTCGCTGGATCGGGTGGTCTGTTGCCGGCGATTGGGGATGGTGATTCGGAGGAGTGGTTGGTGGTTCTGCTGGGTGGCTGGGGCAGAGGTGAAGCATCTGCGGCGGTACGCGGAGATATACGGTTCACGAGGTGCGCGTACAGTGCGGTTTGTTGTACTGGTTAAGGAGTTCTTCGGGCCGGACCTGGGGAGGAGGATCGAGGATCGGGTGAGTCGGTTGGCAGGCGAGCTGGCGAACTGGACCGATGAGAAACAGAGGGAAGGGAAGCAACCAAGATTGCTCTTCCACACCTTCAGTAACACTGGTTGGCTCTGGTAATTTTTGTTGTTCTTTTATGCAGGTATTACGGTATACCCCCTGCATTTGGAACATTTAACGTTTAAATCCTGCATTTAAATTTGATCACTTATTATCATGTACTTCGAATTTTTAAAATCCATGACATCTTAAAACTAAATGCATAAAATCCTCTATTTTTAGTGCGTCATTTTGATGGAAATAGTGTCATCTGGACACATATAATCACATGAAATGTCTAAATTTATGAATTTTGGTAAAGATCGCTCTTTTAGTATTAGTAAACTAGTTTGCGTAAGCTGTAAATGGAGTTACTTGAGTCAATAATGAATAAGGTGGACTGCATGCATCTCTTCTGGCAGTACCTTGAGCAGTCAATCGATGTTTTCATAGATAAATAATGGGACCATGTTGTATCTATGGTAACATGTATCTTATGAACGTTTTGTTCAAGGCAGATTTTAGTTGCAGGTTTTGCTATTATCCGGGCCACATGGGACCAGATATGTGCAATTATTGCTCAATGAGCGTATTTAGTTGGAGTGGACTTAGCCCATTGTTTGTGAGTTGTGATCCTAAATACATGAGTTTTGACAATTGGAAAATGATAGAATTGCAAATTAGAATGACCTGCAGGCTGCAAGCCAAATTATGACATGTATATA
The DNA here is from genome assembly GCA_002076135.1 of Xerophyta viscosa. Classification (NCBI taxonomy): domain Eukaryota; kingdom Viridiplantae; phylum Streptophyta; class Magnoliopsida; order Pandanales; family Velloziaceae; genus Xerophyta; species Xerophyta viscosa. The sequence goes on along the minus strand of MJHO01000183.1, from coordinate 172,985 downwards.
TATATTTTTTTTTGGGGTTAGAAGTATGACATGTATATGGAGGATAACGATTACGTCCGTAGCTAGCTGCTGTACCTTGACATTGATGCTTAGGGCATGATATGTACCAGAGTGGAAAATGTAATCTGATGCATTAAAACCTCAGAAGTTAGATTCTAAAATGTGGTCTGATGAATTCAAAGCTGAGAAGTTAGAATGTGATCTGCCTTCACCAAAATTAGCCATCCTGTCACAAGATTAGGTTATGCGCTCCGATTAACTCTTTGGGCCTATTTACTTCGAGAGGAAAGTGGGAAAATAGAAAAGTAAGAAAATTGGAAAGTCAGTTTTCTTGTTTACTTTAAAAGAAAAGTGAAAACTAGAAAGTTGCAAAGTCAGTTTTCTTCTTTACTTTAAATAGAAAAGTGAGAAAGTGAGAAAGTTATTTTTCTTTCACGTTCCATCTCTATGTAATGTTTATTTTTTTGACTTTCTTATAAAAAACTAGGAAGTGGGAGGAAAGTGAGAGTCATTAGCATTTAGTGATAATTATTAATAATTATTATTTCTAAAATAATTAAATATTATAAATAAATTAATATATTTATAACTAGCAAATATTATAAAAATAAAAAATATATTATTTTTAATAAATAATAAAAATAATAAATTTATATTCTTTAATAATAATTAAAATAATAAATAATAAATAATACAATAATAATAACAAGTAAATTACTACAAATAATAAATATATTATGTTACTAATTATTTTAATTATATAATGATTTTAATAATTTATTAATATTTTCTAAAAATATAAATAAATAAATTACTAAATAATATTAGCTAAATAAACTAAATAATATTTTTTTAATTATTAATTAATAAATAAAATAGTAATTAGTTTTAAATTATTATTAAAAATATTAATTTATAAATTATTTTTTATTATTTATTAAAGAATATTTTTTAAATTATTATTAAAGAATTAATTTTAATTATTATTAAAGAATATTATTAAAAATTATTTTGTATAAATAAAAAAATTTTACTTACTTCCCACTTTACAATACAAAATAAACAAGAAAATATAAATCTACTTTCTTATCACTTTCCATATCACCGCTTTCTTTTCACTTTCCACCTTACCACTTTCTTATCACTTTCTTTTTACTTGCCACTCTACTATTTTCTTTCTACTTTTTTTTCACTTTTCTATTTTCCACTCAAAGTAAACAGCCTCTTTGTGACGTCCTGTACGCCGGGGGTCAAGAAAAACAGCATAGAGTGGAATTTTTTTTTTTTTTTTTTGAATAATAACCTAAAAGACGACGTTATGAGCTAGTACTTTCAATTCTCAATAATACACTAGATTTACAGGTTAATTAAATTTACACAGCGGAAACTATAAAATTATTACATTTTGATCATAGGCTCGAATGCCCCTGACCCTTTAGCAGCAAGGCTATAAGGCCTATTACTAACTGTGAGTTCATCGACACAAAGTTTGATGAAAGTTCCGGTGCTTCTAGAATCGTAATGTGCATTCTCTATATAGTTTTAATGCTAATTTACTGTTTTTCCATTTTATTTGATGCGTTTCTATAGGACTCTATATTTACGATATCAAGGCCTATGGTGTCCACTCGAGCTAGAGTTTCGGAACACATGTGGACCATGCTAATGCAATTTTTCTTCTTTTCATTTTAATGAAAATAAAAACTAAATCTTTCGACGCACACACACACATAACATATATATATATATATATATATATAGATATAGATATAATGTATATATGTGTATATAAACACACATATATATATATATATATATATATATACATATATGTATGTATGTGTTTATATATATATATATATATATATGTATATATGTGTATATAAACACATACATATATGTATACACACACATATATATATACATATATATGTGTATACATATACATATATTACATATACACATACTGTATATATATATACAGTATGTGTATATCTATATACATATATATGTGTATACATATATATATATATATATATATTACATACACACATACTGTATATATATATACAGTATGTGTATATATATATATATACATGTATATGTATACATATATGCATATGCATATACATATATTACATATACACATACTGTATATATATATATATATATGTGTGTGTGTGTGTGTGTGTATACTATATACACACGTGTATATGTATAGATGTATGTGTATATGTATATATATATATATATATATACAAATGTGTGTATATAGTATACACACACACACACATACACACACATATATATATATGTGTATACATATACATATATGTATGTGTATATGTATATATATATATATATATGTATATACATATATATATATATATATGTATATATGTATATGTATATATATATATATATGTATGTATATATGTATATACATACATATGTGTGGGTATATATACACATATGTATATATGTATGGGTATATATATATACATATACACATACGTATATACGTATGTGTATATGTATATACATGTATATATACACATATGTATGTATATGCATATACATATATTTTTTTTTTTTTTTTGGTAAGTAAGTTATTTTATTAGCTCAAAACATAATGTATACATAACAGTTATTAGGTCAAGGAACCAAAATTTTCCAAGACACTAATGCTGAGAGACAGAAAATCAAATGCATTAATGAAAATGACCTTAACAACTAAAACTAAAAGAGAAAACTAAAAGCTTTCTATATTTTCAAAAAATATAACTGTAAGCGTTGGGACATCAGCCAGACTTCAGAAAAAATTTTGGGATCCTTTTTCCAAGCTTGAAGAAATACCTAGGTCAAGAAGAATTTGATAAAAAACATGAATATATCTGCCAAAGTGTAATCTGTCAAGATTATGTCTAAGTAAAAAATGTGGATCAGATTGAAATGTCTTCGCAATCACTGAAAGTTGCTTAAAAGAAAGTATCTACTATCCAATCAGATCACACAAATACAAGCTATGGTAGTCTGAAATCGGAGTATATGAACAACTAATAAAAGTTAGAGATTTAGAGCCAATAGCTAAAATACATAAAATAAAGGGGTTAATTGAGAACAAAGAAGGGGATTGCAACTGAACAAAACGCATAATGCCCACATGGAATCCAAAATCCTTTTCGGCAAAACATCCAACCAGATTTTATAGGTACCAATACTCGGGATCTTTTCACTCTTTTTCTTTTCTATTCTTTTTCCATTCATCTTGACCATGATCTTTTTAATTCGTTTTTGCACAGACTTTTTTTTTTTTAATTAACTTTGTGCCCACATGGATACCAAAACCTTTTTTGGCAGGCGTTCACCAGATTTTATGGGATTTTAATACTCGGGTCTTAGAACAACACATTGGGATCCTGATAAAGTAAAGATTTTAGCAGTAATAGTGCAGAATTTAATCATCTTCTCAAAGAGAAAACACCCTTCATAAATGTATATTAGTGATTAGTTCTAATGCTCTACAATATCAGCTTTCATGTACTACGAATTTAGATTAAAATAGTTGCAGATGAAAAGATCAAAATTGGAATAGCAGTACACATTTAAGCAAACTTGCATAAATCATGCTTTTGAAAATTTGACAGTATTCATCATATCCACAGAAGCAGATTGTTGAAAATCTACCAATATTCAAAAAAAAGAGATAAAGATGGATAGATACAACCTGGAGACTTTGCCTTCTTCCAAAATGCCAGGAATTATATGCAACGAGTCAGTATTTGAGGAAGTGGATAAAGTCCATGCTCAAATTTGTTTAGCAGAAACTGTATAGAAAGAGTAGAAACAAGTCAAATGCCCACTCAATTTTAAAACAGGAGTCATCTCAAATCTGGGTTGATCATAGCATTAACTACTATAATCATCCAAACAGATTTAAGATAACTCATTAACTAACTTTACGCAGTAAAGAAAACAAAACCCTCCGAGTGTTTATGTAAACAGTGAACATCAGAGAGCATCAGACAACAAGTCCTCTCATAACCAGAATATTTAATGCTCACTGAGTTGGAGCTCCAGAATTCAAATCATCTCATTCATCTTATGAAACCACGGCCCGTCCAGGAAGTTTCTGTAACGACAAAGTCTCGTGACAGACATGGTTTTGATTTCCTTAATAACGAAATCAGCAGAGTTGTGAATTCCATTGAATGTGAGCTGATTTCTGCTTTTCCAAATGGAGTAGATAATCCCAGCTAGGACTATTTTCCTCATCACAGCAACATCATTTTTACCTTTAAGCTTTTTTATCAACCAAGGGAGCATGCTACTCCAGTGGCCTGGCTGACTTCTTAGTCCCATCCACTTTGAAATTTCAGTCCAAATGGCAGAAGAAAAATTACAGTGGAAGAAAAGGTGATCAATACTTTCAAGCTGAGGGCAAAAACTACACTTTGGGTCAAGTTGCAAACCCCTTTTAATAAGGTAATCCCTGGTATACAGCTTTTTATGGCAGACCAACCAGAGAATGAATCTTTGTTTAGGAATGATGTGATTGTCCCACACCAGATTACTCCAAGGCACTGGATCATTTTTAATTCTGATAATCTGGTAAGCATTTCCAATGGAAAAAACTTTCCCAGGAAACCATGTTAGCTTATCAGGGAGATCATTGAAATTGAACTGATTCAGAGACTTCTCCAGATTAGGTATTTTAGTATATAATGACTTAGGCAGTCTCCAGGAATCCCTCCTCCACATTTGAGCAACAGTGTTATGTTTTTGGGCACCAAGAGCTTCAATATCTTGTGCAGTTAGATAGAAAGAAAGAGGACCAATAGGGAGCCAATTGTCATACCAGAATGAGGTGTCATTACCAATCCCCGGCACAACTTTGAAATTCATCCTGAATAAAGCTCTGAGCTTGAAAATCTCTTAAGAGACCCATTCAGCTTCCTGAGGGCATGTGATTTGCCAAAAGTTTTTCCCTTTTATATATATTGAATGAATCCATTTTATCCACATACTATCCTGTTTTGAAGCAATAGCCCAGAGAAGTTTGGCTAATGCAGCAATGTTCCAGTGTTTAATACTAATAATTCCCAGACCACCCTCACTTTTAGGCTTGCAAATGTGCTTCCAAGCAACTGCAGTTGTTCTTCTATTTGAGGAACCAGACCACAAAAAACATCTGCATATTTTTTCCGCTTCTAAAACCACTGTTTTAGGCAGCAGAAAAACACTGGACCAATAGACTTGCATAGAGAAAATAATAGCATTTATAAGTTGCAATCTCCCAGCATAAGAGATGGTTTTATCTGCCCAACCAGAAATCTTACTAGTGATTTTAAGAACCAATTCTCTACAATGGATTTTGGATAGCTTTCCAGAAATAAGTGGAACACCCAAATACTTCACAGGGAGAGAGCCTTCCTTCATATTGAAGAGATTAAGCAGACTTTCCTTTTCAGAACAGTGCAAGCCAGCCAAATAAATCCGACTTTTAGAAAGATTTGCTTCAAGGCCAGAAAATTCAGTAAATTTGCCAAATATGTCAAGAGCTTTCTTAATGGAGACAGGGCAACCATAAGTGAAAATCATGAGATCATCAGCAAAACAAAGATGTGTCAGGGAAATTTTCCTACATTTAGGATGAAATCTGAAATCATGATCAGTATTTAAACTGGTCATAAGTCTGGAAAGATCCTCCATGGCAATAACAAACAGATAGGGAGAGATGGGGTCTCCTTGTCTAAGCCCCTTTTTTCCCTTGATGAAACCTTCTAGTACCCCATTGATGGAAATAGAATAAGATGGAGTGGTAATACAGGTCATGACAAGAGAGATAAAGTAATTGGGAAAGCCCAAGTCAAGCATAATAGAATAGATGTAATCCCAGCTAATAGAGTCAAACGCCTTTTTTACAGTTTGATAAGGCATCTAGGGGATATGTTATGCCTGTGATAATTCCTAGCAAGACCTTGACAAAGGAGAATATTATGCTGAATGTTTCTGCCTGCCACAAAAGCCCCTTGATTGGGGGAAATTATGTTGTTAACAACATTTCTAAGTCTAGATGCTAGGACCTTGCAAATGCACTTGTAAAGAACATTACAGCATGAAATAGGTCTAAAATCTGCAGGAGTATTGGCATTTGGGACCTTCGGGATGAGAGCAATTGTTGTGTGATTAATTTGTTTAAGAAGTTTCCCAGAATTAAAGAAGTCCAATATGGAAGTTGAGATGTCATCACCAATAATATTCCAAGCATCTTTGAAAAAAAGAGCGTTGAATCCATCAGGACCTGGGCTTTTGAAATTACTAATAGAAAATAAGGCTTTCCTGATCTCTTCCTTAGTAAAAGGAGAGCTCAAATAAGCTTTGTTATCATCAGTTAGAGTGCTCCCATAATGCACAGATCCAGCAGGCCATGGAACAACAGACTTATGGGCTCCCAGCAGATTGGTATAATAATGAACAAATACATCAGCAATACCAGCAGGATTAGTGATTTTCAAGCCCTTTTCATCAAAAACAGAGGAGATATTATTCACCATTCTTCTTCTCCTAATACTTGCATAGAAAAATTTTGTATTATCATCTCCCAGATGAAGCCATTCAGCTTTGGCTTTCTGTTTTAGCAGGGATTCCTCATTGGAAAGAGCAGATATAAGAAGTTTTCTAGCAGAAAGTTCTTGCTCAATGAAGGAACTATCAAGGGGGTTGAGCCGAAGATTAAGTTGAGCTGAAGATAAATTTTCGCTAGCCTGTACAACTCTTAGATGAATATCTCCAAAAGACTCTTTATTCGAAAGCCTTAGAATCTTCCTCAGCAACTTCAATTTCTGCACCACTTTAAACATAGGTCTGCCTATGATAGGAGAGTGCCAAGTATCTAAAATTTTTTCTTTATATCCTTCCTTCTGAGTCCAAGCATTAATGAATTTAAAGGGCTTTGGTCTAAATGTAGCTTCATGACTGAAAGAAATGATGCATGGTGAGTGATCTGAAATGCTTGGAATAGAGTATTCAATATCTGGAAGACATCTAGCATCAGGCCAAAAAGAATTTCCCAAGGTCCTGTCTAGTTTACAGTAGATCCTGTCACCTCCTTCTTGCTGGTTACACCAAGTATATAAGCAACCTTTACTTGGTAAGTAAGTCCAGAGGCTTGAATACAATCATGAAAATCAGTCATATCCTTAATGTTACTATCCTTTCCACCAAGTTTCTCAGAAATATTAAGGATACAGTTATAATCTCCAATGCATATCCAAGGTAATTTGACTGAAACACTGATACTCTTCAAATCTTCCCAAAGAAAAGTTCTTTGAGTACCTGTGTTCCAAGCGTATACAACTGTCAGAAAGCAATCCACAGATAAATCTTTTTTCATAACCCGACAATGAATAAATTGGTCACTGGACTTAATCCAGATTACATTCCAGACAAAAGGATCCCAAAGCACCCAAATCCTTCCATTCACAGCATGATTGTAATTATTAATCATATCCCATAGCAGCAAGTATTCTGAATAGATGAGCTTTTATTGAATTTAACTCTTGTCTCAAGTAAAGCAAGCAGAGAGATATGGTTTGCAGAAATAAATTTCCTTATTTCTGCATGTTTCAGAGAGCAGTTAAGCCCTCTGATATTCCAAATTGCAATCTTCATGTAGGAAGAAAGGTGGAAGTGCTTCTTTCTTCCACCACTAATTGCTTATCCAAGACCAAAGGATCAATATCAGTAAGAAAAGGACTTAAAACATGATAGGAATTTTGCCTAGGATTGCCCAAATTTGCTTCTGGACGTGTTGCTTTAGCTGTTTTAGTAGCCAGCTGGAAGCCATCACAGTCCATAATAACTTTGCCTTTTTCTTGAGCTGAAACTGTTCTTGTAGGTATTTGAAATCCATCACTATTCAAAGGAGCTCTATCTTCATTTTGAACTGCATAGATAGGAGCATGCGTATTCTGTAGAACAGAAGCTTCCACAGATTTATGCAGTTGAGTAGGTTGATTAGTGTGAACCAACCCAGCATTTTTGACTTGCCAGACTTGGGCACTTGGTTTTCTGCAATCATCAGTATGATGGGTAAAAAGCTTTGCATTTAGAACAATACTTTGGTTTCCATTCATACTCAATTTGAAAGTGCCATTCATGCCCTTTGTTACTTTTCACTGAAACTTGGTCTGGCAATTTCTGAGTGATGTCAACTTCAATTAGGATTCTTGCGTATTCAACTCTTGCCTTTTGAGATGTAAGGGAATCTGTACATAAAGGTTTACCAATCACACTAGCAACTTTGCTAATAAAAGATAGCTTCCAACAATGTAAAGGAAGTTTAGGAATTTTAATCCAAATTGGAATACGTTTAAAATCTTGATCGTGAATATCCATTTCAGGGGACCACTGTTTAAGGATCAAAGGTTTGCCATCAACAAACCAAGGACCCCCATAAAGAACAAGTTGCATGTTTTCCAGAGTATCAAATTTGAAAAGTAATAGGCCTCTCTCCAATTGCAAAACAGATGGATTTCCATACGAGCACCATTTATTGTTGATATAATTTTCTATGTATCGAAACGGAAGTTTAGTGCCCATAACATATCCCACAAGAGATGAGGACCAGTGTGTAGTATCTAGATCTTCATCCTCATCTATAATAGCAAACGGTTTACCTTCTTCATCAAGAGAAGGCGTAATGAAATTAAGCTTTGCACATTTATCAGGATTTCTGTTATCTGAGAAGAGATAGTTAGACCACACTGGTTTGCTTCCAACCTTATCATTAGATGGAGGTACATCTAAGATAGGGGCAACAACATCCGGCGAATTGGTAGAATCCCTTTTCAGAGAACATTCAGATAAAACTGGATCATTAGGGTTTGGAAGACAAGGAGAGATCTCACCAGGCAAGTTTTGGATCGGTGCTTTTTTAGCTTCCTGAGATGGAAACGAAGGAGTCTCGGCAGATATGTTCACTTCTGAGATTACCGTAGGTAGATCTGGGGTTTTCATGACAGAGTCCCCATAGATCTCATCTGAGTGAGGGGAAATCGGTGAGGATTCGGTCAATAATGCCTTCCCTTTCGGAGGACGACCACGCTTTGCTTTACCCATCGAAGGAGAAAGGGAACAGTGATGGATTTCACCGGCGGCCTGCAGCAGGGCCGGAAATCGCGAGCGTCGCCAGTCTCAACCCTTATAGCTATAAATATTATTACATATATATATATATATATATGTATATATATATATATGTATATATATATATATATATATATGTATATATATATATATATATATGTATATATATATATATATATGTATATATATATATATATATATATATGCACATGCATATATTTGTATGTGTATATGTATATGCATATTCATATATTACATATACACATACATACATATATATATATATATATATATATATATATATGTGTGTGTGTGTGTGTGTGTGTGTGTGTGTGTGTATATATATATATATATATATGCGTATACATGTATATATACATACACATATACATATATATGCGTATACATGTATATATACATATATATATATATATATATATATATGTATGTAATACAATATACATATACATGTATATACAAATATGTATAGTATATTGTATATATATATATATATATATATATATATATATATACATATAAGAGTTTCGGAATACATGTGGACCATGCTAATGCAATTTTCTTCTTTTCATTTTAATGAAAATAAAAATAAATCTTTCGATGCACACACACACACACAGATATATATAGAGAAAGGCTATTCTCAGCTCGACCTGAGAATAGCCTATTCTCAGCTAACATCTCAGCCGTTGATCTGCTTGATCTAACGGCTGAGATTTAATTTTAACACTTAACGGCGCCGTTAAATACTTAACGGCGCCGTTAAATACTTAACGGCTGAGATTTAATTTTAACACTTAACGGCGCCGTTAAATACTTAACGGCGCCGTTAAATACTTAACGGCGCCGTTAAGTACTTAACGGCGCCGTTAAGTATTTAACGGCGCCGTTAAGTGTTAAAATTAAATCTCAGCCGTTAGATCAAGCAGATCAACGGCTGAGATGTTAGCTGAGAATAGGCTATTCTCAGGTCGAGCTGAGAATAGCCTTTCTCGATATATATCTGTGTGTGTGTGTGTGTGCATCGAAAGATTTAATTTTTATTTTCATTAAAATGAAAAGAAGAAAAATTGCATTAGCATGGTCGACATGTATTCCGAAACTCTAGCTCATATATATATCTGTGTGTTATATATATATATATTTATAGAGAGAGAGAGAGGCTAGAATCTCAACCGTTGATCTCCTTGATCGAATGGCTGAGATTTAATTTTATACTTAACGGAATAACGATTCACGCCGTTAAGTATTTAACGGCGCCGTTAAGTGTAGAAATTAAATCTCAGCCGTTAGATCAAGGAGATCAACGGCTGAGATGCTAGCTTATTAAGGCTTATAGAGAGAATAGCCTCTATTCCGTTAAATGTAGAAATTAAATCTCAGCCGTTAGATTAAGGAGATCAACGGCTGAGATGCTAGCCTCTCTCTCTCTCTCTCTCTCTCTCTCTCTATATATATATATATATATATATATATCGGCGCCGAACGGCGTGAATCGTTATTCCGTTAAGTATAAAATTAAGTCTCAGCCGTTAGATCAAAGAGATCAACGGTTGAGATGTTAGCTTATAAAGGCTATTTTTAGGTCGAGCTGAAAGTAGCCTCTCTCATGTGGAGAGGTTATTCTCAGCTCGACCTGAGAGTAGCTTAATAAGTTAGCATCTCAGCCGTTGGTTTTCTTGATCTAACGGCTGAGATTTCATTTCATACTTCGTTAAATACTTAACGGCGTGAATCGTTATTTCGTTAATTATAAAATTAAATCTCAGCCGTTAGATCAAAAAGATCAACGGCTGAGATGCTAGCTTATTAAGGCTATTCTCAGGTTGAGCTGAAAATAGTCTCTCTCTCCTCCTCTCTCTCTCTCTCTCTATATATATATATATATATATATATACACACACATATATAGTAAAAACAGGTTCTACGCCGCGAGGCTTTTTTTTAAAGAAAAACATATAAAACTAATGACTAACTATAAAAATTTAATCAAGCCACCATCAGTGTTTAGAAAGGCTTGCCAGTGGTGCAAGAAGTGTCCGCTTTTTCTTGTCAAGTCAACGCGATTTTAGTGATGCGCGCGAGTGAGGCATGCTCCAAGTGGGCCTCACTTGTGAGCGTGAATGATATTACCTTTTTGCCCGCAGAATTTAATGGTCAAATGCAATTGGCAATGATGGTAATGAGCGGGTTAACTTGGAGGATATAGATAATGCATTTGACAATGAAGAGGATCTAGCTTGGTGACAACTTGCTAATATTGGCGTTTATGAAGACAGATTTATATCCGAGGAAGGGAGATTAGGTAAGTAAGGAGCAAAGCATGCGCAAGTGCAAGCTCACAAAGACCATCCTTACGACAAGAAATTGGAATAGAAGAAGTGGATGATTAAGGCTGCAAGTTAGCAAATGGAGATAATCAAGATTTTGCTAATAGTGAAGGGGAGGAGAATGATTGTATTTTTGAGTATATGATTAACTATTGATGTGCACCTTACTTCTTTGAGGCATGAGCCTTCGTCTCCCTTAACGACTAGGCTCATTACCCCCCTCCCCTGCCCATTAAGCGTACTGCAAGCCTTTTTAAACATTGAGTGTTGTTAACAAAATTAATTAGGAAACCCGAAGAGAAATTTTGTTGTAAGTTATTTACTTAGATAATATGAATCCAGATTTCAAAGAGAGGTCGAAATTGCGGTTAACGACAAACACAAACTTCAGAAGAAGAATAAACGAAGAAAAAAATATTGGAACGTAACCTAGATTCGAGATGTAGTTTTATGATAGAAAAGCGGTAAACATGAGAGATCACAATTAACAAAAGTTGGAAGACAACATGATATATAAGGGAATTAGGGGCTCGCCAGAGTTGATATGTTGGAAAGATCACTGGAGATGGGAAGGCACAAATGGGAAGGTGTTGAGATGAAAAGAGGAATGCAGAGAAAAAGTGTAAGTAGCTGGTCAACCACTGGAAACATCGAGAGAAAGCGAGGATATAGGACAAAGAAATAATTTTGGGCGCACGAGCAATTTTTTCCTAATGAAGTATCTGTTTGCTCCGACTCGCTGGGTTGCACGAGTAGCACGAAAAGCATGGGTTCCGAGCTTTTGGATATAGCTCAACTCAATGTTGGAAATCTATGATTTGATATTAGAAAATTATATAAAATTTATTGTTTGAATTTGATATTAGAATCGAAACCAAACATGACCTATTTACATTTCGGTATATAAAAGCTAGACTTTTGGATTAACAGGACAACCAAACAACCACTTAGTGCATGGTAATTATTTTTCCTCTCAAATCGCCTTCCACTAACTATGCATTATGAATGCTTGTCTTACTAAAGTGTTGGTAATCTTACTTCGTATACTGAATCAGGAGTTCTTTTGTAGACATGCAGTTATAAAATTTCCACAACAATTATTAAGAATTTAAATATATGCACCCTTGTTCGCTTGCTGGGTTCTTCTTTATCTCCACTTTACATGAATAATTGAATGCACTAATTTTTTCTGTGTATGCAGCTATGGTGTTATACTGCAAAATTTGCAAAAGAGAAGTGATATCCTTAAGAAGATTGAAGGATGTATTTTTGACTCTGGACCAGCTGCTGAGATAGACGCCCAGGTTTGACTTGTGAAAGCGACATAGTGAACAAGTTCCTACAGTAGGTAGCAATATTAAGCTAATTTTTAAAGAACATTCCTACAGTAGTAGTACTTCTGGTAAATTGATAATGGTAGTAATCTGAGTATGTCATAGACGGAAAGTAATTTGAGTATGTCATAGATGGATTTTTTTTTTTTTTTTTCAATGCACACGTGTTTTTCTTTAAGTTTTCTTTGCTTTAAATAGCAACTATACAATAGTCAGTAGCTAGAGCGTAATCTTGCAATTCGTACTTGTTGCATCGCAGATAGACATCACTTGTGCTAGATTGTATTTGAGCTTACTTCTTTCCTGTTTTTTGAATATGTTGTAGTGATAGAATCTAAATAGTGCTGAAAAGCTTCTTTATCAGCTGCTAAGATGGTGTTTGGTTCTTTTCAGCATTGGGCTGCAGGCTTTGGTGCTGCCTTAATTAGGAAGCAAAATACTGCTATGACAAACTCAATTGAAACTTTAAAGGATGACAAGCCAATTGCCACTGAAGCAAGTATGAAAGAGATCAAGACCCCATTGAATGAATTTCTTTTCCTCTTTATGTTGGAGAAATTCTTTGCTGTTGTTTTGAAGCTACCGGATATAAATCGGTAAGAAGTAGGTGGTCTTGTCTTCCTTAATACTGAGGGATTTCACTCTGTGTCTTTGAGTTTGACAAATAATTCTGTGTTGTTCTAAAAGGAGGCTCAATGGGATCATCTCGACTCTTGTGGATAATCAGCCTTCTTGCCCTCAGTTGTATCTTTATAGCTCGGCTGATAAGGTAGTTCCAGCTCGGTCTGTGGGGTCTTTCATTCAGAAGCAGAAAGCCCGAGGAATATATGTGTTTTGTCATGATTTTGAAACATCACCACATGTAGACCATTTACGTGCTTACCCGAACATATATAAATCTAAAGTGTATGAATTTTGGAAAGCTTGCTGCTCTCAGGCAATATGTAAAGCATAGCTGGCCGTGATGAATATCGCTATTATACCGTGGAGCTACATGCCTATTAGTCATTAGCTTAAATCTTCTAAGAGAATAGCACCATCTTACAAGCCTTCTTTCTTGACTCGCAATTTCGTCCCTTGTTCTTTACTTTTGCTCTTCTATGATTGTATTCATTTTATAATCCATCTAGGTCATTAGTACCAAATCCTTTTAAGGGACTTCGTCATTCCTCAAGACCCTCATTCCTGCAACAAGGTTCTTCCTAGGTTAGACCATGTGCGCATTTATTTGTCCTTCTTAACTATATTATCTTATTTCTTGACGAACTTGGGAGAAGGTTTTAGTACAATCTTTTTATCTGGTTAATTGATTTTAGACCCACGCATCCATTATCACGTTAGAGAAGCTGCTAATAAGTTTTAAGACGTCAAGCTTTCATTAAAATGTGGCTTGATGATGGTGATGTTACTCAGACTAGATGTTAGCAAGGGTTCCATATCAAATTCATACCTCAATCAAAGGTATAAAACTTCATCATGTAAAGCTAACTCAATCAAAGGTATAAAACTTCATCATGTAAAGCTATCTTATCCTTGTACAAGCTTTCAATCATTCATTGTGCTTATCTAACCTTACGCAGCTTTTGGAATTCATCCATGAACCAGGAAATGGTCAGCCAAGAAATCAAGACAAGTTAGCAGAAGAGTGATGCACGCTCGGATTCACAACAATATTTAATTTGTTATTGCAAGCTCTATAGCATCATTTTACCTTATATGTCAGGCTTAGTATTCCAAAGTTACAGCTCTATTGCAAGCTCAATGCCAGTGATTTCTTTTTTTTTTTTTTTTTTTAATTTATTGCATTACAAGCCTACATGGGAAGTATATGTATCCTAAGTTACAGTTCTATTGCATCACTTGTTGGCGGTTGTTTCATTACTAGCCGAATATGTGAAGCTTATTCTTCCAAAGTTACAGCTCTATTGTATACTGTATATCTTCAAATTTTATTGTTTCATTACAAACCTTGCACGTGAAGTGCATTGTTCCAAAGTTACAGCTCTATTGCAAGCAGGATATCAACCTTTTTTTTTTCAAGACTTGTATATGAAGCTTATTTAGGGCTGAACATTATCCGATATAACCGGAAAAGCCGACGTGAAAGCCAAACTTTCGGGTTCGGGTCGGGTTCGATCCGGTCTACTTTTCAGCTATTTTTGGTACATGGACTTCAATTCATGTTAGCATGCCAAATTTTGGATCAGGTCGGGTTCTATCCGAAATTGGTGTTGGTGACAGAAAAAAAAAGGCCTTAAGGTAAAAGTGATGATTGGGCCTTAAGGAGTTTCGGGCTAAGGAGCCCAAAGGAGTTTAATGTTAAATAGCCCATCCATTGTATTTACTGTTAGGGTTTTTTCCTTCTGAACCTGGTAGGCCTTGTCCCACCAACCCTCTCAAATAGCAACAGTGCTTTACACACATTCTCTGTCCCTCCATCTCTCCCAACAGTAAATAGTGCTATGCCCTCTTTCTCTCGCTCCCCCCCCTCCCCCCCAACCATCTCAACCAGCAACAAGTGCCTTGCCCTTCTTCTCTCTCTTCATCCTTAACCGTGCTACCTTCAATGTCGGCAAGTATTTTTCCTCGCCCTTTCGTCACCGGTGATCTCTATATGCAGTAATCACGCTACCGCCGGCTTCGTCCCCGCCCTTTGCCATCGGTTTGATGAATTGCTTTCAGTTTATTTTTTCAAATTCTTCTCCCAAGATAATTGGATCAACCACCCGAATTTCACTCAGTTAGGGTCGGTTCGGGTTGGTAGTATATTCGGGAGGGATCGGGTTTGCTATTATTCGGTTTGGGTCAGTTTTTTGGATTTTGGGTCGGGTCGGTTCGGTTCGATTTTACCGGATGCTCAGCCCTAAGCTTATTGGTCCGAAGTTATAGCTTCATTGCATCGAAATTTTGTAATTGTTTCATTAC
Source organism: Xerophyta viscosa (assembly GCA_002076135.1). NCBI lineage: Eukaryota > Viridiplantae > Streptophyta > Magnoliopsida > Pandanales > Velloziaceae > Xerophyta > Xerophyta viscosa. The sequence continues at coordinate 157,228 of MJHO01000183.1, read as the reverse complement.
AGGTTTTGTCTGTTGATGGTTTGGGGTTTGTTAGAATTAGGATTTAGACTACTGATGCGTGAAATTTTAGCAAGTGTACTAGTCGCACAAGTAATAAAGAGTGAGTAGAGTATCGTTTCCTCGGAGACTGAATTTATTGATTACCGGCCTAGGTTTAATCCTGATTTTATTTGACAACCGAAATTACTAAGAAATATAATTCAAATTGATAAAAATTCTCCAAAAGATGATATTGAGGTACACAATCTGCATTCGCTATGATAATCTAAATTTCTTTTATCTAGTATTCTGAACAAGGTTAATTCAATTTCTAGCAAGTCCTTATTATTTAATATTCTCTCTCGATAAATATTAAAACTATTTCTCTCTCATCACCTACTATATCTCTATGCAGGTTGATCGGAGAGAAACACATTATCTTTTAGGGATTTTATTTGCTGCACGAATTATACATAAATATCTCTAATTTAGTTACTTCGTGGAATATTTCACTAGAAGCATTATTTATAATTTATTTCTCAATCTTATCATAAATAATTGTTTCATTTAAGCGGTGATCAATCACTTAAAAGCATTAAGAATAGTGAAACATTCGATATTGAATTAACTATGTTCTAGAATAACTTGATAAAGGAATTCATATTTTCATAGTTAGACTACAAATTGTATCCTCGAAGATTTTATTCCATGGAGAAATGATAAAAATAAATTAAAATTACAAGCTTTATTCCCCAAACGAGTTCCTTTTTTTATGCATGTCTCTCTCTATTTATATCTTCCTTCTCTTTCATTTTTTTCTCTTCTTTAATTTTTCAAAATAAAATTTTTTCCTTTAAGTTTGTCTTCATTTGAGTTGCTTTCCCTCATTTCTTCTTGCATTTAGTTATTTGTTTTCTTCCTTTTTTACAAGCTTCAAAGGCTTCAGCTGAGCTTCAAATCTATCAAGAATAATGTAAAATTGCTCTGATCCACCGGTCGAACCTTTAATGCGTATTTAACTTCAATTTAATAATTTCGACCTGCAAATAACCAACAAATAATAAAATTAGTGTACAATTAATGCTAAATTTATGTATAAAAATTATGCTTATCAACTACGATGAACGGAAAATAATAACAAAACACACAGAATTTACGTAGTTCGACGAAGATGCCTACGTTCACGGGAAGGGAGAGCGCTCTCTGTTACTATGCCAGAGGGGAGATAGCCGAGTACAAGATCTCTCTTTATAGGGCTAGATTCTAAGTATTTATACATGTATAAATTCGCTGCCCTAAACCCTAAATATTTTGCTTCTAATTTGGTAACCACTTCGTCAAAATAAGGAATACTGAGTCACTATATTAAGTCGCCATAAACGAACGGATAACACTTTGCCCTTGGTTCAATCGCGACTCCATCATAAGCACCCTAGTTTGAAAAGATCTTTGTAAAGTGTTTCGAATTGCTCTTTGACCGTTTCCTGCGGTTGCGTTCTCTCCTGCTGATACTGTACTGTCTTTGGTAATTTTTCAGAAAAATGATTCAATGTTCTCCCCTCAAAGTAATCCGCTTTGTTTGGCTACGAGTCGTTCTCCCCAGGCTAGTTCTGATTACTGTAGAGACGATTTGGAACCATTCTCCTCTTTCTTGTCTTTTTCCTCTGCGTAAGTCGACGTTCGGTTTTCTTGTTGTTGCTCTAATGTAGTGTTCTCCCGTGTGAGTCTTATGCTTATTGGTCGAGGTGAGCGTGTTTGCTGTTATGCCTTCTATAGCTAGGAATTTGCGTAACCACTGAAGATATCCTCGAGAATTGTTACGATCTTCATCATCACTATCATAAATGTAGTTTACAATCACCCATTCACGGTTACCTTGTTCACTTCGACTGTTCATCTTCCTCTCGAATTCTTTTCCCGCGCTTCTTGCTTCCTTGAGCTTCTTGCTTGCCTGAGCTTCTTCCATGGCTTCTTCCTCCTGCGCCGGTCGCAGTGGTACTGCTAACGTGTACAAGACTCAGAGCACCATCACTGAAGCAGAGGTGCTGGAGTTCCGTCGCTCCAACCGTATCCTCGTTGAGTATATTGTCTGGTGGCCGGATGCTTCTGACCTGGCTCACTGATCTTGAACAGGTGAGTTCTGCCTTTACACTGGTTGCCTTGTTGCTGGCGTGGGACTCCCCTTTTTTCCTTTCTTGACATTGCTGCTCTACCGCTACCATCTGGCTCCCAGACAACTGATTCATAATGCCTTGAGGGCGATTATAGGATTCCTTGCTTTTCGCCGGTGAGTTGGTGTTGAGCCCATAGTTGAGTTCTTTTACTATATTTTTGACATCCGCTACGTCAATGTTGGAGTGCCGCAGTTTTATTTTATTGCTCGCCACCAGGGTCGCGCTATCGTTGTTGGGTATCCTACGAAGCACAAAAACTGGAGAGAAAAATTCTTTTATCTCACTCCTATTCCGTTCGACGGCTAGAAGAAGCCAAGAAGCCTCCAGTTGATTTGGCGTCTCCTCCTACCGGGGTTATTCGTCAGTGGGATGAGTGGATCAATAATTTCAACGGTGCTCTTCCTATTCGCCATATCAATGTCGCCAAAGTGAATTATCGCTCCTGCGTCTTCTTGGCTTGCTTCCCCGGATCGACCCCAGTAAACGAGAAACTAAGGCTGATGCTTAGTTTGTTCCTCCCATTACTTTCCATTCTCTTCAGTCGGAGCCTGATCTTGCCGATTTCAGTCTCCTGCTAACCCTTCACCACCACTGGCTTCATGAGAAGAGGATACACCTGGTGCTCTCGCTCTCCCCACTCTTCCTATTGCCGTGGACGCCACAGGTTCTGCTGCTGCTGCCGCCATTGCTGTTTTAGAATAGGCTCCTTCTCCTTCCCTTGCGGTAAGTTGTGTTGAAATTTTTTGCGTAAAATCAACTTTTAAGTGAGCATTTATGGTACTGATTACCTTTGCTTTCCAGGTTGAGCTTCGTCAGTTGAGGAAGAGGAAGGCCAGACCCCCTTGCTCGCCGCGACGTCGTCGGATTCGCTCCTCTTTTCAGAGGCCTTCCATTACTTCTCCCATTATCTCGTCGGAGACGGAAGTTCCTGTTGGGTTATCGGGGTCGAAAAACACATCAGATGCGCAGCGAAAATTTAAAAATTTTAAAAACGAAATCCCTGTGTACCCGAATACAGGATCACATTGGTATGCTATAATAATCGAAACAATTACATCGCATGTAAACCAAGCATGATAATTAAAATTAATCTAATTAATTTTAACGTGATCGCTTCTAATCGCGGTACGAGTTTATCGATATACCTTGGCAAGTCGCACAAGCCGCGCTATGATCCTCGGATTCTGATGAATTGAGCTGCGAAAGTACCGGGCCTCTAATGCAAGTCCACGCTGAGACGCTCGCGAAACCGAATCCGATTTTAATCGAATTAAAACCAATTGGGCCCTATGGATCGGATCAAGTCGAACTCGGCCCGTGTAGATGAACAGTGTCTTCTCCTTCGTTCACCCGCGCTTGCACGCTGCCGATTCTCCAGCTTCGGCTTCGCACCGCCACCGACGTCTGGACGATCTCCGATCAGAGGTTGATCACCGTCTCCGTCTTCTTCTCAAGCAGTCGGAGCACGCGTCGTCACCGAAGGCTTCCACCGGCTCCTCGTCGTGCAACGGTTGCACGTAGAGGCGAGGTGCCGTGGATGGCCGGTGCTCGGCGTCGTCTCTGTCGGCTTTTAGAGACAAGGAGCGTCGGAGGCTTGTCGATGCAGGAGAACTGGTGCAGTCGGCTGGAAGGCTTGAGCTTCTACCAAAACAGTTGCTGACAGTCCGTTTGCCGGCGGAGCAGGTCGGAGAAGGAGTGGCCGACCGGACGTTGAGGATCGCCGTTCGCTGTCTAGCAGTCTAGGGTTTCCTCTCGTCCGCGTCGGCGCCGAAACTCGCTTCTTCTCACAGCTGGAGAAGAAAACTATTCACCCATATATATAGTTTCATATATTACATATTAAATCCACTTAATTGCCATTTTGTAAAAACCGCCCTCAAGCATTTTGCAAAAACTTCGGTCCAACACTTTGAACATTGGCAAAAGCAGCCCCTCATGCACAAATTTTTTGTTTATCGCGATCGCATCTCATTTGCGTGTGACCCATTAGGTTCAGTACCACGCCGGCAGTGAATAAATAGTTAATTCAACTAATTAACAAATAATTAATTCAACCAATTAATTATATTTATTCACAGATCATGGTTAACGTCTAGCAACGTACCATGACCACCCCTGTGGTATGAATATCAATATTCATCACTTGAAATCTTTATGCGAATAGTTCCCATGCCCTATAATCATTCTGTTCCTTTCTAACATCCCGAATGAGCTTAGAGTATGGATATCTGTCAAACTCTAATATAGCTCAATCATATGTATCTGTCTTAATAGATTTGCTCGTCTGTGACATTAAGAACGTTTCTTAATTCGTACCTCGGCCAAAGATTTTCTGAGCTAGTTTTATTCAAAAACACATAGGATGTTCTCCTCCTTTATAGGAGGTGACAGATTCTCTATTGGTTATCATCTATCTTTATGTGCTATTATTTATACCCAGATGGTTCACTTGTACAGCTGAGATATACTTGGAAACACACTAAAGCATAAATCATATACACATAAGATACTATGATAATCTCAAGTCTGAGGATCAAGGCATAACTATCACACTGAAGAATTACCATTGATAGACTCCATTGGTATTTTTCGAGTAAGTCAGTTCAGTGAACTCATTCATCCAATGAGCACCTACACACTTGCTTCAGTGTCGACTACACGCGTAGTAATGAGATTACTACTCTCATCGTATGAGCAAACAAGCTGTGTATTAGTCTTTCCGGTGATATTGAGCCCCTACTCAATTCACCTATAATTAAGAGCATTCTGGACTTAGGTTTATAAGACATCAGGTCTCATTATCATGATCAATTATCATGATCCTAATTCTGTTGCCTTAGTCCATGGGGTTTATCACCTCAAAGCTTACTATTGCTGACTGCAAGCCACTCATTCATCGCGTTGATACGAAACTTGGTTCTTGGTTAAACAGATCACTCTCATATGCAGGTAGACTACAGCTCCTCAAACCTGTTTTAAATTCTCTCCATATTTATTGGTCGGGTATATTCCTATTGCCAAAGGGTGTTATTAAGATCCTTGAATCCAAGTTTCGACATTATTTGTGGGCTGGAAATAATTCAGTTGGGTATGCGAAGGTTAGTTGCGCTGATGTGTGCTTGCCAAAAGATGAAGGGGGACTTGGTGTTAGATCTATAGCTGTTCTCAATCAAGGCCTCCTAATGCGTCATCTTTGGAGTATACTCTCTAAGGATCCTCAATCTATATGGGTATCATGGATTATGACTACACGGCTTCGGAATACATCTATTTGGAGAGTTGGATATTCTAATACTACGGCATGGAGTTGGAGACAGATTCTTAAGCTACGAGATCATATTCTGCCGTTCATTACGTTCTGTATTGGAGATGGAGCTCATACTTTTTTATGGCATGATCCATGGTTAGATGGGAAACCTTTGCTTGAGCGCTTCCCGCGAGGACCACTTGTGTTAGGAATGCCTCAGAATTCCTTGTTATGTAAGGTGATCACAGGAAATGGTTGGAATTGGCCGACTTCTAATCATGCTGAGTTGCGGGAGATCAAGAGGATATTACCAAATATCCGACCACTTGAGGCCGATTATATCATTTGGAAGTTGACATCCTCCGGCATTTATTCATCAGCATCAGCTTATGAAGCTTTACGACATCGGGGATCGAATGTTGCGTGGGCACAACTTTTGGATGGTGCAGGTAGAATTCCACGACAATGTTTTATCTTATGGCTTGCAATTCGTGAGAGGTTGCCAACGCGGGATAAAGTATGGATTGGCAGCATGGCCGCTACGTCACATTGTCTCCTTTGTGAGGCCTCTATGGTTGAATCACACCAACATTTATTCTTTGACTGTGTATACTCTAGGAAGTGTGTGGAGATCCTACGGTCGCGGGCACGTTTTGTATGGCCAAAACCAGCCTGGCAGGAGGGTATTCGATGGGCAGCAATAAGATGGCGTGGTAAACATCTGATCAACATTGCATTTCATTGTCTTTTAGCTTCTCTCGTATACCACATATGGAGAGAACGAAATGCAAGGTGGAAAGAAGGCATGAAGCGAAGACCAGAAGACGTTGCAGCTGATACCTTCTTTGCTGTGTACCATCGTATTATGTCCTTGCATCTTGTTGATGGTATCCAGTCATGTGCTTTGCAGCGTTTATGGCGCATTGCTTGGTAGTATCCTCTGCTAAGATTGGTAGATTGATTTTGATTGGATGTGTGATGTTACTAGTGATGAATCTTATGGATTGAATTGGTTGAGTCAATTGTATTACATAGCAGCCTGTTGCTATGATTGTTGCGGCATATCATTCAGATATGTGCGCTTTATTGTAATTTTATTCTTTTCTTTATGAAACTTACCTTTTCCCCAAAAAAACACATAACCATAATCAAGTAAATTAAAAGTGTTTATTACAAAATATGTTCGCCAAAATATCCAATATTTTTGGCTTTTAGGGCAGTTATTCTTTTAGCTCCATTGATATTCATTCTTCATCTTCTTCTCCGGATCGACAAGATTCGGAGGAGCCGCAGGGTGATCCTCTGAGGGACCTCCCCCACCTGATTGTTGTGATAGCTTTATATACTCTTTCCACCAGTCTTGTAGCCGATTTTTCAGCTTCATCTTCTTTGCCCACTGACATGGGCGCAATTGTTTTTCCTTCTTCTCTTTTGACTCAGCCAGTCCCTCTGCTCCTGATCCTTCCTCTCCCCTTGCTGCTTTATCAGTTTTCCCTTCTCGTGCTCCTCGGGCCAATCTCCGGGCTTCTTTTCTGAGATGTTTGAGTTTGGCCAATTATCTTCCACTTCTTCCTCTTCTGCCTCTACCTTTGCCCTTTCTGCATCATTAACCACCGCTTCTCCTTCTGTTTTTGTTTCTTCTGCTTCGGAGGAGGCAGCACCCTCTACTTCCGGCAGTCCGGCCGTGTCTGAGTCGCCAGTTCCCGTAAGCGCCATTGAGTAGACAGGTGATAGCATCAGCGATAGTTTGGCGCGGATTGAGATTCAGGCGCTGGCTGCACTGGCGTCTGGTTCCTATCGACGGGTAGTGCACGGTATACTTGGTGTTGCCGAAACGGTTAGTATTCTCCCTCTTAAACTTTTCTTTGTATGAGCGTTTCATCTTTTGTTGAGGTAGCTGGACTTTGCTGTCTTTCAATCCGTCAGGTAGCTACGGGTGGCTCAGGCTGGGCTGGCCAGGACCCGCCTTTGGTTGCAGTCCTGGAGAGGTTGAACTGGCCAGCGCTCAGAGGGAGAACGCTTCTCTGCGGGGGCGGGTTGCGTCCATGGATGAACATCTTCAAGCTCTGGAAGCGACAGTCACTGGGTTAGAAGAAGAGAAAGCCGCTGCTCTTGCCGAGATTAACAGCTTGCAGGTGACCATTGCCATCTCTTTTTCTGCCCATGAAGCTGCTAAGGCCGCAGCTACGGCGTATGCTTAGACGTTGTCTGTCCAGCTGAAGGACGTCGCACGGAAGACGAAAGGTTGGGCGTGGAAGACCAAGGGTCGAGCGAGGAAGACGAATGAAAGGCTCAGCTATGTGGGAGCGTGGAAGACCAAGAGAGATAGGGACCATCCCGTGGAGACAAACTCCAAGTTTGAGCCAGACTCCGAGCACGAGGACAATTTGCATATTTCTACCGGACCGGTCACCAGAGCATGTGCCAAGAGATTGGAGCAAACCTTGCAAAACTTATGGACGCATATTCAGGAAGAAGCATGTAGTTCGAGAGACGAACAAGTAGACTCGGGGCTGATTTTGGTCATCAAAAGTGCTGGACCTCATCACTTCACATCGGGGCATTAAAAGAAGACTTCGATTGCTTTAAATTTGGTTAGAATGCCTTCTAGAAAATGCCCACCAACTTTTGGCCAAATTCCAAGAAAGCATTAATGGATTGCCGAATTCCAACCAAGCATTAATGGATTGCCGAATTCCAACCAAGCATTAAATGACTTATTATTGTTTTCTCTTTTTCTATGTTAGGAACTTGTGTTTTTCCTTAATTGTCTTCAGATTACAAGAGCATTATAAGCTCTTCCTTAGGTTAATTTCAAGATCATAATTCACCAACTATCAAAACTTATGTGAGAGATTTTCTCCTATTTGTCCTTGTCGAACTTATTCAAGAGTTGCAAGTCGATTACTTGTAGTTCTTAAGCTTCTTATAATATTGGTTTCTAGCTCTTATAGCTACGAGGTCAATATTATCTACTTTTCACGTTTTTATAGTATTGGTTTCTAGGTCGATATACTACGGGGTCAATATTCCATCCATTGAAATCTCTGTTTTGGACGATTCGGGGTTCTATCCATATTATTATTGCTGGATTCCGCGATAAGTTTGACAGGGTTCGCATCATTTGGTATCAGAGCTTAGACTCCAAATCGAGGTTTCATCTATCCTTGTTCTTTCCTTGTTCATCATTCTGGAATTTTCAGACCTATCCCTTTGTTTTTGATCTATTCATCCTTTTAATCAGATCTGAAAAGAAAGGAAATATATATATATATATATATATATATATATATATATATATATATATATATATATATATATATATATATATATATATATAAAGGTAAAAGAAAAGGAGATCTGAAGTGGGTGAAGAATATATTGAACAATTTGATATCTTTGCATTATAATTGGTCTTTGGTGAATTAGATTGCCTAATTGATTGATTTGTTGAGTTGTTTTATCGAAGTTATTTTTCAATTCCGTTTTCCTCTGATCAAACTTGTGTCGATCCATTAATAATTGTGTATGGGCTCATTTCTTTCATATATATCTCTTATTCCAACCATATATCTGCTTCTTTGCTATAAGGAATTGATATTATAAGTGGCTTGAACGAACAAGTAATTTCGTCAAAAACCCTAGCCGCGCTTCCTCCAAACCGCGCCTCCAACGGCGCTTGCGCCGGCCTGCCGCCCCGGACGGGGCCTCCGGCCTTTGGCCTGATGACGTCCTCATCAACTTCTTCCTCCTCATGCGGTTCGGTTGCTTCTTCGTCGGTTATTCTCAATGCAACCGCAAGCGTCTCTTCGGCTTCTTCAGTTTTTGCATCTTCAACTCCGGCGATCCAGCGATGTGCCGCTTCGATTGCATCACGGATTCCGGAGTTTGCGCAGCGTTTTAATGTTTCAGAATTTCAGAAACTCGTTGATCGCATTGAGGGATCTCCGTTACAGCCTCTTTCGTCATCGATTGGTGTCTCCAATTTGGCCGGATCTGCATCGTCGTCTATATCCGCCTCCTCCTCCGACTTTAATTTGCTTTCATCTCGGGTTAATGAGCTCCTTAATCACGTCGATGGATCTCCGTTGCATGGTGACACAACATCGGGCGGATCTGCATCGCCGCCTTTTTCAAATCGGTTCTTGAATATTTCCTCGCCACGGCCATTACGCTTCGATGATCCGTCCAAACCAAGCGCCGCCGTTGTGCACACATCATGCCCTAGCGCCGCCGTCATCTCCCATGCAAACCCTAGCGCCGCCGCATCGCCACCTTTATGTGTTTTGGGCCGAGATGAGGATCGGGCCCATGTTAGCAATGTTGGTGGGGGAAACCCTAGCGCTGTCACCACGCAAGTTTCCTGCCCTAGCGCCGTCATTGCTCTTGGTTCTTGCCCTAGTGCCGTCATTGCTCATGTTGCTGCTGATGCAAACCCTAGCGCCGTGCCTTTATGCGTTATGGGTCAAGATGTTCCTCCGGCTGTGCACCCTATTGCGGCTGAGAGTTCAGCCACTATTGCACCGATCAACCCTACTCCTATTGCTGGTTCCTCTTTGTCTGATGCTGATCTAGATGCCCCGCCGGCAGTACCACATAGTGTTGCTGTTAATATTGTTTCTACTGATGAAACTAATCGGTGTAATGGTGCTCCTCCTTCTTCTTCTAATGCACCAAATTTGGGAAAAGTTTCCTTCAACTATTCTAAACGATCATCTCTAAAGTATGTACCACCACAAAAGGTTGAAGGTAGGATTCAGGTGAAGCCGACATATCAGCAAGTACTACATGGTATGGAGCGTTGGAAGCATACTCTTGTTGGATATTTCATTGGGAGGAAGCCGTACTTCCCTTTCTTGGAGAAGTTTGTTCGCTCAATGTGGAAGAATTTAGTGGAGATGAAAGCTACTGCAACTGGATTCGTGTTCTTTCGGTTTTCATCGGAGGATGAAATGTTGGAAATATTAGAAGGTGGACCGTGGATGGTTGATGGGCAACCGCTATTCCTTGACACTTGGAAACCTGGTATGTCTCTAGCGAAACATTTACATACTGAAGTACCCGTGTGGGTCAAACTTAGAAATTTGCCTACGGAATTGTGGACCAATGAGGGACTTAGTGTTGTTGCTAGTGCGGTAGGGAAACCACTTTTTCCAGACATGGTTACAGCAAAACAGGAACGTATTGATTATGCGAGAGTATGTATACTTATTAATGCGGAGGTTGATCCCATCGATTCTTTTGAGGTGATAATGCCTGATGAGGTCTCGGGCACATGTCTTGTTACTGTTGAATATGATTGGAGGCCCCAAAGGTGCTCTAATTGCAAGGTGTTTGGTCATGCTACAGCTACTTGTCCTAAAACTCCAACACCACCAAAGGTGAGCCGTGACCAAGTGCAGCCCCGCACGGAGTGGCGTAGGGTCACCAAAGGTCGCACTATAGCTGATCCGATGACCTCTAATGTGATGCATGGTTCGGGTGAAAGGGGAAAATTGAATACGGAAGTTGAAGAGCGATCCGAAGTGGGTATTCTTCCTGGTTCGGGAGTTTCAAAAGTGGCAACTTCAAAAACTGCTACTATCATGAATAATGGTAATACAATGGGAACTGATTCCGCTGCTAGAGGTAGCTCAATTGTGATGATTGGTTCGAATGCTCGTGGGAAATTGGATGGTGCGGTTGGTGTTACGCGTGACAAGGGTAAGAATCCGGTTGTTGATACTGCTCCTGCTCTTACAGTGTGCAATCCCTTTGAAGTTTTGAGCGAGGACCCTATTTTTGATGGAATGAAGACTTGAAGAAGCTGCTCAGGATATTTTTGCTATAATGCATCATTTTATTAGTGGGTTGTGATGTTATTAGTAATGTATCTCGTGTTGTTGGTTTCTATTGTTGGTTGAGTCAGTTGTAATACATAGTAGTCTGTTGCTATGATTGTTGCGGCATATCACTCAGATATGTGCGCTTGATTGTAACTTTATATTTTTTATTTATGAAACTTACCCTTTCCCCAAAAAAAAAAGTAATTTCGTCAAGGGCGTGTAATCAGATTGCTTAGCTCCTCTAGAACTTTGTGGAGAAATCTACGAGAGGGAAAAGGCAAGAGCGGGTGAGATCACCAGAGGGTAAAAGCCATTATATTGAGTGAAATACGAGAGTTTGTATGACATCGACTTAAGGGTAAACACGTGAGCGAGTGATTGTGAGGTTTTTTATTCCAACAATTTCCTTGCAGGTTTCAACATGTCACAAGAAAATAGCGGGGACTTGAACAAAGTAGGGGAGGGCCTGATCAAAGCGCTGTCATTCGGGCTATGCAACAACAATTTGAGCGAATGAACATGGTGCTCAAAAACATCAATGACCGGTTGGGAAGGCATAATGAGCGGATTGACCCGTTGCGACAAGCTCCCAATCAGCAACCAAGGAGGAACAATAACCGACAGCAATGGCTCCCACTATTAATCCATTTGATGACCACGAGGAGGGATGCTATGATAATGATGTTTTCCACTGCCACAATGAGAAGAGCTCGAGGAGCAAGGGCTGAGAGGCCATGGCAAGTGCGTGCGAGGCGCCAAGAAAGGGATACATTTGATCGTAACATGGGGCCCATCAAGCTGATCATTCCTCCATTCCAAGGCAAGAACGATGCCGATGTTTACATCAAATGGGAAAGGAAGGTTGAGCTGGTTTTTGATTGTCACAGCTACCTAGAAGAGAAGAAGGTGAAGCTTGCAGCTATTGCATTCACCGACTATGCTATAGTTTGGTGGGATCAATTGATGGTGAGTAGACACTGAAGTGGAGTGCGACCCATCGACAATTGGGAGGACATGGAAGCTGTCATGCGGAGAAGGTTTGTCCCATTCATTACTACTGAGATTTTACACTTGAAGCTGCAGTCTTAAGCAAGGGTCTAAGACCGTGGAGGAGTACCACAAGGAGATGGAGATTGCCATGATTCGCGCCAATGTTGAGGAGGACTGAGAGGCAACAATGGCTCAGTTCATTTGTGAACTTAATTAGGAGATTGCCAATGTTGTGGAGCTGCACCATTATGTGGAGCTTGAAGAAGTGGTACACATGGCTATGAAGGTTGAGAGGCAGCTCAAGAAGGGGGGACGATCATCATCCATATTAGAATCCTCTAATTCAAATTCGAAGTGGACATCCAAATTTTAAGGGGCTGGATCCAAATGGGCCGGTTTGAAGCAAGAGGAGAAGGCCAAGGGATACAAGCCCGCAGCCAAGCCCTCATTTGATTCTAAGGAGAAGGGTAATTCTTCTTCCCAACCTCAAAGAAATCATGATATAAAGTGCTTTCGTTGTTCGGGTTCTGGTCATTATGCTTCTCAATGTCCGAACAAGAGAGCCATGATTATGTTCGATAATGGGGAGATTGAAAGCGGATGAGCATGTGAGTGACGCAGACTCTATGCCATCACTTGAAGATGCCGATGATGTGGAGCATGCTGTATCAGGTCAAACTCTTGTAGTTTTGAGAGCTCTACATGTGCAAGCCAAAGAAGATGGTGATGGGCTACAAAGAGAGAACATCTTCTACACTTGATGCCACGTAAGGGTCGAGTATATAGACTGATTATTGATGGAGGAAGCACTGTGAATGTGGCAAGCAAGCTGATGGTGGAGAAGCTTGGTTTGAGCACTCAAAAGCATCCGAGGCTATATAGACTTCAGTGGCTGAATGAGAGTGGTGAATTGAAAGTGACAATGCAAGTGTTGATCTCATTCTCTATTGGGAAGTACCATGATGAAGTTTTGTGTGATATAGTTCCTATGATAGCCAGCTATTTGTTACTCGGGAGGCCATGGAAATTTGATCGAAAGACTACAAATGATGGGTACAAGAATCAGTATAGCTTCATCAAGGATAATCGAAGTGTAGCACTTACTGCCACCACATCAAGTGTTCGAAGAGCAACTCCAAATCAAGTCTAGTGTTGAGCGTTCCAAGCAAAGTGAGAGAGTGGCTGATTGAAAAGAAAAAGAGAGTAAAAATGAAAAAAAGAAAGTCGAGAGAAAAGTGAGAAAGAGAGTGAAAAGAAAAAAAAATGTAAAAGTTCAGCCATGAAAAGAAAAGAGGGGAAGAAATGAGTTTCTTCACAAAAGAAGGAGAGTTAGAGAGTGTCAGAAAGGAAGAAAGGCCAATGATATTGCTCTTGAACAAGGAGGTCTACTTATCCACTAATTTTACTAATCTTTGCCTAGTGTTGTGGTTTCTCTTTTGCAGGCGTTTGACGATGTATTTCCTGAGGAGATGCCACCTGGATTGCCACCAATCCGTGGGATCGAACATCAAATTGATTTCATCCCGGGAGCACCCATTCCAAACCGACCAGCATATCGGTGTAATCCCGAAGAAGCGAAGGAACTCCAAAAGCAAGTCGATGAGTTACTAACCAAGGGCTATGTTCGAGAGAGCATGAGTCCATATTCCGTGCTTGTGTTGCTAGTTCCCAAGAAAGATGGCACATGGAGGATGTGTGTGGATTGTCGAGCTGTGAATAAAATAACGGTAAAGTATCGCTATCCTATTCCTAGATTGGATGATATGCTTGATGAATTGCATGGTTCCACTATATTTTCTAAGATTGATTTGAAGAGTGGGTACCACCAAATTCGCTTGAAAGAAGAAGATGAGTGGAAAATAGCATTTAAAATAAAGAATGGATTGTATGAGTGGTTAGTGATGCCATTTGGATTGACTAATGCACCCAGCACGTTTATGCGCCTTATGAATCATGTCTTGCGTGCTTATATTGGAAAATTTGTTGTTGTTTACTTTGATGATATTCTGATTTATAGCAAGATTGAGCATGATCATATGGGTCATTTGAGGTGTGTTCTTGAGGTATTGAGGCAGGAGAAGTTGTATGCTAACCTTAAGAAGTGTGAATTGTTCTTGGAAAGTGTTGTTTTTTATGGGTTTGTTGTAAGTTCCAGGGGTGTGAAAGTGGATAAAGAGAAGGTGAAAGCAATCCGAGAATGGCCTACACCGACTAGCATTGCTGAGGTCCGAAGTTTCCGAGGTCTTGCTGAATTCTATTGAAGCTTTGTACGCAATTTCAGCACCATAGCTGATCCTTTGCCGAGATCATCAAGAAGGAAGTTGGCTTTAGATGGGGCAAGGAGCAAAAGAAGGCATTCAATACCTTGAAAGAAAAGCTAAGTTCAACTCCTTTACTAATTTTACCAAACTTTTCTAAACCTTTTAAAATCGATGTGATGCTTCCGGTATTAGTATAGGTGCCGTGCTTATTATGCAAGAGAAGAGGCCTATTGCTTACTTCAGAGAGAAGCTCAATGGGGCTGCGTTGAACTACCTCCACCTATGACAGTAGCTCTATGCTTTGGTGAGGGCTTTGGAGACATGGCAGCATTACTTTTTTTGAGGAAAGGTAAGTTTCATAAATAAAAAGGATAAAGTTACAATCAAGCGCACATATCTGAGTGATATGCCGCAACAAACATAGCAACATGCTGCTATTCAGTACAACTGACTCCACGAAGTCATAAAACCTACACATAAAATCACAACATGACAACATGATAACATGTCTAACCAACAATATGACAACTTCACAACACCACTAGTAACAACGCAGTCTACCAAGCAATGTGCCATAAGCGTTTAATAGCAAATGTTTGTATACTATCATCTACCCGTGAGGAAATAAGAGAGTGATAGACCGAATGAAATGCATCCATAGCTATATCTTCTGTTCTTCGCTTCGTTCCTTCTTTCCATCTTGCATTTCGTTCCCGCCAAATATGATATACAAGAGCCTCAAAGAGACGTCGGAATGCAACATTAAGTAAATGCTTGCCTCGCTGATACGATCCTGAGCCAAGACCAGTCGTTTATCAACCCAGCCGAGGTGTCGGAAGTCCCAACCGAGGTGACAAGAGAAGAGATCGGCTCGCACAGGATATCGGGTGTCGGAAAGGGAACGAACGCTTCACAAGTTTCAGTCCCGAGCGGACCAATTACTAGATCCCGAGCACGACAAGCCGAGGTGACACTTCACGGGCTAATTAAAAGTATCTGGGCCGAGACAAACAAAGCACCAGTTACCGAGCCAGGCATCTTAATGACCATTCGAGTCCTTGAACCCGAGGCCGAGGTGAGCAAAGCCGAGTTGGGCATGGCCGAGGTGGGCATGCTGAGTTAGTCTTTGCCGAGTTGAGCAAAGCCGAGTTGGGTATGGCCGAGATGGGCATGCCGAGGTGGGAAGACGAAGCGTCTGAGACAGATTCCTGAGC
Source organism: Xerophyta viscosa (assembly GCA_002076135.1). Classification (NCBI taxonomy): domain Eukaryota; kingdom Viridiplantae; phylum Streptophyta; class Magnoliopsida; order Pandanales; family Velloziaceae; genus Xerophyta; species Xerophyta viscosa. The sequence goes on along the minus strand of MJHO01000183.1, from coordinate 141,538 downwards.
ACTTTAATTATTTAGAGACTAGTGCTAATCAATGCAGAATTTACTGTTTTAATTACTTGTTTTAATTACCGAGATGTCTAGATACAATGTATTTGGAATTTAACTCATTGTAATCTCTGTATAAATACCCCATTGAGGATGAATGAAACATCTTTTTGAGCAGATCAAATTTGTGAGTTAGAGAAACTCGTTAGTTCTTTTAGAACTTAGGACTTATCGGTTTGTCCGTGGCGTCCACCACCGAACTTATCAGTCGATCTCCCCGTAATCGATTGTGGCGTTCAAAGGCATATACCAAGGTTCTTACCTCTCTATAGGTAACGGGTCGAGGTGCCTGGCATATTCCAAGGTTCTTGCCTCTTTATAGGCAACGGGTCGCGGAGCCAAACCCACGGGAAAGTTATCCAAGTATTTATCTTAATTTTATTTTCATTTCTACCTGAATTTACCTAGATAGATCTGAGTAGTTTCGGCTAGAATTATCATTTCCGCACCTTATTCGTATCATTTGGTATCAGAGCTCAGTTTCTAGGTCAGGTATTGTGTTATTTTGTTTGTGAAAAGTTGTATTCATTTCGGCTAAGTTTAAAAAAAAAAAAAAAAAAAAAAAAAAAATAGCCGAAAACAAACCAAAAAAAAAAAAAAAGTGAAGATTGAAAAGTTGTTTGGTTTGGCATTTTAAAAGATCTTGTTTTGTTTGAACGTTGGAATTTTGTTGGAATCTGAAAATCCGAAACCGAAAGGAGAAGTTTTGATCCTAGTTTTGTTTTTGATCTCCACAAAAGAATACACAGATTGTTTGGTGATTTTCTTGGTGGATTGTTATTCGGAAATTCACTTGTCCCTAGTTCGATAAGAACCTACCGAGACTTTCTCACGAGTGGTAAAAGGCAGTGTGGTGAGCACAATTGAGGGTAAAAGCCGTTGAGTGCACCACGAATTTTGAGTGAAATCCACGTAAGGGAGTGAGTGAGGAAAATTATTATATTCTAACCATTTCTTTGCAGGATCATGTCGCAAAAGTCGGAGAACTCCAACAGACTGGAAGAAGTTGATCCCAAACTCCTGATGGAAGCAATGATGGGAGAAATGAGACGGTTGATGGCACCGATACAGGAGCGATTAGATCGGTTGGAAGAAGCGCGGCCGAGACCACCTCGTCGTAACCAACCAGTTCGTAGACAAGAAGAAAATCATCAAAGGCTTCCCCGAGATGAAGATTTTGATTCTTTCAGTTAAGGTTTGGAAGAGGAGGAAAACTACCGAGGTGATCACTACCGAGGTGATCGCATCCGAGGTGTTAGAGATCGGGACAACAGACATCGAGATAACCGAGATCGAGAAGACAACAATCTCGGTAATATCAAATTAAAAATTCCAGCATTTTCAGGAAAGAACGATCCCGAGGCATATCTGGAGTGGGAAAAGAAGATTGAGTTAGTATTTGATTGCCACCGATATTCGGAGCTGAAAAAGGTAAAACTCGCTGCCATTGAGTTTACTGACTATGCTATAGTGTGGTGGGATCAGTTTAACATAATTAGGAGGAGAAGCGGAGCGCGTCCAATCGAGACTTGGGCTGAAATGAAAGAAGTAATGAGAAAGCGTTTCGTGCCGAGTCATTACTACCGAGGTCTATATCAGAAGTTGCAGGACCTCAAGCAAGGCAGCCGAAGTGTGGAAGACTATTACAAGGAGATGGAGATCACTATGATTCGGGCTAATATCGAAGAAGATCGAGAATCTACAATGGCGAGATTTTTGAGTGGGCTTAACCGAGACATTGCTAATGTGGTGGAGTTACAACATTATATCGAACTGGAAGATATGGTACACGTCGCTATCAAAGTGGAGAACCAACTTAAGAGGAAGGGTACATCGGCGAGACCGAGTCCGAGTTCGAACTCCTGGAAGTCGAACTACCCGAAGAAGGAAGAGAAGCCACAAGCGAGCAAACTCAATTCGGTTTCCGAGGTCAGTAAAAAGGCTAGCACATCTACCCCCGAGACTAAGAACCGAGATATCAAGTGTTTTAAATGTCTGGGTAGAGGACACATTGCCAATCAATGTCCGAACCAAAGGGTTATGATACTGCTTGAGAATGGCGATATCGAGACTGATGAGGAGGATGAGACTACATCTATGCCACCTCTAGAAGACGATGGGGCTGAAGAATACCCTGCTCAGGGAGAGCTACTAGTGACCCGCCGAGCTCTCAATATCAATATCACGGATGATGATACCGAGGTGCAACGGGAGAATATATTCCATACGCGATGCCATGTGGATGACAAGTAGTAGAGAAAAGTAATTTTGTTCCAAATTTGCACCACAAAGTTTTCCAGAAATAACTCAGAAATTTAGCATCTCGGTCAGAAACAATTGTCCTAGGCATACCATGCAGTCTAACAATCTCTTTAAAGAACAGATCAGCAATATGAGATGCATCATCAGTTTTACTGCAAGGAATGAAATGTGCCATTTTAGAAAAACGATCTACCACCACAAAAATTGAGTCTTTACCAAATTTAGATCTTGGCAACCCTAATACAAAGTCCATAGAAATGTCAATCCAGGGTGCCTGAGGTATAGGTAGAGGCATGTATAACCCATTAGGTTGAACACGGGATTTAGCTTGTCTACAGGTCACACACCTACTACAGATTCTCTCAACATCCCGTTTCATATGTGGCCAATAGAAATGTTCTTGCAGCATAGCCAATGTCTTAACTACTCCGAAATGCCCCATTAACCCTCCACTATGTGATTCCCTAACTAACAGATCTCGCATAGAACAGTTTGGAATACACAATTTTCTCTCTTTAAAAAGAAACCCTTCATGTCGGTAATACTTATCTACCGCAGTATTTTCACAAGCTTTAAAATTCTCAGCAAAGTCAGAATCAGATTCATACAGTTCTTTTACAAGCTCAAAACCCAGTAATTTTGCATTGAGAGTAGAAATTAAAGCATACCTTCGCGATAGCGCATCAGCCACAATGTTTTCCTTACCTTTCTTGTACTTGATGACATATGGAAATGTTTCAATGAACTCCATCCATCGTGCATGTCTCTTGTTTAGTTTGTGCTGACCTCGGATATGTTTCAACGACTCATGATCAGTGTGAATCACAAACTCTCTGGGTAGGAGGTAGTGCTGCCAAGTCTCCAGTGCTCGGACTAGGGCGTATAACTCTTTGTCGTACGTCGGGTAGTTCAATGTCGCCCCATTGAGCTTCTCGCTGAAATACGCAACAGGTTTTCCTCCTTGCATCAGCACAGCGCCGATACCTACACCAGATGCGTCGCATTCAACTTCAAATGACTTAGAAAATCAGGTAACAAGAACAGGGGCTTGAGTTAAACTTCCCTTAAGTGTCTGAAAGGCTTTCTCTTGCGCATCTCCCCATCTGAATTCCATGTTCTTCTTGATAACCGCGGTCAAAGGTGCGGCAATAGTACTGAAGTCCTTAACAAAACGTCTGTAGAAACTAGCGAGTCCATGAAAGCTTCGGACCTCGGTAACTGACTTCGGTGTCGGCCATTCTTGAATAGCTCGGATTTTCTCCTCATCGACTTGTATACCTCGGGAGCTTACAACAAAACCAAGAAAAACGAGCTTATCGGTGCAAAAAGTGCACTTGCTCGGGTTAGCATACAATTTTTCATCCCGAAGTACAATCAGCACACTCCTAAGATGTTCCTCATGATCATACAAAGTTTTGCTGTATATGAGAATGTCGTCAAAGTAAACAACAACAAATTTCCCTATAAAAGCTCGCAGTACATGGTTCATTAGTCTCATAAACGTGCTAGGTGCATTAGTTAATCCGAAAGGCATAACTAACCATTCATATAAACCATGTTTAGTTTTAAAGGCTGTTTTCCACTCATCGCCTTCTTTCATGCGTATTTGATGATATCCGCTTTTTAAGTCTATCTTGGAAAAGATACATGCTCCATGTAGTTCATCTAGCATATCATCTAAACGAGGTATGGGATGTCGGTACTTTACCGTGATGTTGTTGACAGCTCGGCAGTCCACACACATACGCCAATTTCCATCCTTCTTTGGTACCAAGATTACCGGACGGCGCACGGACTCATACTTTCTCGAACATAGCCTTTGTCCATTAGTTCAGCAACTTGCTTCTGCAGTTCCTTGGTTTCTTCAGGGTTACTTCGGTATGCAGGACGATTCGGAATAACAGCTCCAGGTACGAAGTCGATCTGATGTTCAATGCCGCGTATCGGGGGTAGACCTCGGGGAATCTCCTCGGGCAGTACATCACCGAACTCCTGTAATAAAGAAATAACAGAAACTGGCAACGAAGGGCTAAATTGGTTAGTGTTAAGGCATGTTTCCTTGAATACCAACAGGATCACCACTTGTTTTGCACTCATAGTTTCTTACTGATCCTTCCCCACATAAAAATTTTCTTTCTCTCTATTTTTACCTCAGCTTTCTTATTTTCTCTCACACTCTTCTCACTTCTCTCTTTTTTTTCACTCGCTAACTCACTCTTTTCACTCCTCTCTCTCTTGTTGTTGGATTCTCATCTGATCTTCATGAATCTCCTTTGGTGTCAAAGGTACTAGAATGACGTTCCGTTTCTTGAAAGTAAAGGAATATCGGTTGGTATAGCCATCATGTGACGCACGTCGGTCGAATTGCCAGGGTCGGCCTAACAGTATGTGACCAGCTTGCATCGGCACTACATCACATGTCACTTCATCTTCATATTTTCCGATGCGGAACGGAATTAGAACTTGTCGGTTAACCTTGACCTCACCACTATCATTCAGCCACTGTAGTTTGTAAGGTCCGGGGTGTTTGCTTGTCGGCAACCCGAGTTTCTCAACCAACAAAGTACTAGCTACATTGGTGCAACTCCCACCATCGATAATCATGTTGCATACCTTATTTTGTATATGGCATCGTGTATGGAATATATTCTCCCGTTGCACCTCGGTGTCATCAGTGATATTGATATTGAGAGCTCGGCGGGTCACTAGTAGTTCTCCCTGAGCAGGGTATTCTTCAGCCTCGTCTTCTTCTAGAGGCGGCATAGATGTAGTCTCATCCTCCTCATCATAACCCTTTGGTTCGGACATTGATTGGCAATGTGTCCTCTACCCAGACATTTAAAACACTTGATATCTCGGTTCTTAGTCTCGGGGGTAGTCGTGCTAACCTTTTTACTGACCTCGGGAACCGAAGTCTTGAGTTTGCTCGCTTGTGGCTTCTCTTCCTTCTTCGGGTAGTTCGACTTCCAAGAGTTCAAACTCGGACTCGGTCTTGCCGATGTACCCTTCCTCTTAAGCTGGTTCGCCACTTTGATAGCGACGTGTACCATATCTTCCAGTCGATATAATGTTGTAACTCCACCACATTAGCAATGTCTCGGTTAAGCCCACTCAAAAATCTCGCCATTGTAGACTCACGATCTTCTTCAATATTAGCCCGGATCATAGTGATCTCCATCTCCTTGTAATAGTCTTCCACACTTCGGCTGCCTTGCTTGAGGTCCTGCAACTTCTGATATAGACCTCGGTAGTAATGACTCGGCACGAAACGCTTTCTCATTACTTCTTTCATTTCAGCCCAAGTTTCGATTGGATGCGCTCCACTTCTCCTCCTATTTATGTTAAACTGATCCCACCATACAATAGCATAGTCAGTAAACTCAATGGCAGCAAGTTTTACCTTTTTGAGCTCCGAATATCGGTGGCAATCAAATACTAACTCATCTTCTTTTCCCACTCCAGATATGCCTCGGGATCGTTCTTTCCTGAAAATGCTGGGATTTTTAATTTGATATTACCGAGATTGTTGTCTTCTCGATCTCGGTTATCTCGGTGTCTGTTGTCCCGATCTCTAACACCTCGGTTGCGATCACCTCGGTAGTGATCACCTCGGTAGTTTCCTCCTTCCAAATCTTCACTGAAGAATCAAAATCTTCATCTCGGGGAAGCCTTTGATGATTTTCTTCTTGTCTACGAACTGGTTGGTTACGACGATGTGGTCTCGGCCGTGCTTCTTCCAACCGATCTAATCGCTCCTGTATCGGTACCATCAACCGTCTCATTTCTCCCATCATTGCTTCCATCAGGAGTTTGGATCAGCTTCTTCCAGTCTGTTGGAGTTCTCCGACTTTTGCGACATGATCCTGCAAAGAAATGGTTAGAATATAAATAATTTACCTCGCTCACTCCCTCACGTGGATTTCACTCAGAACACTCGTGGTGCACTCAACGGCTTTTACCCTCAAATGTGCTCACCACACTGCCTTTTACCACTCTTGAGAAATTCTCTGTCGGTTCTAAGTCGAACTAGGGACAGTAAAGGTCTGATCAACAATCCACCAAGAAATCACCAAACAATCTGTGTATTCTTTTGTGAGGATCAAAAACAAAACTAAGTTCAAAACTTCTCCTTTCGGTTTTCGGATTTTCAGATTCCAACAAAATTCCAATGTTCAAACAAAACAAGATCTTTTAAAATGCCAAACCAAACAACTTTTCAATCTTCACTTTCAGTTTTCGGATTTTTTTTTTTTTTTTTTTTTTTTTTTTTTTTTTTTTTTTTTTAAACTTTGCCGAAACTGAATACAAACTTTTCAAAAACGAAATATCACACACTGACCTAGAAACTGAGCTCTGATACCAAATGATACGAACAAGGTGCGGAAATAATAATTCTAGCCGAAGCTACTCAGATCTATCTAGGTAAATTCAGGTAGAAATGAAAATAATAATAAATTTTGGATAACTTCCCGTGGGGTTGGCTCCGCGACCCGTTGCCTATAAAGAGGCAAGAACCTTGGAATATGCCAGGCACCTCGACCCGTTACCTATAGAGAGGTAAGAACCTTGGTATATGCCTTTGAACGCCACAATCGATTACGGGAGATCGACTGATAAGTTCGGTGGTGGACGCCACGGAAAAACCGATAAGTCCTAAGTTCTAAAAGAACCAACGAGTTTCTCTAACTCACAAATTTGATCTGCCAAAAGATCTTTCATTCATCCTCAATGGGGGTATTTATACAGAGTTACAATGAGTTACATTCCAAATACATTGTATCTAGTCATCTCGAGAAATGCGGTAAAATAAATGAAGTCTTGGAACTAACGGATAATTAAACTCTGCATTAAAGAAACGCTAGATTCTAGATAATTAAGGTGCTCAGGAATCCGTCTCTGGCGCTTCGCCTTCCCATGTCGTCTCTGGCGCTTCACCTTCTCATGTCATCATATCATTCTCAGAAAAGAATACCTCGGCAAGACGACCTCGGCATTAAAGACGACCTCGGCTATAACGACTAACTCGGCAAATAATATCTCGGCATGCCCACCTCGGCCATGCTCACCTCAGCCTCGGGTTCACAGACTTGAATGGTTATTAAGATGCAAGGCTCAGTAACTGGTGCTTCGCTTGTCTCGGCCCAGATACTTTTAATTAGCCCTTGAAGTGTCACCTCGGCTTGTCGTGCCCGAGCTCTAGTGATTGGTCCGTATTGAACTGAAACTTGTGAAGTATTCATCCCTTCTCCGACACCCGATATCATGCCCGACTCGGTTGATCTGCCCAACTCGGCTGATCTGCCCGACTCGGCTGATCTGTTTTGACTAGCCTTGTGTCTAGACGACTCGGTTGATCTGCCCGACTCGGCTGAGTCTTCCGACATCACCTCTGCTGAGCAGCCCGACACTTCGGCGAAAACGTCATTCGTCTTTGCTCCGCTCGGGATCGTATCACCTACGCCTCCTATCATCCTTCCACCTATGATTCCGTTCCTGCCATATATGATAAACAAGGGATGCCAATAGACATCGAAAAGCAAAATTAATCAAGTGTTTTCCGCGCCATCGTCTAGCTGCCCACATTATGCCTTCATACCATATAGGTTTCGGCCAAGAGAAGTAGGTACGCCGCCTTAGAATCTGGACACATTGACTGGAATAAGCACAATCAAAGAAAAGATGTTGGTGAGATTCAACCACTAGCTCATCACAAAGAAGGCAATGAGGTGTATCAACCAATCTCCCAATCCAAGGCTTATCTCGAGTTGGTAATCTTTCACGTATAGCAAGCCATAATATAAAATTATGTCGAGGAATTATCCCTTTACCCTCCAAGAGCCGTGCCCAAGTAACTTTTGGTCCTCGCGTACGTAAAGCTTCGTAAGCTGAAGCCGATGTGTAGTCACCCGAAGATGAAAGATTACAAGCAATAGAGTCTTCTTCCCATGGCCGAATCTCCGGGAGCATCCTTTTAATCTCAAGAAGCTCTAAGTGATTAGCATTAGGTCAATTCCATCCATCTGCTGAAATAACCTCCCGTAATAAGGAGTCATGTGGGAGACCTAACACCACCGGTCCTCTCTGAAACCTAAAAAGTAATGGTTTCCCATCTAGCCATGGATCATGCCATAAGAATATCTGATTGCCATCCCCAATCCTGAAACGGATAAAGGGTAGTATCCGATCTCTAAGCTTGAGCATTGACGCCAACTCCATGCTGTGCGAGGAGAGTAACCCACTCTCCATATAGACGTCTTATGAAGACGTGTGGCTAGGATCCCTGAAGCCCATATAGAATGAGGATCTTTTGAGAGAATACTCCAGAGGTGTCGCATAATTAGTCCTTGATTAATTGTAGTAGTAGACCGAATACCTAGTCCTCCTTCTTCCCTTGGCAGACATACCTCGGCCCAACTCACCTTCGCATATCCTCCATCACTATGACCAGCCCACAAGAAATGCCGAATTTTGGACTCAAGTAATTTAATAACTCCTTTTGGCAGGATAAAGATACCTGACCAATAGATATGTAGAGAGCTCAGCACAGATTTAGCAAGTTGCAAGCGACCTGCATAAGAAAGCGATCTAGACAACCAAGACCCAATCTTCGTCTCCAGCCGTTGATAGAGTTTTCTGACTATGCTATTGTACGGTGGGATTAGTTGACAGTTAGCAGATGGAGGAACGGAGAACGTCCCATCGAGACATGGGAGGAGATGAAAACCATAATGCGGAGGAGGTTCGTACCGAGCCACTACTACCGGGGGCTTTACCAGAAATTGCAGGTCTTGAAGCAGGGCAATCGTAGTGTAGAGGACTACTATAAGGAGATGGAGATCACGATGATTCGAGCTAACATTGAGGAAGATCGTGAGTCAACTATGGCAAGGTTCTTGAGCGGACTCAACCATGACGTTGCAAATGTGGTGGAGTTACAGCACTATGTGGAGTTGGAAGACATGGTACATGTCGCTGTCAAGGTGGAGAACCAACCCAAAAGGAAGGGTACCATCAGCACGAGACATAACCAAGGCTTTAGTTCATGGAAGCCCAATTACCCCAAGAAGGAGGAGAAGGCTACAATGCCCAAGCCTAAAGCCCCGACACCAGATGAGAGCAAGAAGGTTAGTCAAGCTACTCTCGAAGCTAGAAACCGTGAAATCAAGTGTTTCAAATGTCTGGGCAGGGGACACGTTGCGAGTCAATATCCGAATAGGAGGGTGATGATCATGCATGATGATGTAGAGATCGAGACCGATGACGAAGAAGATAATGCGAGCATGCCATCTCTGGAGGACGATAACGACGAGGAATACCCCGTATGAGGAGAGATGTTGGTTGCAAGGAGAGCACTAAGCATACAAATCCAAGAAGATAACAAGTTGCAGCGGGAGAACATATTCCATATGAGGTGCCACGTACAGAACAACGTGGTAGTATGATCATCGATGGAGGAAGTTGCATAAACATAGTCAGCACCTTATTGGTGGTGGAGAAGCTAGGGTTACCAATAATCAAGCACCCCCGACCCTACAAGTTAGAATGGCTCAACGACAGTGGGAAGATGAAGGTAAACCGACATGATGGTTTCTTTCCGAATTGGTAAATATGAAGATGGAGTGCTATCTGACGTGGTACCAATGCAGGCAGGACATATTTTGCTAGGACGACCATGGCAATTCGACCGAAGGCCAAACCACGATGGCTTCTCCAACAAGTGCTCTATCAACTACAAGCAACGAAATATCACTCTCGTACCATTGACCCTGAAGGAAGTGCACGGAGATCAATTAAGAATTCGGCAACAAGAGAGTGAGAAAAATCAAGTGAGAGATAAGAGAGTGAGCAAACAATAGAAAAAGAGAGTGCAAAAAAAGAGAGTTGTAGTAACAGAAACATGATAGAAAAGATGAATTGTGATGACGTAACATTAGAGAGAAAGAAAATTTTTATGTGCAAGAAAATTATGTGAGGAGAGCTATGAGTGCAAGACAGCCCATGGTCATGCTCTTGTATAAAAAGGCATGTCTTAGTACTAACCAACTTGACTCCTCTTTGCCTCTATCTATTGTTTCCTTATTGCAGGAGTTCAACGATGTTCCACCCGAGGAGATTCTCCACGGATTACCACCTATAAGAGGGATCGAGCATCAAATCGACTTCGTGCCTGGAGCGACTATTCTAAATAGACCAGCCTACAGGAGTAACCCAGAAGAAGCGAAGGAATTGCAAAGGCAGGTGGAAGAACTCATGGAGAAGGGGTACGTGAGAGAAAGCATGAGTCCTTGCGCCGTTCCAGTAATCTTAGTCCCCAAAAAGGATGGATCATGGCGTATATGTATAGACTGTAGATCCATCAACTATATTACGGTAAAGTATCGACATCCCATTTCTCGATTAGATGATATGTTAGATGAGCTTCATGGGGCATGCATATTCTCTAAAGTAGACTTAAAAAGTAGTTATCACCAAATAACGATGAAAGAAGGTGATGAATGGAAAATCGCTTTTAAGACTAAGCATGGTTTATACGAGTTGTTAGTCATGCGTTTTGGACTAACTTTCATGAGATTAATGAACCATGAGCAAGTGCACTTTTTGCACCGATAAGTTTGTTTTTCTTAGTTTTGTTGTGAGTGCACAAGGTATTTAGATCGATGAAGAAAAGATTCGGGCTATACAAGAATGGCCAACTCCTGCTAGCGTAAGTGAAGTTCGTAGTTTTCATGGCCTTGCAAAATTTTACAGGAGATTCGTCAAGGATTTCAGTAGCATCGCCGCCCCATTGACGGAAGTCATTAAGAAGAACGTTGGATTCAAGTGGGGTAACGCACAAGAGAAGGCATTCTAAACACTTAAGGGAATTTTGACTCAAACTCCTTTAATTGTTTTATCTGATTTCTCTAAGTTTTTTGAAATTGAGTGTAACGCTTCTGGCATAGGTATCGACGCGGTCCTAATGCAAAGGGGAAGACCAATTGCATATTTTAGTTGGAAGCTGAGTGGAGCCACCCTGAACTATCCAACATATGACAAGAAGATGTACGCTTTGGTTCGTGCACTAGAGGCATGGCAGCACTATCTGTTACCAAAAGAGTTCGTGATTCACACAGACCATGAGAACTTGAAGCATCTGAGGCGTCAACACAAGCTGAACAAGAGACATGCACGATGGGTGGAGTTCATAGAGGCATTTGCATATGTCATTCGGTATAAGAAATGTAAGGAAAACGTGGTTGCTGATGCGCTATCACGAAGGTATGCATTAATCTCTACTCTTAATGCAAAGTTACTTGGCTTTGAGCACATAAAAGAATTGTATGCCTCAGATGTTGATTTTTGTGAGAACTTTCATACTTTTGAGAAATCTGCAGTAGATAAGTATTTTCAGCATGATGGTTTCCTATTTAGAGAGAATAAACTATGCATTTCAAACTGTTCTTTACGTGACCTTTTAGTTAGGGAATTGCACGTTGGAGGCTTGATGGGACATTTTGGAGTCACTAAGACCTTGGCGACTTTACATGAACATTTTTATTGGCCACATATGAAACGAGATGTTGAGAGGGTCTGTGAAAGATGCATAGCTTGTAGGCAAGCTAAATCGCGAGTGCAACCCAATGGTTTATACATGCCATTACCTATTCCTCATGAACCTTGGGTTGATATTTTTATGGATTTTGTGTTTGGATTGCCTAGGACTAAGACGGGAAAAGATTCGATTTTTGTGGTTGTGGATAGATTTTCCAAGATGGCACATTTTATTCCATGCCATAAGACTGATGATGCTTCACATATTGCTAATTTGTTCTTTAAAAAGATTGTTAGACTGCATGGCATGCCTAAGACAATCATTTCTGATAGAGATGCAAAATTCTTAAGTTATTTTTGAAAAATTCTGTGATGTAAGTTAGGAACTAAACTACTTTTCTCGACTACTTGCCACCCACAGACTGATGATGGGCAAACTGAGATTGTTAACATAACACTGTCTTCCCTATTACGTGCTGTTATCAAAAGTAACATCAAAACATGGGAAGAATATGTGTCGCATGTTGAATTGCCTATAATCGTAGTGTTCATTCTACTACTTAGCAGTAACAATTTGAGGACAAATCCTTTTCAAGAGGAAGGGAATGATAAGGACAAGGACACAAAGGACTCGATTGACACAAAAAGCACTATCAAAGAGGACTCGGAGCGTATTCAAGTTCCATTTGGACCTATTACAAGAGATCGAGCTAGAAGACTCAAAGAATCACTTCATGGACTTATTCAAGGACATTGGGCCGAGGCAAGCGAGATCAAGCCAAAGAACATAATCATATCATGATGATACAAATCATAGAGCCTAACTGCGGTTCAAATTAGAGCTAGGGCACATCTCGGCCAGGAGGATATTTGTGAAATATTCTCAATTCGATTAAGTTACTTTATGGCCGAAATATCCTTAATTCGGTTAAGGAGATCCTAGGGCCGGCCATATGTGCTTCACTAGATCTTATTTTCCTAAATTTCCTAGATTCCTCTTTAAGGAAAATTCGGCCCTATGGTTTTATAGTAGGTTTTAATTCGGCCAAATGGGCTGGCCACCCCCCTGTTGATACGATCCTGACCCGAGCAAAGACGAATGAAGACTCAACCGAGGTATCGGGTGGATTAGCCGAGGTGTCAGACGTGCTAACTGAAGTATGGGGTCTAGACCAAGACTCAACCGAGTCATTTATCAATCCAGCCAAGGTGTCGGAAGTCTCAACCGAGACGACAAGACAAGAGGTCGGATCGCACATGATATCGGGTGTCGGAAAGGGAACGAACGCTTCACAAGTTTCAGTCCCCAGCGGACCAATTACTAGATCCCGAGCTCGGCAAGCCGAGGTGACACTTTACGGGCTAATTAAAAGTATCTGGGCCGAGACAAGCGAAGCACCAGTTACTGAGCCTTGCATCTTAATAACCATTCGAGTCTTTGAACCCGAGGCTGAGGTGAGCATGGCCGAGGAGGGCATGGCCGAGCTGGGCATGCCGAGATAGTCTTTGCCGAGTTCGTCTTTGCCGAGTTAGTCGTTATAGCCGAGGTCGTCTTTACCGAGGTCGTCTTTATTGCCGAGGTCGTCTTAGCCGAGTTCGACTTGCCGAGACCAATGCCGAGGTCGTCTTGCCGAGGTAGTCTTTTCTGAGAATGATATGACGACATGAGAAGGTGAAGCGTCAGAGACGACATGGGAAGGCGAAGCGCCAGAGACGGATTCCTGAGCACCTAAATGATCTAGAGTCTAGCGTTACTTTAATGCAGAGTTTAATTATCCGTTAGTTCCAAAAACTTCATTTATTTTACTGCATTTCTCGAGATGACTAGATACAATGTATTTGGAATGTAACTCATTGTAACTCTGTATAAATACCCCATTGAGGATGAATGAAAGATCTTTTGGCAGATCAAATTTGTGAGTTAGAGAAACTCGTTGGTTCTTTTTCAGAACTTAGGACTTATCGGTTTGTCCGTGGCGTCCACAACTGAACTTATCAGTCGATCTCCCCGTAATCGATTGTGGCGTTCAAAGGCATATACCAAGGTTCTTACCTCTCTATAGGTAACGGGTCGAGGTGCCTGGCATATTCCAAGATTCTTGCTTCTTTATAGGCAACGGGTCGCGGAGCCAACCCCACGGGAAGTTATCCAAAGTTATCCAACTTTATTATTATTTTCATTTCTACCTGAATTTACCTAGATAGATCTGAGTAGCTTCGGCTAGAATTATCCTTTCCGCATCCGTGTTCGTATCATTTGGTATCAGAGCAAAGACGAATGAAGGTTATTTTTGAGGTGACACTTTACGGGCTAATTAAAAGTATCTGGGCCGAGACAAGCGAAGCACCAGTTACTGAGCCTTGCATCTTAATAACCATTCGAGTCTTTGAACCCGAGGCTGAGGTGAGCATGGCCGAGGAGGGCATGGCCGAGCTGGGCATGCCGAGATAGTCTTTGCCGAGTTAGTCGTTATAGCCGAGGTCGTCTTCATTGCCGAGGTCGTCTTAGCCGAGTTCGACTTGCCGAGACCAATGCCGAGGTCGTCTTGCCGAGGTAGTCTTTTCTGAGAATGATATGACGACATGAGAAGGTGAAGCGTCAGAGACGACATGGGAAGGCGAAGCGCCAGAGACGGATTCCTGAGCACCTAAATGATCTAGAGTCTAGCGTTACTTTAATGCAGAGTTTAATTATCCGTTAGTTCCAAAACTTCATTTATTTTACTGCATTTCTCGAGATGACTAGATACAATGTATTTGGAATGTAACTCATTGTAACTCTGTATTATCCCATTGAGGATGAATGAAAGATCTTTTGGCAGATCAAATTTGTGAGTTAGAGAAACTCGTTGGTTCTTTTTCAGAACTTAGGACTTATCGGTTTGTCCGTGGCGTCCACCACTGAACTTATCAGTGATCTCCCCGTAATCGATTGTGGCGTTCAAAGGCATATACCAAGGTTCTTACCTCTCTATAGGTAACGGGTCGAGGTGCCTGGCATATTCCAAGATTCTTGCTTTTTTATAGGCAACGGGTCGCGGAGCCAACCCCACGGGAAGTTATCCAAAGTTATCCAACTTTATTATTATTTTCATTTCTACCTGAATTTACCTAGATAGATCTGAGTAGCTTCGGCTAGAATTATCCTTTCCGCATCCGTGTTCGTATCATTTGGTATCAGAAGAAGACGAATGAAGGTTATTTTTTGAGGTGACACTTTACGGGCTAATTAAAAGTATCTGGGCCGAGACAAGCGAAGCACCGTTTACTGAGCCTTGCATCTTAATACCATTCGGAGTGTCTTTGAACCGAGGCTGAGGTGAGCATGGCCGAGGAGGAGCATGGCCGAGCTGGGCATGCCGAGATAGTCTTTGCCGAGTTCGTCTTTGCCGAGTTAGTCGTTATAGCCGAGGTCGTCTTTATTGCCGAGGTCGTCTTAGCCGAGGTCGTCTTGCCGAGACCAATGCCGAGGTCGTCTTGCCGAGGTAGTCTTTTCTGAGAATGATATGACGACATGAGAAGGTGAAGCGTCAGAGACGACATGGGAAGGCGAAGCGCCAGAGACGGATTCCTGAGCACCTAAATGATCTAGAGTCTAGCGTTACTTTAATGCAGAGTTTAATTATCCGTTAGTTCCAAAAACTTCATTTATTTTACTGCATTTCTCGAGATGACTAGATACAATGTATTTGGAATGTAACTCATTGTAACTCTGTATAAATACCCCCATTGAGGATGAATGAAAGATCTTTTGGCAGATCAAATTTGTGAGTTAGAGAAACTCGTGGTCTTTTTCAGAACTTAGGACTTATCGGTTTGTCCGGGCGTCCACCACTGAACTTATCAGTCGATCTCCCCAATCGATTGTGGCGTTCAAAGGCATATACCAAGGTTCTTACCTCTCTATAGGTAACGGGTCGAGGTGCCTGGCATATTCCAAGGTTCTTGCTTCTTTATAGGCAACGGGTCGCGGAGCCAACCCCACGGGAAGTTATCCAAAGTTATCCAACTTTATTATTATTTTCATTTCTACCTGAATTTACCTAGATAGATCTGAGTAGCTTCGGCTAGAATTATCCTTTCCGCATCCGTGTTCCTATCACCTGTACTCTATAAATAACCCGTTGGGGCATCAATGCAAAACAACTTGGTGTATTCATTGTTGTAAGGTTTATGAAATCTCTTTGGTTCTTTTAGAACTCTTGGACTTATCAGAGTGATCCGTGGCATCCATCACCGCACTTATCAATCGAACTTCCCCGTAGTCGATTGTGGCGTCCAAGGCATATACCGACGGTTCTCACCTCTCTCTATAGGCAACGGGTCTAGGTGCCGTCGTATTCCGAAGGTGATACGAACACGGATGCGGAAAGGATAATTCTAGCCGAAGCTACTCAGATCTATCTAGGTAAATTCAGGTGAAATGAAAATAAAACTAAGATAAAATACTTGGATAACTTTCCCGTGGGTTTGGCTCCGCGACCCGTTGCCTATATAAGAGGCAAGAACCTTGGAATATGCCAGGCACCTCGACCCGTTACCTATAGAGAGGTAAGAACCTTGGTATATGCCTTTGAACGCCACAATCGAATACGGGAGATCGATTGATAAGTTCGGTGGTGGACGCCACGGACAAACCGATAAGTCCTAAGTTCTGAAAAAGAACCAACGAGTTTCTCTAACTCACAAATTTGATCTGCCAAAAGATCTTTCATTCATCCTCAATGGGGGTATTTATACAGAGTTACAATGAGTTACATTCCAAATACATTGTATCTAGTCATCTCGAGAAATGCAGTAAAATAAATGAAGTTTTTGGAACTAACGGATAATTAAACTCTGCATTAAAGTAACGCTAGACTCTAGATAATTTAGGTGCTCAGGAATCCGTCTCTGGCGCTTCGCCTTCCCATGTCGTCTCTGACGCTTCACCTTCTCATGTCGTCATATCATTCTCAGAAAAAACTAACTCGGCAAGACGACCTCGGCATTGGTCTCGGCAAGACGACCTCGGCTAAGACGACTCGGTAATAAAGACGACCTCGGTAAAGACGACCTCGGCTATAACGACTAACTCGGCAAAGACTACCTCAGCATACCCACCTAGGCCATGCCCACCTCGGCTTTGCTCACCTCTACCTCGGGTTCAAGGACTCGAATGTTCATTAAGATGCATGGCTCGGTAACTGGTGCTTTGCTTGTCTCGGCCCAGATACTTTTAATTAGCCCGTGAAGTGTCACCTCGGCTTGTCGAGCTCGGGATCTAGTAATTGGTCCGCTCGGTACTGAAAATCGTGAAGCGTTCGTTCCCTTTTTGACACCCGATATCCTGTGCGAGCCGATCTCTTCTCTTGTCACCTCGGTTGGGACTTCCGACACCTCGACTGGGACTTCCGACACCTCGGCTGGGTTGATAAACGAATGGTCTTGGCTCAGGATCGTATCATTCCCTTCCTCTTCAAAAGGATTTGTCCTCAAATCTGCACCTATATCAAAAGGAGATAAATCAGTGATGTTGAAAGTAGCACTGACGTTATACTCACCCGGTAAATCCAACTTATAAGCATTGTCATTGACTCTCTCCAGAATTTGAAAAGGACCCTCTCCTCGTGGTAACAGTTTGGATTTTCTCTGTGCAGGGAACCTCTCCTTCCGTAAATGCAACCGTACCCAATCTCCAGGCTCAAATCTCACTTTTCGATGTTGCTCCTTGCCTTCTCATGAATCTGTTTAACTAGCTCGGCCCTTTTCTTTCCATCCAAATTAACATGCTCAGACATCGGCAGAGGGGTTAGATCTAAAGGAGTTAAAGGATTGAATCCATATACAATTTCAAATGGTGAAAATTTAGTAGCAGAATGAACACTTCGATTATATGCAAATTCAACATGTGGTAAACATTCTTCCCAACTTCGAAGATTACTTTTAATTACAGCACGCAGTAAAGTTGATAAAGACCTGTTTACAACTTCAGTTTGACCGTCGGTTTTGGATGACAAGTAGTAGAGAAAAGTAATTTTGTTCCTAATTTGCACCACAAAGTTTTCCAGAAATAACTCAGAAATTTAGCATCTCGGTCAGAAACAATTGTCCTAGGCATACCATGCAGTCTAACAATCTCTTTAAAGAACAGATCAGCAATATGAGATGCATCATCAGTTTTACTGCAAGGAATGAAGTGTGCCATTTTAGAAAAACGATCTACCACCACAAAAATTGAGTCTTTACCAAATTTAGATCTCGGCAACCCTAATACAACAACAATCATCACTTCCAGGCTTCTCATCTCACGAGCCTAATCAACATATGGGATCTGCCACAGCTTTTGAAGCACCCCATCATCAATCATTGCAACCCCCACAGGAATCTTATCAGCAAGTGACTGCACCACTCATTCGCAGTTTTGCATTATTACTGATCTAGAGATTCCAAAGGACTTCAACGTCCCTGATTTCAAAAAATACAAAGAATGACCGATCCCCTCATTCATGTACAAATATACTGCATCAAGATAGGGCGCATATCTCAAAAACGAGAGTATGATGCTCTATCACTTCCAAGAGAACTTGACCGGGCCGGCGATGAAATGGTATCTTAACCTGGATAAGAAAGAATACATAAATGGAACGAGCTGGCTAATGCATTCTTAAGGCAGTATAGACACGATTCCAGACTTTTCACCTGATAAATTGTCATTAAAGAAACTGACCATGAACAAGAATGAAGATTTCCGTACATTTGCACTAAGATGGAGGAACGAGGCTGCCCAGATAGAGCCTCCAATAACTAAGAAAGAACTGGTGGACACATTTATCAGATTAGAATGCTTGAACATTCAATATAAATATTCTTGCGCCAACGCTACAGATTTTGCTCACCTAGTACGTACAGATGTATGGATTGAGTCTGCTCCCAAATCTGCTGACGGTAACAAAAATGTTGAAAAGAATGAGGATGATGTCATACATTATATTGCTACTGCGGACTCATCCGCTGCACAATCGCCCTACAAGACTACTAGCAAGGATAACTATCAGGCTAAAATTTATCAGCAGCAATCATCAGCTTCTCAGCTTTAAGCTCCTCAATATCAACAACCACCATACCAAGTGTCACAGCATAGTACTCCCAACCTTGAAAACAACAAAGTCGAGCTAATTGGGAACCATTGCCTCTCCCACAAACAGAACTATTAAGAGGTTGCATCGCCGAAAGCCTGCTCACACCAATCCACGAAGTCCGTTTCTTCCACCATATCCTGCGTGGTATGACATTATTGTATATTGCGAATTTCATTGTGGAAATTAATGACACTCAACGGACAACTGCTTAATCCTTGGAGACACGTTGTACAGACTTATCGATTTTGGAAAGTTAAAGCTCCCAAACTTGGATCCAACGATAAGCACTAGCACAAAGACAACATCATAATTGGAAGGCAATCTTTCTTTCAAGTTTCTCTTTTGACAAGGCCAGCAATGAATAAGAAGATGAAGAGGACATAGATTTCTTTTTCTTGCAGGCGCGAGAGATTTCGTTTAGTTTACTTCAAGTCTTTACATGTGTTTTCTATGCATGGTCAGCTACTTTCTTTTCAATAAGATTATTCTAAATTGGAAGCAAATTTTTAGCAATGTGCTTTAAACAATTTCTTTTCAAATTTTAAAATGTCCCCTTTTTCAAAGTACATGAACTCTCACCACCATATTTTTACAAAGAATAATTCAAAAATTGCATGTTCTAAGCTTTAACATAATAAGAGTAATAGTTAGCAACTTGAGAAGAACCAAAAAAAAAAAAAAAGCATTTTTCCTCGCTATTCATGAAAAGTTGATTCACGCTCCAATAAGCCACGATGACACGAGATACAACGAAGCGGCATTTTACATTGAAGCTCAAATGATGGGTGGAGGTCTTGTATGTAGCATACAAACGAAATTAACTGAATACAGTTACGATTCTTCTTCATCTTCAAAAAAAAAAAAAGAAGAACGAACAAGCGCAAACATTTACTCCGCTACCTAAAGTTATCTAGTAACTAGAAGTATTCATGAACCCATGTTTACTTTTACGTCAAACGATAACTTAGGGTATGAGTATGCAACGCACCTTAAGTCTGTATTTATCGAGTAACTGGATTCCTTCATCACCAATGTCGGAATTCACGTCAAAAGATAATTACAAGAGAAAAAGAAAAAGAAATGTGCAAACACTTACTCCGCTGCCTAAAAGTTGTCTAAAAACTAGAAGTATTCATGTGATCCATGTTTACTTTTACGTCAAACGATGACTTAGGTATGAGTATACAAGTACCTTCTGTCTGTGTTTATCGAGTAACTGGATTCTTTCATCACCAATGTTAGAATTCACGTCAAAAGATAAACTACAATCCAAGGAGTGTTGGACAAAAGAAGAAAAAAAAAAGGAAGAAGAAGAAGCACAAGGAATCATACTGTATTTAGTTCAAAATATCAAGAAGCTATTATATACGACCTTTCCTCATCAGATGAGCTAAAATGCAATAATGCACATTTACTTCCACTAGAAGACTCAAGACAATCAAGCATGAATGGTCTAGGAGATCAAAGAAAGAAAAAAAACAGCATGAATTTACGTTGCTCAAGAAAGTGCCCGCTAGGAACCCGAAAGGGTGGCCTAGGCAAAACAAGTTAGGGCTTAAGTTGCAAAACTTTTCTCTTATTATTTTAAACTAAGAACATGCAATTTGAGAATCATTCTTTGCGAAATTTGCAGAACTCCATTTTCTCGCGTGATTTTTTTTTTAGATCCACTTTTCAAGAAGATATATTCAAGAAGGGGCAATTTTATTTTGAAAAAGATTTTGCTTCAAAGCACATACTTCCAATTGTAGAGGTCCAGACCGATGATTTTCCTCAAACAAAAGAAACAAGCTAGTTGCATAGTCGACACATATTTCGACAAGTTGTAGACCAAACAAAAATCTCGAGTGACGAAAGCAAAACGAGACCCATGAACATTCCTCCAACTTTACAAGCCTTCCGTATTGCTGTTTCATTAACATGCCTAACATCAATGATCTGCATATTGCCACCATTGAAGACGAAGATTACCCAGTCAACATCCAGAGATTGCCGCAGGAGAGCCTTACAATGTACCACCCAAGAAAAAGCAACTTCACAGAAGATTTAAACTGCGGCAATTCAACATGAATGCAGAAATGAGTTTGTACAAGCATCATTTTCACTGCCAAACTGTGATAAGTCTTCTGAAAAATTCGAAGCACATTCTGAAAGTTCAAATTGTAAGAATCGCATTCCGAGAAATCAAACTGGGGCAAATTTTCTGGCGAAAATTCGAGGCAACGGCTCTGACAGCCAAACTGGGGCAAATTTTTCTGTAAAACTGAGAATTGCATGACAGCCCTAGTGCAATTTTTGAAGAAATATCTAACTGGGGCAATTTTTCGTAGCTATCTGATTTATAAGTTGAGGATCTGACACTTGAAGCGACATGATCCAATTCTAATGAGCAAGCGTCGACATTTTAAGAAAAAGAAAGATTCAGAAACATTGAAAGCCTACAGTAAAAGGATCAATGGATGACAAGAACGAACTCATCGTGAAGAGTCCACTATCTATTATGCATATTCTCCCGACATTCTTCTATCTTCAGCATTCACGACACAACCACAGAATCTCAAATTCGTAATGATCTTCATAATCTCAAAATCAACGCACAAAATTGTCTTTGATCCCTGGATATGTTTCAAGACTTATACTTGATGGGTGACACCTCAGCTTCTATCACTTCGCAAATCACGAGTAAACGCTCAGGACTTTGTTTATAACATCGACTCTTTAGATCACGAGTCGCTCCTCGGATCCATCTAGGTTCTTCGCTCAGCATCACTCCTCAGCAAATGATATGCACTTTTTTCTTGGCTCAAAGACTCAAGATACTCCTCGGCTCACAACTTAATTTCTTGACACAACAGCTCAAAGACTCAAGATGCTCTCGACTCTATCAAACAAGCAAAAAAAAAAAAAAAAAAAAAAAAAAAAAAAAAAAAAATCTTTCAGCGAACTCCACTCCAAACGTTTCCAACAAACTCGTCGAGTCTCGAGACGCTCCTCGGACTTGTCTCTTCGAGATGCTCATTGAATTTACAATTAGCCAAAAGAGGCTCCTTTGGTTGCTCTAACATCGCCGAATGCTCCTCAAATTTTAATTTAGCCAAAAGAGGCTCCTGTTGGTTGCTCCAATATCGCTCCGAGATACTACTTGAATTACAATTTAGTTAAAAGGGACTCATTTTGGTTGCTCCAATATTGTTCCAAATTATGAGATGCTCCTCGGAATTCTCCCAGATTACGAGTTCCTCCTCGGATTTGTATACATCTCGCCCGCTCACCCCAAGGTAGGGAAAAGTTAACTTCATCAACTCCAAGCTCACAATTTCGAGATGCTCCTCGATTCACTTTTATTGAAAGATGCTCTTCTCAAACACACTCTAAGTCGTGAGATGTTCTTCAGACTTAATTTCCAAGTCACGAGAAGCTCCTCGGGCATGTTTATTGGATTACGAGATGCTCCCACAAAGAAACTCCTTTTGATTATCTCTATTTTTCAACACTTCTTCAAATCACGAGACGCTCCTCTGACTTACTTCCCAAATTACGAGTTGCTTCTCGAATCTATAACTACATATTCATCTCACCTAGGGCAGGTGATACGATCCTGAGCCAAGACCATTCGTTTATCAACCCAGCCGAGGTGTCGGAAGTTCCAGCCGAGGTGTCGAAAAGTCCCAGTCGAGGTGTCGGAAGTCCCAACCGAGGTGACAAGAGAAGAGATCGGCTCGCACAGGATATCGGGTGTCGGAAAGGGAACGAACGCTTCACGATTTTCAGTACCGAGCGGACCAATTACTAGATCCCGAGCTCGACAAGCCGAGGTGACACTTCACGGGCTAATTAAAAGTATTTGGGCCGAGGCAAGCGTAGCACCAGTTACCGAGCCATGCAACTTAATAACTATTCGAGTCCTTGAATCCGAGGCCGAGGTGGGCATGCCCGAGGTGGATATGGCCGAGTTGGGCAAAGCCGAGGTGGACATGCCGAGTTGGGCATGCCGAGGTAGTTTTTAAGTTGACCTGAGAAGACGAAGCGCCAGAGACATGAGAAGACGAAGCGCCAGAGACGGATTCCTGAGCACTTTAATTATTTAGAGACTAGTGCTAATTAATGCAGAATTTACTGTTTTAAATACTTGTTTTAATTACCGAGATGTCTAGATACAATGTATTTGGAATTTAGCTCATTGTAATCTCTGTATAAATACCCCATTGAGGATGAATGAAAGATCTTTTGGCAGATCAAATTTGTGAGTTAGAGAAACTCGTTGGTTCTTTTTCAGAACTTAGGACTTATCGGTTTGTCCGTGGCGTCCACCACCGAACTTATCAATCGATCTCCCGAATTCGATTGTGGCGTTCAAAGGCATATACCAAGGTTCTTACCTCTCTATAGGTAACGGGTCGAGGTGCCTGGCATATTCCAAGGTTCTTGCCTCTTATATAGGCAACGGGTCGCGGAGCCAAACCCACGGGAAAGTTATCCAAGTATTTTATCTTAGTTTTATTTTCATTTCACCTGAATTTACCTAGATAGATCTGAGTAGCTTCGGCTAGAATTATCCTTTCCGCATCCGTGTTCGTATCATTTGGTATCAGAGCTCAGTTTCTAGGTCAGGTGTGATATTTCGTTTTTGAAAAGTTTGAATTCAGTTTCGGTAAAGTTAAAAAAAAAAAAAAAAAAAAAAAAATCCGAAACCGAAAGTGAAGATTGAAAAGTTGTTTGGTTTGGCATTTTAAAAGATCTTGTTTTGTTTGAATATTGGAATTTTGTTGGAATCTGAAAATCCGAAAACCGAAAGGAGAAGTTTTGAACTTAGTTTTGTTTTTGATCTCCACAAAAGAATACACAGATTGTTTGGTGATTTCTTGGTGGATTGTTGATCAGACCTTTACTGTCCCTAGTTCGACTTAGAACCGACAGAGAATTTCTCAAGAGTGGTAAAAGGCAGTGTGGGGAGCACATTTGAGGATAAAAGCCGTTGAGTGCACCACGAGTGCTTTGAGTGAAAATCCACGTGAGGGAGAAGTTGAACCCAAACTCCTGATGGAAGCAATGATGGGAGAAATGAGACGGTTGATGGCACCGATACAGGAGCGCGTCCAATCGAGACTTGGGATGAATTGAAAGAAGTAATGAGAAAGCGTTTCGTGCCGAGTCATTACTACCGAGGTCTATATCAGAAGTTGCAGGACCTCAAGCAAGGCAGCCGAAGTGTGGAAGACTATTACAAGGAGATGGAGATCACTATGATTCGGGCTAATATCGAAGAAGATCGAGAATCTACAATGGCGAGATTTTTGAGTGGGCTTAACCGAGACATTGCTAATGTGGTGGAGTTACAACATTATATCGAACCGGAAGATATGGTACACGTCGCTATCAAAGTGGAGAACCAACTTAAGAGGAAGGGTACATCGGCGAGACCGAGTCCGAGTTCGAACTCCTGGAAGTCGAACTACCCGAAGAAGGAAGAGAAGCCACAAGCGAGCAAACTCAATTCGGTTCCCGAGGTCAGTAAAAAGGTTAGCACATCTACCCCCGAGACTAAGAACCGAGATATCAAGTGTTTTAAATGTCTGGGTAGAGGACACATTGCCAGTCAATGTCCGAACCCAAGGGTTATGGTACTGCTTGAGAATGGCGATATCGAGACTGATGAGGAGGATGAGACTACATCTATGCCACCTCTAGAAGACGATGGAACTGAAGAATACCCTGCTCAGGGAGAGCTACTAGTGACCCGCCGAGCTCTCAATATCAATGTCACGGATGATGATACCGAGGTGCAACGGGAGAATATATTCCATACGCGATGCCATATACAAAATAAGGTATGCAACATGATTATTGATGGTGGTAGTTGCACCAATGTTGCTAGTACTTTGTTGGTTGAGAAACTCGGGTTGCCGACAAGCAAACACCCCCGACCTTACAAACTACAGTGGCTGAATGATAGTGGTGAGGTCAAGGTTAACCGACAAGTTCTAATTCCGTTCCGCATCGGAAAATACGAGGATGAAGTGACATGTGATGTAGTGCCGATGCAAGCTGGTCACATACTGTTAGGCCGACCCTGGCAATTCGACCGACGTGCGTCACATGATGGCTATACCAACCGATATTCCTTTACTTTCAAGAAACGGAACGTCATTCTAGTACCTTTGACACCAAAGGAGATTCATGAAGATCAGATGAGAATCAACAACAAGAAGAGAGAAGTGAAAAGAGTGAGTTAGCGAGTGAAAAAAAAGAGAGAGTGAGAAGAGTGTGAGAGAAAATAAGAAAGCTGAGGTAAAAATAGAGAGAAAGAAAAATTTTTATGTGGGAAAGGATCAGTAAAAAGGCTATGAGTGCAAAACAAGTGATGATCCTGTTGTATTCAAGGAAACATGCCTTACACTAACCAATTTAGCACTTCGTTGCCAGTTTCTGTTATTTCTTTATTACAGGAGTTCGGTGATGTACTACCCGAGGAGATTCCCCGAGGTCTACCCCCGATACGCGGCATTGAACATCAGATCGACTTCGTACCTGGAGCGGTTATTCCGAATCGTCCTGCATACCGAAGTAATCCTGAAGAAACCAAGGAACTGCAGAAGCAAGTTGCTGAACTAATGGACAAAGGCTATGTTCGAGAAAGTATGAGTCCGTGCGCGTTCCGGTAATCTTGGTACCAAAGAAGGATGGAACTTGGCGTATGTGTGTGGACTGTCGAGCTGTCAACAATATCACGGTAAAGTACCGACATCCCATACCTCGCTTAGACGATATGCTTGATGAACTGCATGGAGCATGTATATTTTCTAAAATAGATTTGAAAAGTGGCTATCATCAAATACGCATGAAAGAGGTGATGAGTGGAAAACAGCCTTTAAAACTAAACATGGTTTATATGAATGGTTAGTTATGCCTTTCGGTTAACTAATGCACCTAGCACGTTTATGAGATTGATGAACCATGTACTGCGAGCTTTCATAGGAAATTTGTTGTTGTTTACTTTGACGACATTCTATACAGCAAAACTTTGTGATCATGTGAACACTTAGGAGTGTGCTGATTGTACTTCGGGATGAAAAATTGTATGCTAACCCGAGCAAGTGCACTTTTTGCACCGATAAGCTCGTTTTTCTTGGTTTTGTTGTAAGCTCCCGAGGTATACAAGTCGATGAGGAGAAAATCCGAGCTATTCAAGAATGGCCGACACCGAAGTCCGTTACCGAGGTCCGAAGCTTTCATGGACTTGCTAGCTTCTACCGACGTTTTGTTAAGACTTCAGCAGTATTGCCGCTCCTTTGACCGCGGTTATCAAAAAGAACATGGAATTTAAATGGGGAGACGCGCAAGAGAAAGCTTTTCAGATCTTAAGGGAAGTTTAACTCAAGCCCCTGTTCTTGTTTTACCTGATTTCTCTAAATCATTTGAAATTGAATGCGATGCATCTGGTGTAGGTATCGGCGCTGTGCTGATGCAAGAAGGAAAACCTGTTGCATATTTCAGCGAGAAGTAAAAATGGGGCGACATAAACTACCCGACGTACGACAAAGAGTTATACGCCCTAGTCCGAGCACTGGAGACTTGGCAGCACTACCTCCTACCCAGAGAGTTTGTGATTCACACCGACCATGAGTCGTTGAAGCATATCCGAGGTCAGCACAAACTGAACAAGAGACATGCACGATGGATGGAGTTCATTGAAGCATTTCCTATGTCATCAAATACAAGAAAGGTAAGGAAAACATAGTGGCTGATGCGCTTTCGCGGAGGTATGCTTTAATTTCTACTCTCGATGCAAAATTACTGGGTTTTGAGCTTGTAAAAGAACTGTATGAATCTGATTCTGACTTTGCTGAGAATTTTAAAGCTTGTGAAAATACTGCGGTAGATAAGTATTACCGACATGAAGGGTTTCTTTTTAAAGAGAGAAAATGTGTATTCCAAACTGTTCTATTCGAGATCTGTTAGTTAGGGAATCACATAGTGGAGGGTTAATGGGACATTTCGGAGTAGTTAAGACATTGGCTATGTTGCAAGAACATTTCTATTGGCCACATATGAAACGGGACGTTGAACGAAATCTGTAGTAGGTGTGTGACCTGTAGACAAGCTAAATCTCGTGTGCAACCCAATGGTTATACATGCCCTACCTATACCTCAGGCACCCTGGACTGACATTTCTATGGACTTTGTATTAGGTTTGCCGAGATCCAAATTTGGCAAAGACTATTTTTGTGGTGGTGATCGTTTTCTAAAATGGCACATTTCATTCCTTGTAGTAAAACTGATGATGCATCTCATGTTGCTGATTTGTTCTTTAAAGAGATTGTTAGATTGCATGGTATGCCTAGAACAATTGTTTCTGATCGAGATGCTAAATTTTTGAGTTATTTCTGGAAAACTTGTGGTGCAAATTAGGAACAAAATTACTTTTCTCTACTACTGTCATCCACAAACCGACGGTCAAACTGAAGTTGTAAACAGGTCTTTATCACTTTACTGCGTGCTGTAATTAAAAGTAATCTTCGAAGTTGGGAAGAATGTTTACCACATGTTGAATTTGCATATAATCGAAGTGTTCATTCTGCTACTAAATTTTCGCCATTTGAAATTGTATATGGGTTCAATCCTTTAACTCCTTTGGATCTAACCCCTCTGCCGATGTCTGAGCATGTCAATTTGGATGGAAAGAAAAGGGCCGAGGTAGTTAAACAGATTCATGAGAAGGCGAGGAGCAACATTGAAAGGCGAACCGAGCAGTATGAAAGAAGAGCCAACAAGGGTCGTCGAAAATTGAGATTTGAGCCTGGAGATTGGGTATGGCTGCATTTGCGGAAGGAGAGGTTTCCTGCACAAAGAAAATCAAAACTGCTACCACGGGGAGATGGTCCATTTCAAATTCTGGAGAGAGTTAACGACAATGCATATAAATTGGATCTACCGGGTGAGTATAACGTCAGTGCTACCTTCAACATCACTGATTTATCTCCTTTTGATGTAGGTGCAGATTTGAGGACAAATCCTTTTGAAGAGGAAGGGAATGATACGATCCTGAGCCAAGACCAGTCGTTTATCAACCCAGCCGAGGTGTCGGAAGTCAGCCGAGGTGTCGGAAGTCCAGCGAGTCGGAAGTCAGAGTCAAGAGAAGAGTCGGGCACAGATATCGGGTGTCGGAAAGGAAACGAACGCTTCACAATTTTCAGTCCCGAGCGGACCAATTACTAGATCCCGAGCTCGGCAAGCCGAGGTGATACTTCACGGGCTAATTAAAAGTATCTGGGCCGAGACAAGCGTAGCACCAGTTACCGAGCCATGCAACTTAATAACCATTCGAGTCCTTGAATCCGAGGCCGAGGTGGGCATGGCCGAGGTGGGCATGCCGAGGTTATGCCGAGGGGCAGCCGAGGTACCACTACCGAGTTCTTGCCGAGGTAGTTTTTAAGTTGACCTGGAAGACGAAGCACCATACGATGAGAAGACGAAGCGTCTGAGACGGATTCCTGAGCACTTTAATTATTTAGAGACTAGTGCTAATCAATGCAGAATTTACTGTTTTAATTACTAGTTTTAATTACCGAGATGTCTAGATACAATGTATTTGAAATTTAACTCATTGTAACTTCTGTATAAATACCCGCATCAGGATGAATGAAAGATCTTTTGGCAGATCAAATTTGTGAGTTAGAGAAACTCGTTGGTTCTTTTAGAACTTAGGACTTATCGGTTTGTCCGTGGCGTCCACCACCGAACTTATCAGTCGATCTCCCGTAATCGATTGTGGCGTTCAAAGGCATATACCAAGGTTCTTACCTCTCTATAGGTAACGGGTCGAGGTGCCTGGCATATTCCAAGGTTCTTGCCTCTTATATAGGCAACGGGTCGCGGAGCCAAACCCACGGGAAAGTTATCCAAGTTATTTTATTTATTTTATTTTCATTTCACCTGAATTTACCTAGATAGATCTGAGTAGCTTCGGCTAGAATTATCCTTTCCGCATCCGTGTTCGTATCAGCAGGGGTCAATTTGTCATGTCTCACCCAGGGCAGCGGTCAAACTGTCATGTCGTACCCAGGGCAGGCGTCAATCTGTCATGTCTCACCTTGGGCAGGGGTCAATCTGTCATGTCTCACCCAGGGTAGGCGTCAATTTGTCATGTCTCACTCAGGCCAGGGGGCAAGCTGTCATGTCTCACCCGGGCAGGGGTCAAACTGTCACATCTTATCTATATAGCAACTCCTATCACCGGACAAAATATGGTATCTTTTTATCTTTGTCCAACCCTTCTTCAAAGGACTGTACAAAGAGGGGCAACTGTAGACACCCCATTTTGTCCGGGCTGTCCGTTTTCAGTTGGTCAAGAATACATTAATGGTGGCCGTGAAGCGTAATTGAAAAAGACTTTACTTGACCGACCCAATTAAATCCAATTAACCCGATTAAGCCGACTCAAGTTCAATTAGACTCGATCATATCAATTTGGCTCAGAATTTCAAAACTAACATATCAGCACTAAATCGACAATAACTCAAGTTATACACATTCAAATAATGAAAAACCAATTTTGTTTGAAAGCTAACTCGATCCCGCATCAACCCACAAAATTTCATAGTAATCGAATCACGATTGCTTAGTCCATTTTACCCACGAAGTTGAGCTCGTGTTAGTTCGCTCCTATATTGGCCAGGTCTTAGTCCGGAAGCCATAACGTTTTGCTTATAAATTGAAATGCGTTCCAACCAACTTTGTTTGAAATTAGACTCACTGAGGAATCAGTACGCAAAATTTTAAGTCATTTAGAGTACATTTGTGGCAGTTTAAAAAAAATTAAAAACTGGACAGTTACAAAGAGTGATGGCTATTTAATGAGACAATTGAGGAGGCACTGAAATTGGGGGTTACATGAAGTTATGGAGGAGGTTACTTATGTTGGCAGCATAAAAGGAGCACATAATGCAGAAAAAAAAAGAGAAGAGGAGGAGAAGAGAACGTAGGAGGAGAAAAAAAAAGGTGGAAGAGAAGAAAGAGAGAGATAATGTGAAGTAGAAAATAATTTTTTTTTGAGGGAGATAGAAGGGACCAAAGAGACAAGGAGAGATCACCGACATCGCCTACAAATCTTTCAGTCCTCACACTGCGCGTCACACGTCTCTTTTCCAACCGACTTCGACATCACCGTAGCCGGAAACATATTACACCCGCACCAAGCTCGGATTTCACATTGGGATTCAAAGGTAATATCTCGAACCTTAGTCCATTATCTTCTATACATACTAGTCATCTCATTTTAACTAATAATCATAAATATTAGTATATGACATGAACATAGAATTTCGGAGGAGATTGATAATTTTCCGAAATAGAATTTTAATGGATGCATCAAGAAAAAGCAATGAATTTTATTTCTTTTTCAATTATAAGGATTAAGGGTCGGATGAACTTTAATCTAAGATAAAATAGAAAAGTGATGGATATTACTTTTCTAATTTGTTTAGACATATTTATTAAAAGTCAAATCCCATGCAAATAGAAAAGCTATAGAAACAAGATGATGGATATCGTCTGGGGAATATATATTTTCTATTTGTGTGTAGCCGTCTAATATGATAGAAAGAGTAAGGCGGATACCATGCTCTTTCGTTCATATTGAATGGATAATTAATCAATATGCAAATAGTTAACAATAATTTATCTATATATGTTAGAATGTAAATCCAAAATTATTGTAATCATCTATAGAGTATTCTCATTCGAGGGGCGTTGTGCGGGTGTCCTGTCTTCCCCACACGTAACCGACGAGCGAACACTAGAATCTCAATGTGCCTTATCCGATTTCCTAGTTTTCAATAAAAATTAGGTGGCGACTCCAAACTTTCTTTTCCTATCCGGATGAAGGTCGTCAACAGTTGTCTCTTGGGGTTTCTGGTCCTTCGTCTCAAGGGATTCCATGGTCTTCTTCACTGCTTAATGCCTTCTTCTCCCTCCTACTCATTCCCACATCAGAGGGACCACCCAGAATAGAGTGGATTCTCCGTATTGCACTAGCTGCCGGGGTGAGTGTTCATTCTGAGTCTCGTATTTTGCAGACTTCTATGCTAAACACCTTCTTCTCCCTCCTACTCATGTCCGCATAGGATGGACCACCTAGATGCAGTGAACTTTCCGTATTGCCATTAGCTGCTTGGGAGAGTGTTCCTTCTCATTTATTTTGGCTCTTCCCGCTCATATAAACACTGTCTCCTGCTTTTTTCTACTCGCTTAGGCGATCTCCTCGGACTTCTCGACCGCTGCCTGCTGGGGCTTCTGGTCCTTCGTCTCTAGGAATTTCATAGTCTTTTTCTCTGCTGAACGCGTTCTTCTCCCACCTACTCATGCCCGCATAGGTGGGACCTACCAGAATACAGTGAACTCTCTGTATTGCCATTAGCGGCCTGGGAGAGTGTTCCTTCTCCATTTATTTTGGCTCTTCCTGGTCAGGTGAACACTGTCCCCTGATTTCTTCTACTCGCTGAGGCGGTTTCTCGGACTTCTTGAACGCTAACTCTTGCGGCTTCTGGTCCTTCATCTCAAGGTATTCCGTGGACTTTTTCTCTGCTGAACGCGTTCTTCTTCACGCCCGCAAAGGAGGGACCACCCAGTATACAACGAACTCTCTTTATAGCCATTAGCAGCCTGGAAGAGTGTTCCTTCTCCATTTGTTTTAGCTCTTTCCGGTCAGGTGAACACTGTCCCCTGATTTCTTCTACTCGCTAAGGCGGTCTTCTCGGACTTATCGAGCGTTGTCCCTTGGGGTTTTTGGTCCTTCATCTCAAGGTATTCCGTCATCTTCTTCCCTGCTGAACCCTTCTACTCATGCCCGCATCGGAGAGACCACCCAGGATACAGTGGACTCTCCGTATTGCCATTAGTGGCGGGGGTGAGTGTTTATTCTGAGTCTCGTATTTGGCAGACTTCTCCCCTAAACACTTTCTTCACCCTCCTACTAATGCCCGCATAGGAGGGACCACCCAGAATACAGTGAACACTCCGTAATGCCATTAGCGGCCTGGGAGGGTGTTCCTTCTCAATTTTTTTTGGCTCCTCCCGATCAGGTGAACACTGTCTCCTGACTTCTTCTACTTGCTCAGGCGGTCTCCTCGAACTTCTCGAACGCTGTCTTCGGGGGCTTCTGGTCCTTCGTCTCAAGGGATTCCGTGGTCTTCTTCACTACTGAACACCTTCTTCTCCCTCCTACTCATGCCCGCATAGAATGGAGCACCTAGGATACAGTGTACTCTCCGTATTGTCATTAGCGGCCGGGGAGAGTGTTCCTTCTCCATTTGTTATGGCTCTTCCCGATCTGATGAATACTATTTCCTTACTTCTTCTACTCGTTAGGCGATCTCCTCGGACTTCTTGACCGCTGTCTCCTGGGACTCCTGGTCCTTCGTCCCATGGTATTCCGTGGGCTTCTTCTCTGTTGAACGCCTTTTTCTCCTAACTACTCATGCCCGCATCAGAGGGGCCCCCAGAATAAAGTGGACTCGCCGTATTGCATTAGCTGCCAAGGTGAGTGTTCATTCTGAGTCTCGTATTTGGCAGACTTCAATGCTAAACACCTTCTTCTCCCTCATACTCATCTCCGCATAGGATGGACCACCAAGGATGCAGTGAACTTTTCGTATTGCCATTAGCGGCCTGGGAGAGTGTTCCTTCTCCATTTGTTTTGGCTATTCCCGGTCAGGTGAATATTGTCTCGTGACTTCTTCTACTTGCTCAGGCGGACTTCTCGATTGCTGTCCTTTGGGGCTTCTGGTCATCGTCTCAAGGGATTTCGTGGGCTTCTTCTCTGCTGAATGCCTTCTTCTCCCTCCTACTCATGCCCGGAGGTACCACCCAGGATACAGTGGACTCTCCGTATTGCCATTAGCGGCCGGAGAGAGTGTTCATTACGTGTCTCGTATTTGGCAGACTTCACTGCTGAACACCTTCTTCTCCCTCCTACTCATGGCCGTATAGGAGGGACTATCCAGGATACAATAAACACTCCGTATTGCAATTAGCGGCCTGGGAGAGTGTTTCTTCTCCATTTGTTTTCCGGTCAGGTGACCACTGTCTCCTGACTTCTTCTACTCGCTCAGGCGGTCTCCTCAGACTTCTCGACCGCTGTCTCTTGGGGCTTCTGGTCCTTTGTCTCAAAAGATTTCGTGGTTTTCTTCTCTGCTGAACGCCTTCTTCACCCTCCTACTCATGCCCGCATCGGAGGGACCACCCAGGATCCAGTGGACTCTCCGTATTGCCATTAGCGGCCGGTGAGTGTTCCTTCTCCATTTTTTTTTGCCTCTTCTCGGGCAGGTGAACACTGTCTCCTGACTTCTTCTATTTACTCAGGCGGTCTCCTCGGACTTCTCGAGCGCTGTCTCCAGGGGCTTCTGGTCCTTCGTCACAAGGGATTCCGTGGCTTCTTCTTGACTGAACGCCTTCTTCTTCCTCCCTCCTATTCATGCCCGCATTACCATTAGCGGCAAGGGAGAGTGTTCATTCTGAGTCACTTATTTGGCAGACTTCTCTGCTGAACACCTTCTTCTCCCTCCTACTCATGCCCGCATAGAATGGACCACCCAGGATACAGGGAACTCTTCGTATTGCCATTAGCGGATTGGGAGAGTGTTCCTTCTCCATTTGTTTTGGCTCTTCCTGGTCAGGTGAACACTATCTCCTGACTTCTTCTACTCGCTTTGGCGGTCTCCTCGACTTCTCGAGCGCTGTCTCCCCGGCGCTTCTGCCTTCATCTCAAAGGATTACGTAGTTTTCTTCTCTGCGGAACCCTCCTTTTCCCTCCTACTCATGCGCGCATCGGAAGACCACCCAGGATGCAGTGAACTCTCCGTATTGCCATTTGCGGCCGGGGAGAGTATTCATTCTTAGTCTCGTATTTGGCAAGCTTCTTTGCTGAACACCTTCTTCTCCCTCCTACTCATGCCCGCATAGGAGGGACCACCCAAGATATAGTGAACTCTCCGTATTGCAATTAGCGGCCGGGAGAGTGTTCCTTCTCCATTTGTTTTGGCTCTTCCCGGTCAGGTGAATAATGTCTCCTAACTTCTTCTACCCGCTCAGGCGGGCTACTCGGACTTATCGACCGCTGTCTCTTGGGGCTTCTGGTCCTTCATCTCAAGGGATTTCGTGTTCTTCTCTGTCGAACGTCTTCTTCTCCCTTCTTCTCATGCCCGTATCTGAGGGACCACCCAAGATACAGTGGACCCACCGTATTGCCATTAGCTGCCGGGGTGAGTGTTTATTCTGAGTCTCGCATTTGGCAGACTTCTCTGCTGCACACCTTCTTCTCCCTCCTACTCATGCCCACATAGGAAGGACCACCCAGGATACAGTGAACTCTCCTTATTGCCATTAGCGGCAGGGGAGAGTTTTCTTTCTCCATTTATTTTGGCTCTTCCCGTTACAGTGAACACTGTCTCCTGACTTTTTCTACTCGTTTAGGCGATCTTCTCGGACTTCTCGATCGCTGTCTCCTGGGGCTTCTGGTCCTTCGCCGCAAGGGATTCCGTAGTCTTCTTCTCTGCTGAACGCCTTCTTTTCTCTCCTACTCATGCCCGCATCGGAGGGACCACCCAGGATGTAGTGAACTCTCCTTATTGCCATTAGCGGCCGGGGAGAGTGTTCATTCTGAGTCTCGTATTTTGCAGACTTCTCTGCTGAACACCCTCTTCTCCCTACTACTCATGCCCACATAAGAGGGACCACTCAGGATACAGTGAACTCTCCGTATTGCCATTAGCGGTCCGGGGAGAGTGTTCTTTCTCCATTTGTTTTAACTCTTCCAGGTCAGGTGAACACTATCTCCTGATTTCTTCTACTCGCTTAGGATGTCTTCTCAAACTTCTCGAGCGCTGTCTCCCGGCGCTTCTGGTCCTTCGACTCAATGGATCCGTGGTTTTCTTCTCTACTGAACGCCTTCTTTTCCCTCCTACTCTTGCCTGCATCAGAAGACCACCCTGGATGCAGTGAACTCTCCGTATTGCCATTAGCGGCCGGAGAGAGTGTTCATTTTGAGTCTCGTATTTGGCAGGCTTCTCTGCTGAACACCTTCTTCTCCCTTCTACTCATGCCCGCATAGGAGGGACCACCCAGGATTCAGGGAACCTCCGTATTGCCATTAGCGGCCAGGGAGAGTGTTCCTTCTCCATTTGTTTTGGCTCGTCCCGATCAGGTGAACAATGTCTCCTGACTTCTTCTACTTGCTCAGGCGGTCTCCTCGGACTTCTCAACCGCTGTCTCCTTGGGCTTCTGGTCCTTCGTCTCAAAGAATTTCGTGGTCTTCTTCTCCGTTGAACGCCTTCTTCTCCCTCCTACTCATGCCCGCATCAGAGGGACCACCCAGGATACAGTGGACCTACCGTATTGCCATTAGCGGCCGGGGTGAGTGTTTTTTCTGATTCTCGAATTTGGCAGACTTCTCTGCTGAACACCTTTTTCTCTCTCGTACTCATGCCTGCATAGGAGGGACTACCCAGGATACAATGAACTCTCCATATTGCAATTAGCGGCTTGGGAGAGTGTTACTTCTCTATTTTTTTTTGGCTCTTCCCGGTCAGGTGAACACTGTCTCCTGACTTCTTCTACTTGCTCAGGCGGTCTCCTCGGACTTCTCGGCCGCTGTCTCCGCTGTCTCTTGTGGCTTATGGTCCTTCGTCTCAAAGGATTTCGTGGTCTTCTACTCTGCTGAACACCTTCTTCTCCCTCCTACTAATGCCCGCATCGGAGGGACCACACAGAATACAGTGGACTCTCCGTATTGCCATTAGCGGCCGGGGTGATTGTTTATTTTGAGTCTCGTAATTGGCAGACTTCTCTGCTGAACACCTTCTTCTCCCTCCTACTTATGCCCGCATAGGAGGGACCACCCAAGATACAGTGAACTCTCCGTATTGCCATTAGCGGCCTGGGAGAGTGTTCCTTCTCCATTTGTTTTGGCTCGTCCCAATTAGGTGAACAATGTCTCCTGACTTCTTCTACTCGTTCAGGCGGTCTCCTCGGACTTTTCGACCGATGTCTCTTGGGGCTTCTGGTCCTTCGTCTCAAAGGATTTCGTGGTCTTCTTCTCTGTTGAACGCTGTTGACGATCTTCCTCCGGATAGGGGAAAAGTTTTGGAATCGCCACCTAGATATTCAAAGGCTCGTTCGTCGTTTACGTGTGGGGAAGACGGAACACCCCCACAGTGCCCCTCGAAAGAGATATACACATCTATTTTAGTACATATTTATTATTAAATACATAGATATTTAATTGTTCATTAAAATAAAATGATATTTTTGTTGTGAATTAGAAAAAGAAATATACACATCTATTTTCTAATTATTAATTGAATTATAAGCATACGCGTATAACTCATTTTATTAAACGTGGAAAAGTTATTATAAAATTATTCACTTATAAAATGATATATACTCAAAGATAAAAAATTTAGGAAGTATACACCTCCGAATATATAATTAGGTTATAAGTATACACCTATAACCCATCAAAATTGATTAAAATCGAAATTAAATCACTTTGGGCCCTAAATGGGCTAGACCGGTGATGCTTGTCGAATTCACCAAAAATAAATTACTGTTCTCACCAATACTTGTAGTATGAGAAAGTTCAGGTCGAACCCTAGAGACTGATTATGTTGATCAATTTTATTTTCTAATGTAAGAAAAATTCAAAATAATTAAAGGATAAATGAGGAGGGGGAGGTTTTGAAACCAGAGGCAAACAAGTTAATTAGAGCAATAACTCATTGAATCAAACAAAATTATAAATAATCTCAAGCAAATAAATTCAGTTCAGAGATTTCTCACTTACAGTTACAGATTGATCATCGACAACTAAGATTTTATTCCTATTCGAATATTTAACCAAGAATTATCTAAAAGCTAAATAATCATTTTTCTTCCCCGAATTCATTAATTCAGCTCAGCACTAAAATCAAATTCTTGTCACTAATATGTTTTGGTATTAAGCAATCCAATTCATCTCAATGACAGCATTACGTTTTAGGAAGAGGTTAAAGTCGAATAACAATTCACCCAGCATGAACTATTTAATTCGTTCTATGTTCTTTTAGGTTTACAACAAAAACTGCAAACATAATTGTGTAACATAATTGCTATATTTATTAACTTTCATAACAATTACGGATTATGAAATTAATGTAGCATTCAATCACAGAGACAATTAACTACTATCGTCTATGTAATCATATTAAATCAACACGAAGAAACATAGATATTCAAAAAGAAATAAATCAGAATTAAAACCGGTGCCTCACAATCTTATAAACTGAAGTTTAAATATCTCTTGAACCGAACAATGATTTTTAGCTACACATGGTGAACGACACAACCAAGTAAAAAGAAAATTCAAAAGAAGATCTCCCTGCTCTAACCGGGAACCTCATATTATACTTGATATTCTGCATTAAATTCCAACCCTTGATGTATTTCTGTTTTTGGCTTCCTTGAATCTCGTCCGTCAATTTCGTTTTTAGCCATTATTGTTAACTCAATTTTCTGAATTATTTTCTTCTATTTCAGCCCCAACCTTCTTGTTATATTTGTTTGCTCTTTTGGTGGCCATAAGTTTCTATTTCCATGCAACAAAAGTGCTATTTCTGGTCCCTAACTTTCAGCCTTTGTTGATGTGTTATTTCCATATTTTAGATCTTCCATTCCAGCAGCACCTTCCTATTCTGCTTCAACTTCCAAGCTTGTTTTCAGGCCCTAAACGACTTTTCTGAGCTTCGATTTCTACAGAAAAGTTATAGGCCTAGCTGTTTAGATGAATTTGGGCTTTTGAATCACCTCATTGGACTTCTCTGAGCTTCGATTTCCTTTTAAAGTACCATGTGTCGGATGTTTACATTAGCTTCCCAGACCAGAACTTGGAACAACGTTTGGAGGCCCAAAATAACTCGGATTTCGAATCATTATACCATTCCGGAAAGCTTGAGAAGTCATGTACAATTTCTTTGAAGACCACTTTGTTGTTCTGGATCTCTAACATATTGAAAAACCTGAAATAAGTAACAAACGTCAAAAGGCTAAAATGCTGGAATTTCTAATATCTAAGTACAATTAATTCACACTTCATAGTTTATGTCTTAAACACAAATATTAACATTAATACTCATAATAAGACATGAAATAAGTCAAATAAACCAAATGTAAGGAGAATAAAAGAATAAAATATTGATCGTATCAACAAAAGAATAGCTGCGCGCCTATGGGCTCGGCTAGAACGCGCGCGGGGCTAAGCCCCGCGCGTCCGGGCGCGCTCGCGCGCTCGGATTGGGTTCGTGACCGACTTGGCCGGTCGATGACCGGCCAAGCCGATCATCGTCCAAACAGACGAGCGCAAGCTCGGCCGAGCTCGCGCTCGTCTCGGTCGCCGCACCGGCGGCGCCTTGCCGTCGGCGGTGGCGTCCGAGAGCCGGCCGCCCGGGGGGTTTTCGACCCTTCCGGATGCAATAGAGATGTCAAAAATCGAGTCCGAAGACTGTAGATGCGTACTTTCAGCGGTGCAAGGTTTGGTTATAAAAATTATTTTCGTTTTCCGGCCGTCGAGGCTCGCCGCCGGCGAGGCCACGATGGCGTGGTGCTGTATATTTCACGAGGAGACGATATGATTATATAGTTTTATGGGGAGTTACCTTGAGTTTTGAGGCGAGTTAATGATCGGGTGCAACTCCTTGGTTACGAGTGCAAATTTAGTTCAAGCGGCGCGCCGGCGAGCTCCGATGGCGAAGGAGTGACGACGGAGATGTTGCAGGAGGAAGCAGTGACGACGCCGAGATGGTCCGCCTGCGAATTCTCTCCCTCTCTCTTTTTTTTTTTCTTCTCAGCGTGGGTTCTTTTTCTTCTTTTTTTTTTCTTTTTTTTTCTCCCTTCCTGGTCCTTTGCTTTTTTTTTTTTTTTTTTTTTTTTTGGTGTTCTTCCTCTCTCCTGCGTCTCCTTCCCCCCTTCTCTTTTTTTCCTTACTTCTTCCTTTCCCTTTTCTTTTTTTTTTAGCCTCCTCCCCCTCTCTTTTTATAAAAAAAAATCAATAATCTTATTATCCAATGGATAATAAAAACTAATTATTACGTTAATAATTTAGGAAATTTGACTTTAACCGTATAATGATTACATACCACTTTTACTTATCAACCGGTCGATAGGGTGTATGAAATTGACTTTAATATTATTTTTGGATAATGTCTGACACTGAAAAGTATAATTACGGTTACTGAAATAGACCATTGGTTAAAGCAAGGTGCTTTCAGAAATTCAACCGGTTTTTGAGCTTGTCCGCGTAAATCGTATGTTTGGTCTGTGTTGAGTCCATAAGGTAACAATACAGTCCGGACAAAATGGGGTGTCGACAGTTGCCCCTCTTTGCTCAATCCTTTGGATAAGGGTTGGGCAAAGATAAAGAGATACCGCATTTTGTCCGGCAAGAGAGGAAAGGCTTTTTTCTTTCTTTTTTTTGGTTTTTTTTTTTTTGTTTTTGTTTTTGTTTTTGTTTTTGCTTGCTTATTTGTTTGGTGTTTGTGAGCATGAGGTATGTCGTCTCATGTTACGATCCTGAAGCACAGTCGAATTCGAGGATAAAGTTGATGATCATATGATTAGTTATCCCACGACGGAAATGTCCCAAGAGCACAGTCGACTCAAGGGTAAGATTGAAATTGTGATAATGAGAGTAGTCGTCTCATTATAAAGATGATCTTGAAGTACAGTTGATGCGATTCGGGGCTCCTCGAATTCGAACTCGACTTGCTCCGATTCAGTTGTTGCACCAATCCTTCGATTTGATTGTCGAAGGTTCCCAAGACTTCTAGAATCAGGCTAAACTTCTACTTTGTCTAATCAACTCTACAGATAACTCCCGTGGGATGACTCCTCGACCCTTGCCTATAAGAAGACAAGAACCTTCGGAATACGCTGGCACCTAGACCCGTTGCCTATAGAGAGAGGCAAGAACCGTCGGTATACGCCTTGGACGCCACAATCGACTACGGGGAAGTTCGATTGATAAGTCCGGTGGTGGACGCCACGGATCTCTCCGATAAGTCCTAGAGTTCTAAAAGAACAAAAAAGATTTCTTAAAATCTCACAACAATGAACACACCAAGTTGATTTGCATTGCAGCCCCAACGGGGTATTTATAGAGTACATAAGAAATGTAGAAGATGGTGGCCGGCCCTAACCCTAATAGTCTTGGCCAAAATCTTTCCTAAATTCTAGAAATAATCATATTTAGGGAAAATCTAATCAACTTCCTAATTACATTAGGTATGGCCGAAATTTCCTTAAAGAGAAAATATAGGAAACTTAGAAAATCTTGGAAACTAGGAAATCTAGGGAATAAGATCTAGGGAAGCACATGTGGCCGGCCCTGGGATCTTCTTAACCGAATTGAGGATATTTCGGCTATAAAATAGCTTAATCAAATTGAGAATATTTCTCAAAATATCTTCTTGGCCGAGTTGTGCCCTAACTATAACTTGAACCGCATTTACGCTCCAAGATTTTGATCATCATGACATGATTATGTTCTTTGGGCTTAATCTTACTTGCCTCGGTCCAAAGTCCTTGAATAAATCCATGAAGTGATTCTTTGAATCTTCTAGCTCGAGCCCTTGTAATAGATCCAACTGGAACTTGAATGCGCTCCGAGTCCTCTTTGATAGTGCTTCTTGTGTTAATCGAGTCCTTTGCGTCCTTGTCCTCATCATTCCCTTCCTCTTGAAAAGGATTTGTCCTCAAATCGATACCTATATTAAAAGGAGACAAGTCAGTAACATTGAAAGTGGCACTTACATTATACTCACCTGGTAAGTCAAGTTTGTAGGCATTGTCATTAATGCGCTCTAGAATTTGGAAGGGTCCATCGCCTCTGCGAAGCAGCTTAGATCTTCTTCGCGCCGGGAATCTTTCTTTCCTCATATGCAGCCATACCCAATCACCGGGTTCAAAACTCAGCTTATGGCGCCCCTTGTTGGCTTGTTTAGCGTACTGCTCAGTCCTTCGCTCAATGTTGAGCCTTGCCTTGTCGTGTATTTGCTTAACAAAGTCAGCTTTCTTCTTTCCATCTAAGTTTACATGGTCACACATTGGTAATGGGGTCAGATCTAAAGGTGTCAAAGGATTAAATCCATAAACAATTTCGAATGGTGAAAACATAGTAGCAGAATGAACACTACGATTGTAGACACCCCATTTTGTCCGGGTTTGTCCCGATTTTATTCGATAAACTCGATTAAGCTTAAAATCTCGATTTACATGATTAAATTTATTTTAGCTTAATTTGAGACTATATGGACGCACATAATTGTTTAGAATTCTAACGAGGCCGTGCACGAAAGAGAAATTTTCGTAAAAACCAAAATTTTATACCAGAAGGGCTATATTTGCCAAATTATAAACTTCAGGCCCATCTGTTTTGCAAAATAAGAGGGTCTGTTTTTGCAATTAAGCAAATAAGAGTATTTATTGCGTAATATCGGAAAAACGAAAATGAAGAGGTCGCCGCTGCCGCTGCCCGCGCCCGCGATCGCCGCTCCACGCGCGGAAGAAGCGGTCGTGGAGTTCACCACGTCGTCAGCGCCTTGCTCGCGGTGTGGCGGCTATATATGGGGGCGATCGGAGCCGACGAAGGAGGAACCGAAGAAGGAGCTCCGGCCGAAAAAAAATCGAGAGAGAGAACAAGAGAGAGATCGAGAGAGAGCCCGTGCCACGACCTGCCACCAGCACCGCCGACCACCTACGACGACGCCGCCGCTGCCGCACTGCTTCGCCACCGCCGCCGTCGCCGGAAACGCTAAAAAATCGAAATTCGGGTAATTTAGGTACGCATCGAAACTCCCTAAAGAGCATCACATTACGATCTCTACCCGTTGTAGGTGACGTAAAACCGCCGTGGCTTCGCCGACGGCGAGCCACGGCGGCGAAATAATAAAAATATTTTTATTCCCGAAATTACACCCTTGAATATCTCCTTATACAAGCGTCGAAACTAAATTTTGACATCGCCATTAGATCCGGAACCATCGAAAACACTAAAACACATATATAGGACGAGGCGGCCTGCGGCGAAACGCCGCCGGCCATTAAAGTTCGGCCGCGAGCTCGCGGCCACTGTTTTTTTTTTTTTTTTTTCTTTTGGAGAAGACGACCGGCTCAGCCGGTCGTCACTTAAAACGGACGCGTTGCGCGCGGGGCTAATCCCGCGCGCAATGGGCTCGAGCCCGGGCTCGGTCGTGACCGAGCCCATTCGTTCCGACCGAGCCCAATTACAAGTAGACTGAGTCATTGTCAGTCAGGTCGAGCCCAATTTCAATCCGACCGAGCCATTTTCGAATCCGACCGAGCCAAATCGATTTAGACCAAGCCCAATTGACTAAAACTTAGCCAAATCACATTCTGGTCGAGCCATTTTAATTCTGACTTAACCATTTTGGTTCTAGGAACCGATTTAGTGGTCCAAACCTATTTTTAATTAATTTTGATCACTTTTAATTAGATTTTAAGCTTTAATTTCATGATTTTCGACAATAAAGATGGCTCAAAACATAAAAAAAATCATAAATCTTTTAAAATAAGGTTAAAGTGAGGCGGTTAACCGATCTCTACACCTTATTAAATTATTTAAAAATATAAAAAATAATTAAAAAAAAAGATAAATCTTAAAATCTTTTAAAAATAAGGTTAGAGAGAGGCGGTTAACCGATCTTTACACCTTATTTAAAATATAAAAAGTAATAAATCTTTAAAACACTTTAAAGAAAAGGTTAGAGTGAGGCGGTTAACCGATCTCTATACCTTAATAAATTTTTTTTTTTTTAAAAAACATAAAAATTGATAAATATAATATCTTATAAATATCTTTTGGGCTAGAGTGAGGCGGTTAACCGATCTCTACACCCTTATTCAAAAAAAAAAAAATAAATAAAAATTGAGATTAGAATGAGGTGGTTATCCGAACTCTATATCTCCGAAAAA
The DNA here is from genome assembly GCA_002076135.1 of Xerophyta viscosa. NCBI lineage: Eukaryota > Viridiplantae > Streptophyta > Magnoliopsida > Pandanales > Velloziaceae > Xerophyta > Xerophyta viscosa. Next base: position 98,564 of record MJHO01000183.1, on the reverse strand, counting down.
ATATATTTTTACACGTCAAAATTAAGAAGAAGCCAAAACACGCGCAGTCGATAACATATAAATCTCATAAATAAAAATGATAAATCCCAATTTTAAAAATATAAGCCGTTTAATTGAGAGTACCCTCTTCGGAGGGGCGCTGTGGGGGTGTTCCGTCTTCCCCACACGTAACCGACAACGAACCCAAGAATCTCAACGTGCCTTGTTCCGGTTTCCTAATTTTCCATAAAAATTAGGTGGTGACTCCAAACTTTCTTTCCCCCGTCTGGAGGAAGGTCGTCAACAGATGGCGACTCCACTGGGGACCCGTCAGGCTCATCAAAATGAAAAGACAAATGTTTTTTTTTTGTAAAATGAAAATATTTTTTATTTGAGAAATGATTTTGAAATTTTTTATGAAAAGAATTTCGTTATAAAAAATTTTTTTGAAAAGAAGAAGTTTTTGTTTTCTTTTGAAACGAAAATTTTTCTAAAAAGTGTTTCTTTTTTTTTTTTTTGAAAATGAATTTTTTTTTTGAAATTTTTTTTTTAAAGATTTTTTTTTTTGAAATATTTTTTTATGCCCCTAAGACTAAATGACGGTTGGGAAAATTATGGGTGCTTATTGGCTGGGCTTACGGACTACCTAACGCACATTGTGCGTAAGCTCCGACTATCCCAGTGGTTTGTCTATCAGTCTGCCATTGCTGGGGTTCTTCCCGACGACCAGTGCACATGGTAAATCAGCTCGGGCTACTACCCAGATAATATCTTGACTGAGGTAAGGAGCCGGGTATTACGGACTACCCACGCACATTGTACGCAAGCTCCGATTGTCCCGGTAAATGGATTGGGCATATGCCCTAGGTCACAATATGCAATGCCAGATATGTACATGAAATGTATAGCAACAATAATAAAGACATTAACATTGAAAAAAAATAAGCAAACATATATGCGTACGTGTCAAACTAAACCCAAAATTATTTTAATCACTTATAATAACGAGTTTGACGAGTCCCCAGTGGAGTCGCCATCTGTTGACGACCTTAAAGAAAAAGAAAAAGGTTTTGGAGTCGCCACCTAATTTTTATGGAAAATTAGGAAACCGGATAAGGCACGTTTGAGATTCTTAGGCTCGTTCGTCGGTTACGTGTGGGGAAGACGGTACACCCCCACAGCGCCCCTCAAAAGAGGGTACTCTATAAGTGATTATAATAATTTTTGGTTTACTTTGGCATGCCTAAATAGATCGAACATGAATAATTACAAATTGAACAAATAAATGTAAAATATTCAGTCTACTTGTATGTGTCGATGTGCTTTTTATTTTTAGTTAATGTTGGGCTCAGCGCGTTTCTGTTTCCTCTTCATTGTCCAGTTTGTATTATGTTTGAAGGTAAAGATATCGATCTCGTTCCTTGTTTGTCTGAATGTGATGCTAATTATTTTAGAGAACCAGTATCCACCGGATCTTTTTTATATCTAAAAATATTTTATGAAGTGTGATATTTATTATTTGAAGAATCAGTATCCACCGGATCTTTTTATGTATTTTAAAATATTTTATGCGATGTGATTTTTATATTTAAAGAATCAGTATCCACCGGATCTTTTCATGTATTTTATACAATGTCTATTATTGGATGGGAAGAAATATCCATCTCATTCCCAATTTTATTTCAATATTTAGTCATGTTTTGTTAATTATTAGGAAGAAATATCCATCTCAACCTTAATTTTATTAGTTTATAAATTAAAAAAAAATAATAATTATGAATAGGTATATGTCATGTAATTTCGAGAAAAAAGCAATATCCATCGCTTTTCTTTTACTCGTTTATTAAAATCTGTTTCGGGAAAATATCCATCTCCTCCGAATTTCTATGTTCATGTCATATTCTATTTTTATGGTTATTTATTAAAAATATTTAAATTTAATTGATTTTATGAAAATAATAGTTTAAATTTCAAGTAAAAGTGATTAAAATTGATTAAAAATATGTTTGGGTCACTAAATAGGTTCCTAGGGTCAAAATGGCTAAGTCTACAGCAAAATGGCTCGATCAGAATTGAAAATGGCTCAGTCAGAGTTAAAATGGCTCGGTCAGATTCGATTTGGGCTCGACCGGATGCAAAATGGCTCGGGTTAAATTGAATGTGGCTCGGTCGGAACGAAACCAGCCGAGCCGTTTTGAAAACGACTCGGCGTTGAGTTGAATCGGATGCGCGCGGGGTTAAACCCGCGCATCAGTTTTTTTTTTTTTTTTTTTTTTTTTTTAAAGCGACGACCGGCTGAGCCGGTCGTCGTCCTCACCAAGAATTCAGCCGCGAGCTCGCGACCGCTAGCTCGCGGCCGTCGGCCGTCTCAACATATATATGTACTTTAAGGTTATCGACGGTCCCGGATTCAATGGCGGTGTCAAATTTTGGTTTCGACGCTTGTACAACGAGATATTTGAGGGTGTAATTCGGTTATCAAAAATAATTTTTATATTTCGCCGCCGTGGCTCGCCGCCGGCGAAGCCACGACAGTGTCACGTAATCTATATGATATAGAGACTATGATGCAATGAAAATCGTGGTGTTTGGACGCGTACCTCGAATGCGTTGTTTTCGGTTTTTAAGCTTTTTCCGGCGACGGCGGCGTCGGCAAAGCTGTGCGGCAGCGGTGTCGTCTTCGCAGATTGTCGGCGAAGCTCCAGACCACTTGCAGTGGGATTTTGGGATTCAAAATCCGGTTGGAAGCATTGAGCATGTGTATTTATGTGTGATGCATGTGTATGCATGGTTGTTTTACATTTTGGTTGAAAAATGTGGATTTTGAGTCTTTATGTAAAACATGTTTGAAATCTGTTATTTCTGATTTCTGAAGTTTTGGTCGACCGAAACATTTTACCGGTCGACCGAAAATTTGGTGTTCGCGGAGTTCACGAGGTGTTCGTGGTGTTCGGATACATTCGGAGTTCGGATGTGTTCGTGTGAATTCGGATGTGTTCGGATGTGTTCGTGTGTGTTCGGATGTGTTCGTGTGAATTCGGATGTGTTCGGATGTGTTCGTGTGTGTTCGGATGTGTTCGCATGTGTTCGTGTTCGGACTTGTTTATCTGTTTTCACAGACTTTCGGTCGACCGAAAGTATATTCCGGTCGACCGAAACTAGGCTCTGGAATGAGTTTTTGAAAATCAATTTAAATGATAATTATTTTGATTTTTAAGCTTTTGGGAGGATTTTTGGGACATATCTAAGATATGTGACAATTCCCAAAGTTTTAGAAAAATATTATTTTCGTATTTTATATCGAAAATGATTTTGTACCGAGAAGGAGTTGAGAACCTTAGGTTGTTTTTGATGCTTATGTATCAATGAGGGAGATTGATGCATTTGGATCACTAACAAGCTATGAAGGGTTAATGTGGAGAGAACCGCCTCCCTCGCGGATGCTCGACCCGTGCCCGATAGTTCTAGGCTCGGGCTCGGAGTCTTTTTCAGAAAGAGTTTGATACATGATTTACAAATGGATTTGGAAACCATGCACGGTGTTTTTAAAAGTTTCCGCATGCGTGTGTGTGGTTTTGCGTGGATACGCGGGGCGGTCCCGGGACACGGGCCGTCACAGTTGGTATCAGATCATGGTGTGTCTTAGTACTTCCTACACTAAAAGACATTAAAAACGGATAGTAAGGGGTGTGATAACGAGAGCTAGGGCGATCGTCGCGATCGTTAATTTCTGTTGGTTGTGCTTGCAGGATGCCACCGCAGGGACGACCACGTAGGGTCCCGGCCCCGGATGCCGGAGGGACCAGATCTGGGTGCAGACGTGGTGAGGGCTATACAGGAGGCTGTGGCCGCCGCACTTGAGGCCCAGCGGGCTCCTGCTCAGGCCCAAGATCCCGTGCCACTACCCGCCCCGGTCGAGGCCGTGTTTGGGCAAGCGAGGACCCGACAGAGAACCCGGAGCAGGACCGTTATCTGATGTACTTGTCCAAATTCCAGAAGATGCATCCGCCGGCGTTCGAGGGTGGATCGAATGTGGAGAAAAGTAGTCGAGAAAAGCAGTTTAGTTCCTAACTTACACCACCGAGTTTTCCAGAAATAACTTAAGAATTTTGCATCTCTATCAGAAATGATTGTTCTAGGCGTGCCATGCAGTCTAACAATCTCTTTAAAGAACAAATTAGCAATATGTGAAGCATCATCAGTCTTATGGAATGAAATAAAATGTGCCATCTTAGAAAATCTATCCACAACCACAAAAATTGAATCTTTTCCCGTCTTAGTCCTAGGCAATCCTAACACAAAGTCCATAGAAATATCAACCCAAGGTTCATGAGGAATAGGTAATGGCATGTATAAACCATTGGATTGCACTCGCGATTTAGCTTGCCTACAAGTTATGCCGAAATTACTTATCTACTGCAGATTTCTCACAAGCATGAAAGTTCTCACAAAAATCAACATCCGATGTATACAATTCTTTTATGTGCTCAAAGCCACGTAATTTTGCATTAAGAGTAGAGATTAATGCATACCTTCGTGATAGCGCATCAGCAACGACGTTTTCCTTACCTTTCTTGTACTGAATGACATATGGAAACACCTCTATGAACTCCACCCATCGTGCGTGTCTCTTGTTCAGCTTGTGTTGACCCCTCAGATGCTTCAAGGACTCATGGTCTGTGTGAATCACGAACTCTTTTGGTAATAGATAGTGCTGCCATGTCTCTAGTGCACGAACCAAAGCGTACATCTCCTTGTCATATGTTGGATAGTTCAGGGTGGCCCCACTCAGCTTCTCACTAAAATATGAAATTGGTCTTCCGCCTTGCATTAGGACTGCACCGATACCTATGCCAGAAGCATCACATTTAATTTCAAAAGACTTAGAGAAATCAGGTAAAACAAGTAAAGGAGCTTGAGTCAAACTTCCCTTAAGTGTTTGGAAGGCCTTCTCTTGTGCGTCGCCCCACTTGAACCCGCCGTTCTTCTTGATGACCTCCGTCAATGGGGCAGCGACGCTACTGAAATCTTTGACGAACCTCCTGTAAAAGCTTGCAAGGCCATGAAAACTTCGAACTTCAGTCACGCTTGTAGGAGTTGGCCATTCTTATATGGCCTGAATCTTTTCTTCATCGACCTGAATACCTTGTGCACTCACAATAAAACCAAGAAAAACAAGCTTATCTGTGCAAAAGGTGCACTTGCTCAGGTTAGCATATAACTTCTCCTCCCTAAGTACAGTCAAAACTTTCCTAAGATGTTCAGTGTGCTCATCTAAGTTCTTACTGTATATAAGGATATCATCAAAATAGACAACGACAAACTTGCCTATAAACGCTCTACATGGTTCATTAATCTCATGAAAGTATTAGGTGCATTAGTTAGTCCAAAAGGCATGACTAACCATTCATATAAACCATGCTTAGTCTTAAACGCAGTTTTCCATTCATCCCCTTCTTTCATCCTTATTTGGTGATAACCACTTTTTAAGTCTACTTTAGAGAATATGCAAGCTCCATGAAGTTCATCTAACATATCATCTAATCGAGGTATGGGATGTCGATACTTTACCGTGATATTGATAGCTCGACAGTCTATACACATGCGCCATGATCCATCCTTTTTGGGCACTAAGATTACTGGAACGGCGCAAGGACTCATGCTTCTCTCACGTATCCCTTCTTCATGAGTTCTTCCACTTGCCTTTGCAATTCCTTCGTTTCTTCTGGGTTACTCCTATAGGCTGGTCTATTTGGAATAGTCGCTCCGGGCACGAAGTCGATTTGATGCTCGATCCCTCTTATAGGTGGTAATCCATGGGGAATCTCCTCGGGTAGAACATCGTCGAACTCCTGCAATAAGGAAACAATAGATAGAGGCAAAGAGGAGTCAAGTTGGTTAGTGCTAAGACATGCCTCTTTATACAAGAGCATGACCATCGGTTGTCTTGCACTCATAGCTCTCCTCACATAACTCTCTCGCACGTAAAAATTTTCTTTGCTCTCTAATTTTACCTCATCACAACTCATCTTTTCTCTCATGTTTCTTTTACTACTCTCTTTTTTTGCACTCTCATTTTCTTTTGTTTGCTCACTCTTTTTTTCTCTCACTTGATTTTTCTCACTCTCTTGCTGTCGAATTCTCAATTGATCTTCATGCACTTCCTTCGGGGTCAATGGTACTAGAATGATATTTCGTTGCTTGTAGTTGAAAGAATACTTGTTGGAGAAGCCGTCGTGGTTTGCCCTTCGGTCGAACTGCCATGGTCGCCCTAGCAAAATATGTCCTGCCTGCATTGGTACCACGTCGCATAGCACTTCATCTTCGTATTTACCAATTCGGAAAGAAACCATCACCTGTCGGTTTACCTTCACCTTCCCACTGTCGTTGAGCCATTCTAACTTGTAGGGTCTGGGGTGCTTGATTGTTGGTAACCCTAGCTTCTCCACCAATAAGGTGCTGGCTACGTTCGTGCAACTTCCTCCATCAATGATCATACTGCACACCTTGTTCTGTACGTGGCACCTTGTATGGAATATGTTCTCCCGCTGTAACTTGTCATCTTCTTGGATTTGTATGCTTAGTGCTCTCCTTGCAACCAGCATCTCTCCTCTTACGGGGTACTCCTCGTCGTTATCGTCCTCCAGAGATGGCATGCTCGTATTATCTTCTTCGTCATCGGTCTCGATCTCCCCATCATCATGTATGATCATCACCTCCTATTCGGACATTGACTCGCAATGTGCCCCCTGCCTAGACATTTGAAACACTTGATATCACGGTTTCTAGCTTCGGGAGTAGATTGACTAACCTTCTTGTTCTCATCGGGTGTCGGGGCTTTAAGCTTGGGCATTGTAGTCTTCTCCTCCTTCTTGGGGTAATTGGGCTTCCATGAACTTGAGCCTTGGTTAAGTCTCGTGGTGGTGGTACCCTTCCTCTTGAGTTGGTTCTCCACCTTGATAGCAACATGTACCATGTCTTCCAACTCCACATAGTGCTGTAACTCCACCACATTTGCAATGTCATGGTTGAGTCCGCTCAAGAATCTTGCCATAGTTGACTCACGATCTTCGTCAATGTTAGCTCGAATCATCGTGATCTCCATCTCCTTATAGTAGTCCTCTACACTACGATTGCCCTGCTTCAAGACTTGCAATTTCTGGTAGAGCCCCCGGTAATAGTGGCTCGGTACGAACCTCCTCCGCATTATGGTTTTCATCTCCTCCCATGTCTCGATGGGCCGTTCTCCGTTCCTCCTTCTGCTAACTGTCAATTGATCCCACCATACAATAGCATAGTCAGAAAACTCTATAGCAGCCAGTTTTACCTTCTTAAGTTCAGAATATCGATGGCAATCAAAGACTAGCTCCATCTTCTTTTCCCACTCTAAGTATGCTTCGGGGTCGTTCTTCCCTGAGAAAGATGGTATCTTCATCTTGATGCTTCCTAAATTGTTATCTTCTCGGTTTCGGTAACCTCGATTCAGCCCATATCTCCTATTGCCTTCTTCCGAACCGTGTTCTAATTCTCCATCGAATTCGTCTTCATAGAGATCAAGATCTTCTTCCCGTGTTCTTCTAGGGTAAGGTCCCTCTCGTCTTCGTGTGGTAGGATTGTGTCGAGGTGGTCCAGCGCGCTCCTCCTCCAACTGGGTCAATCGTTCCATCATCCTCCTCATCTGACCCGTTATAGCTTCCATCATTAGTTTCGGGTCAGGTGTCTCCAATGTGTTGTGTAAGTCCGAATTATGAGACATTTTCCTGCAATAAAAGTTAGTAAAAAAAATAATTGGTCTCACTTCACTCCCTCACGTGGATTTTCGCTCAATTCGCTCGTGGTGCACTCAATCGGCTTTTTCCCTCTAATAATCTCACCGCACTGCCTCTTTCCACTCGTGAGAAATTCTCTATCGGTTCTTATCGAACTAAAAGACAATTCAAGGAGAGAAAACTCTAACGTCCACCTTGGACCCAATCAAAAGATCTTGGTAATCTTTTGTGACAATCCAAAAGATAAACCTAAGATTCTAACCTAACTCTTTCGGTTTTCGAGTTTTCGATGGCTAGCAATTCGAAGGTTCAAGAACTCCTTTGTCGGTGTTAGGTCTAAGAGCAACCTATACACAACAAACAAATTCTTCCACCTTTTTCTTTTTCACTTTTTTTTTTCTTTTTTTTTTTTTTTTCTTTTTTTTTTGCTGGTTACTGTTCACGGAACAGTAATTTTCTTCTTTTTTTTTTCACTAAGGCCGAACTACAAAACTTCAGAAAATAAAAAAAAAAAGAAATTAAAAAAAAACACATGATCTAGATTCTGAGCTCTGATATCAGATGATGCGATTCGGGGCTCCTCGAATTCGAACTCGACTTGCTCCGATTCAGTTGTTGCTCCAATCCTTCGATTTGATTGTCGAAGGTTCCCAAGACTTCTAGAATCAGGCTAAACTTCTATTTTGACTAATCAACTCTACGGATAACTCCAATGGGATGGCTCCTCGACCCTTGCCTATAAGGAGACAAGAACCTTCGGAATACGCCGGCACCTAGACCCGTTGCCTATAGAGAGAGGCAAGAACCGTCGGTATACGCCTTGGACGCCACAATCGACTACGGGGAAGTTCGATTGATAAGTCCGGTGGTGGACGCCACGGATCTCTCCGATAAGTCCTAGAGTTCTAAAAGAACAAAAAAGATTTCTTAAAAACTCACAACAATGAACACACCAAGTTGATTCGCATTGCAGCCCCAAAGGGGTATTTATAGAGTACATAAGGAGTTGTAGAAGATGGTGGCCGGCCCTAACCCTAATAGTCTTGGCCAAAATCTTTCCTAAATTCTAGAAAAAATCATATCTAGGGAAAATCTAATCAACTTCCTAATTACATTAGGTATGGCCGAAATTTCCTTAAAGAGGAAATATAGGAAACTTAGAAAATCTTGGAAACTAGGAAATAAGATCTAGGGAAGCACATGTGGCCGGCCCTGGGATCTTCTTAACCGAATTGAGGATATTTCGGCTATAAAATAGCTTAATCAAATTGAGAATATTTATCAAAATATCCTCTTGGCCGAGTTGTGCCCTAACTATAACTTGAATCGCAGTTAGGCTCCAAGATTTGGATCATCATGACATGATTATGTTCTTTGGGCTTGATCTTACTTGCCTCGGTCCAAAGTCCTTGAATAAATCCATGAAGTGATTCTTTAAATCTTCTAGCTCGAGCCCTTGTAATAGGTCCAACTGGAACTTGAATGCGCTCCGAGTCCTCTTTGATAGTGCTTTTTGTGTTAATCGAATCCTTTGCCTCCTTGTCCTCATCAACAGTCGACTTCAAGGATAAATTGATAATCATGGGATCAGTCGTCCCATGATAGAAATGACCCAAGAGTACAATCGACTCAAGGGTAAGATTAAAATTGTGATCATGAGATCAGTCGTCTCACATGATAAAGATGATCTTGAAGTGCAATCGACTTCAAGGATAAATTGATAGTCATGGGATCAGTCGTCCCAATAACGGAAATGACCCAAGAGTACAGTCAACTCAAGGGTAAGCTTAAAATTTTGATCAAGAGATCAGTCGTCTCATGACCGGAGATGATCCTGAAGCACAGTCGACTTCAGGGATAAAGTTAAAAATCGTGGGATCTGTCGTCCCGTAATGGAGTGACCTAAGAGCACAGTCGACTCAAGGGTAAGGTTGAAATTGTGATCATGAGATCGGTGGTCTCATGATAAAGATGATCTTGAAGTGCCGTCGAACTTCAAGGATAAATTGATAATCATGGGATCAGTCGTCCGAATGACGGAAACGACCCAATAGTACAATCGACTCAAGGGGAAGATTGGAATTGTGATCAAGAGATCAGTCGTCTCATGACCGGAGATGATCCTAAGCACAGTCGACTTCAAGGATAAAGTTACAAATCGTGGGATCTGTTGTCCCATGATGGAAATGACCCAAGAATACAGTCGTCTTAAGGGTAAGATTGAAATTGTAATCATGAAGTCAGTCGTCTCATGATAAAGATGATCTTAAAGTGCAGTCGACTTCAAGGATAAATTGATAATCATGGGATCAGTCGTCCCATGACAGAAATGACCCAACAATCCAGTCGACTCTAGGGTAAGATTAAAATTGTGATCATGAGATCAGTCGTCTCATGATAAAGATGATCTTGAAGTGCATTCGACTTCAAGGATAAATTTGATGATCATGGGATCAGTCTCCCCATGACGGAAATGACCCAAGGGTACAGTCGACTCAAAGGTAAGATTGAATTACGATCACGAGATCAGTCGTCTCATGACCGGAGATGATCTTGAAGCACAGTCGACTTCAAGGATAAAGTTAAAAATTCGTGGGATCTGTCGTCCCATGATGGAGCAAGAGACATATCCGATTTGTTTCTCGGAATGTGTGAAAATAAGTCCGATTTGCTTCTCGGGACTTATCACAGATCTGATTTGTTTCTTAGAATCTGTAAAAGAGAGTACGAGAATTACGACTCGTGAAAATGATAGCACGAGAACTACACCTCGTGAGAAAGGGTACGAGAACTACGACTCGTGAGAATGGTACAAGAACTACGCCTCGTGAAATGAGTACGAGAACTACGCCTCGTGAGAATGATACGAGAACTACGCCTCGTGAGAATGATACGAGAACTACGCCTCGTGAGAAGGGTACGAGAACTACGCTTCATGAAAATGATACGAGAACACGCCTCGTGGGAATGATAGCACGAGAATTACGCCTCGTGAGAATGGTACGAGAACTACGCCTCGTGAAATGAGTACGAGAACTACGCCTCGTGAGAATGATACGAGAACTACGCCTCGTGAAATGATAGCACGAGAACTATGCCTCGTGAGAAAGGGTACGAGAACTACGCCTCGTGAAATGATAGCACGAGAACTGCGCCTTGTGAGAAAGGGTACGAGAACTACGCCTCATGAGAATGATACGAGAACTACGCCTCGTGAGAATGGTACGAGAACTACGCCTCGTGAAATGAGTACGAGAACTACGCCTCGTCAGAATGATACGAGAACTACGCCTCGCTCGTGAGAATGGTACGAGAACTACGCCTCGTGAGAAGTGTACGAGAATTACGCCTCGTGAGAGGTGTACGAGAACTACGCCTCGTAGAAAAGATACGAGAGCTGCGCCTCGTAGAAAAGATACGGGAACTGCGCCTCGTGAAATGATAAATATGAGGGTTTGCATTATATATTTGAGATTGTTTGATATAAAAGATTTCAAGAAAAATTTTCTTGTGAAAATCAAAATGTTTGATGTTGAAAAGTTGAAATTGTGGATATTGTTAGAAATTTCGTGTAAAAGGTAAGTGTTCGTTTGTCAAAACTTCTTGTGAAAATTGAAGAGTTTGATGTTGAAAATTGAATTGCGAAATCAAATTTTGTTTGTAAAAAAATGTTTCGAATGACATGGTGTTTTATTGACAAAATATTTTCAACAAAATTTTGTTAGACATAATTTTATGGCAAAATTGCTGTATGTGATAGTTCTGTCAATCTGACTTTTCTTGATGTCTTTGCTTTTTTGAGTTCTTTTGCTAGTACATCCTGACTGCTTTCGGAGCATTTGAAAGTTAAGCATTGGATTGTTTGCAAATTTTTTCGTAAAAATTTGCCCCAGTTTAGGCTGATGGTGTCGAAACCTGACTTTTTTTTCTGTCAGCACAATTGCTTCACTATAAAAGAGTGCTTTCTTTTTCTTTTGTTCCTTGATTTCTTTCCTAGCTGTTGTCCGTCAATTTTATTTAACAAATTGCCCCAGTTTTAGCAATTGTTGTTTGTGATGATACTTTCTGTATTTTCTTTCTCTTGTCGCTTTGCATGCTTTCAGTATTTATCACTTGTAAAAATTGCCCCATACAGTTGTGGAACCAGTCGCTTGTGCTTGCTTTTCTCTTTTTTTATTTTTATTTTTTTTTATTTTTAATCAATCTAAAATTTTCGTATGAAAATTTTGCCCCAGTTTGACTTTCATTTTGACTTTTTATTTTTCTTTCATGCAAGTCATGTCGAATGTTCGTTTAGCTCATAACTGGTCATGATATGTGTTTCTATTCAACATGTAGTGCAAGTTGATTTTTTCTTAGATTTTCGAAAAAAAAAATCTTAAAGTCTGAACCTCTAAATTGAAAACATGCAACTTACAAGTGAATCTTATTTGATAATAAAATTGGCCAATTTTTGGGTTTTGTAATTTTGGCTATTTTGGAGTTGGAGTTAATCGGACTTAGCTTATTTTGGGAAGTGGAGCTCATGAAGCAATGGCTTATTTAGAAAGTGGAGTTATCGAGAGATTTTGTTAAACTTATTATGTGGAGTAGAGATGAAATATACAAATTCTGCAGAGTAGAAATTTCTCAAAGGCATGCTCTTTGTTTAACATAATAAGTAAGAAAATTCAACAACTTGTCATGCCCTAGCTAGTTTTGCATAGGCCGCCTTTTCAGGTTCTCGACCTAGCGGGCTTGATTTTTTTTAGTATCCCTCATTATATGCAAGCTCGATTTATTTGATGTTCTGCAATTGTACATATTTTTGTCCCGATGTTGTCGGTAAGAAAGCTTAGTCTCTTGAAATTTTGATGGTTGGAATGAATAGTGATTGCGGAAATTCTGTTCGTTCTTCTCAATAAGTCTTTCTTCCAGATTTTTTGATAGTTCATATGATGCAGTTGGAGTGTTGATAATTCTTCAAACCTTTTTTTTTTGTCTCCAACTTTTCCTTCCTTTTTTGTTTGTCATACCTTATGTTGTAACTTATCTTTTGACACGAATACCGACATTGATGATAAAGGTACCCGGTTACTCAATAAGACATATACTTAAGTTGCTTTGCATACTCATACCAAAGTCACCGTTTGACGTAAAAGTAAACATGGGGCTCATGAATACTTCTAGTTATTGAGTAACTCAAAGCAGAGGAGTAGATTTTCTTTTTCTTCTTTTTTTTCACTTCTTTTTTTTTAACTACATCATATTTCTATTGCTGTTGTAATTCTTCATCTCTCATTTTCACATAAGCCTTTCAATTCATCGGAGATAACTCTTCTGGTGAGTTTTGTATAATGATTTCGGAATCTTGTTTGGTAGATTCTGGCGACGATTGTCGCGATCACTTGGCTTGTTCCAATATTAACAGTAGTTGTTCGATTTATTTCTTCTCAAAGCCCATACGTATGATGGGGATACAATTTTTTCCCTTTTTTTTAGACAAGTTACCAGTTGCTTCTTTTTATTAAGTTAACATGGAACATGCATTATTTTTGTACTCTGCAGAACTGTTGTATATTGATGAAAGCAGAATGAGTTCGTGACAAAAGGTAGAGAAAATTGGACGTTTTTTATGATCAAACTAAACTCATTTGAAGTTGCATTACAAAAACTTCTTTTCCAACTAGAGTGATCTTTTGAAAAAATAAAACTTGATATCATAAAGAATTTAAGCATATATGACAACCAGAAATGAACTAATATAGATCTCAGCATGACTTGGTGAAAGCAAATGATTCATCATAGTGAAAGTCAAATGTGAGGATGCTTCATCTTCTCTAAAGATCACCCGTCTCGAAATAAATTTGTGTCGATTTTGTTGATCCCTCTGCTGGTGGTGCTGGTTAGAGCATTGCTGCTCAGGATAGATACATACTTCATTTCGGCAAAATCGTCTTGACCGTGTGTCAGCGATGCGTGTGCAAATGCTTTTATTTGAAAAAAGGAAATACAAAAGTTAATGTAAGATTTGAATAAAATCACAAGTTTTAAGAATTTGTTTTTTCTTTTTTCGTTTTTTTTCTTTGAAAAAAAAGAAATGTTTTTTGGAAACATGTAAAAAAATTTTGTAAACATGAGTTTTAATTGCCAATGAAAAAGAAAAGGTTCAAGTTGCAGAATAACGAATAAAAATTATTTGGGCGAAAAAAAAAATTTAAAAAAAAAGTGTTTCCTTTTGTTTTACTTTTAGGAGTTAAGAGTGAGTTTTGGGCGAATAGAGGTAATAGTAAAGTGTTTTAAAAGGGAAAACATATATTCACAAGAATTATGAATCCAATTCACGATATGCATGTGGGATTAGATATTGGGTATTTATAAAGGCTGGGCTTACGGACTACCCGCGCACATTGTACGCAAGCTCCGATTATCCCAGTAAATAGAATGTGCATACGCCCCGAGTCACCATATGCGATGCAAAATTTACACCAGATTCATCAATATGCATAAATGTCGGTAGGGATGTTATGGGTGCCTATGTTGGCTAGGCTTACGGACTACCCGTGCACATTGTACACGAGCTCCGATTATCCCAGTGGTTTATCTAACAGCCTGTCATTGCTGAGATTCCTCTCGACGACCAATGCGCATAGTATATCAGCTCGGAATAGTACCCAGATAACATCTTGGCTGGGACAAGAGGCCGGGTATTACGGACTACTTACGCATATTGTACGCAAGCTCCGATTGTCCCGGTAAATAGGATGGGCATATGCCCGGGGTTATATATGCATGCAGAACGTTAATAAAATATATACAAAAACATCATTATTAAAATAATTAAATATGTATTTGTATGTGTTAAATAAAATCTAAAATTATTTTAATCACTTAAAAATGAGCCTGACGAGTCCCCAGCGGAGTCGCCATCTGTTGACGACCTTCCTCCGGATAGGAAAAAAGGTTTGGAGTCGCCACCTAGATATTTAATGGAAATCTAGGAAACCGGGGTAAGGCACATTCGAGATTCAAAGGCTCGTTCGTCGTTTACATGTGGGGAAGACGGAACACTCCCACAGCGCTCCTCGAAAAAGGGTACTCTATATAAGTGATTAAAATAATTTTAGATTTATATTTTTAGTACATATTTATTATTAAATACATAGATATTTAATTGTTCATTTAAAATAAAATGATATTTTTGTTGTGAATTAGAAAAGAAGTATACACCTCTATTTTCTAATTATTAATTGAATTATAAGCATACACCTATAACTCATTTTATTAAACGTGGAAAAGTTATTATAAAATTATTCACTTATAAAATGATATATACTCAAAGATAAAAAATTTAGGAAGTATACACCTCCGAATATATAATTAGGTTATAAGTATACACCTATAACCCATCAAAATTGATTAAAAATTGAATTAAATCGAAATTAAATCAAGCCGGTCATCGTCTAAACAGACAAGCGCGAGCTGAGCTCGCGCTCGTCTCGGTCGCCGCGTCGGCGGTTGATGCGAGCACGATCGGCATGACCAAAGGAATGGAGGAGGATGTTCGAGACTTAGTAGATTCACGTATATGGGACCGAGCTAGAAAGTTCATGAAGATATTTAATGGGATAAATCGGAGTACTTGGGCCAACCCAAGGGTACGTGAGAGCAAAGGAGTTGCTTGAGCTGGTACATACTGATGTATGTGGACCCATGTCTACGAATGCTAAAGGTGGCTACTCTTATTCATTACATTCACAGATGATCTCTCTAGATTTGGATATGTGTACTTAATGAAGTACAAATCCGAATCTTTTGAGAAATTCAAGGAATATAAGAATGAAGTAGAGAAGCAAACTGGAAAGAGTATTAAAGCACTACGATCAGATCGTGGAGGAGAATACTTGAGTACTGAGTTTACCGAATATCTCAAGGAGAATGGGATTCTCTCACAGTGGACTCCCCCTTATACACCCCAGTTGAATGGAGTGTCTGAGAGGAGAAACAGAACTTTGTTAGACATGGTTCGTTCTATGATGAGTCACACTACACTTCCAGTTACTTTCTGGGCTATACTCTAGAAACTGCGGCGCACGTACTAAATCGGGTTCCCAGCAAATCCGTGGATACAACCCCATATGAGATATGGAGAGGGAAGAAACCTGGTCTTAAGTTCGTTAAGATTTGGGGTTGCCCTGCTTATGTTAAGAAGCAGTATCCTGATAAGCTGGAAACAAGATCGAAAAATGTTTTTTCATTGGCTATCCAAGAGAGGGTCTTGGATACTATTTCTGGCATCCACAAGAACAAAAGGTGTTTGTTGCCAGAAATGCAGTATTCCTTGAGAAGGAATTCCTGCTAGATGGTTGTTGTGGAAATGAGGTAGTACTTGAGGAAACTCAAGGGCTAGAGAATAACATTGATCCTGTTCTGTACCCGAAATAGTAGTGCAACCAGATGTGCCACAAACTGTTAGGAGATCTACCAGGAAGCGAAAGCAACCTGAAAGATTGGTTTACATAGCTGATGAAAACCAAGAAGTGCAAGTCATACTGGATGACGAGCCAAACTCCTACACAGAAGCTATGCAGAGTAGCGACAGCGGGAAGTGGCTAAA
Source organism: Xerophyta viscosa (assembly GCA_002076135.1). Lineage (NCBI taxonomy): Eukaryota > Viridiplantae > Streptophyta > Magnoliopsida > Pandanales > Velloziaceae > Xerophyta > Xerophyta viscosa. The sequence goes on along the minus strand of MJHO01000183.1, from coordinate 82,220 downwards.
AGCCATGATTTCCGAAATGGATTCCATGAGTACCAATGAGGTTTGGGACTTAGTGGATGCACCTGAGGGAGTGAGTCCCATTGGGTGCAAATGGGTCTTCAAGAAGAAGATCGGAGCAGATGGCAATAGATACCTACAAAGCCAGACTGGTAGCTAAAGGCTTCAGACAGAAGCAAGGGGTCGATTATGACGAGACCTTCTCACCAGTAGCGATGCTCAAATCCATTCGGATATTACTTGCGATAGCTGCATACCATGACTATGAGATATGGCAAATGGACGTAAAGACGGCATTCCTAAATGGAAACCTCGAAGAGGATGTGTACATGACACAACCCGAGGGCTTTATCTCTAGTGGGAGCGAAAGCAAGGTATGCAAGCTGAAGAGGTCCATTTAGGACTTAAGCAAGCTTCTCGAAGCTGGAACATCCGTTTTGATGAGACAGTCAAATCGTTTGACTTTATCAAAAATGAGGATGAACCATGTGTATACAAGAAGGTTAGCAAGAGTGCTATTACTTTCTTAGTATTGTATGTAGATGACATACTACTTATTGGAAATGATGTTCCAATGATGCAGTCAATAAAAGTTTGGTTGTCACAGCAGTTCTCCATGAAGGATTTAGGAGAAGCTTCCTACGTCCTAGGCATTAAGATCTATAGAGATAGATCTAAGAGGATAATAGGATTATCCCAATCGAATTATATCGATAAAGTGCTAAAGCGGTTTAGCATGGAAAATAGCAAGAAAGGGTTCTTGCCATATAATCATGGAATTCAGCTCTCTAAAGCAATGGCACCGAAAACGCCAGAAGAGAGAGATCGCATAAAGAATATCCCATATGCATCCGCAGTTGGGTCTATTATGTATGCAATGCTGTGTACCAGGCCAGATGTGGCCTATGCTCTTGGTGTGACGAGCAGATATCAATCTGATCCCGGTGAAGGTCACTGGACTGCCGTTAAGAGTATCCTTAAGTACTTGAGAAGAACTAAGGATATCTTCTTAGTATATGGCGGCGAATCAGAGTTGAAAGTTGAGGCCTATACGGACTCAAGCTTCCAATCAGATAAGGATGACAGCAAATCGGTTTCAGGGTTTGTCTTTACCCTGAATGGCGGTGCGGTTAGTTGGAAAAGTTCCAAGCAACCGACCGTAGCAGACTCAACTACAGAGGCCGAATATATTGCTGCTTCAGAAGCAGCAAAAGAGGCTGTTTGGATGAGAAAGTTCATTACTGAACTTGGAGTGGTTCCAGGGATACAGGATCCCATGCCGTTGTTATGTGATAACAATGGGGCTATTGCGCAAGCAAAGGAACCAAGGTCTCATCAGAGATCCAAACACATTCTGAGGCGCTTTCACTTGATTAGGGAATTCATTGAGAGAGGCGAAATCAAGATACAAAAGGTTGACACAAAAGAAAACATAGCTGATCCTTTTACTAAGGCACTTCCTCAAAAGACGTTTGAGAGCCATTTCGACAAGATGGGCGTGAGACGCATGTGCGATTGGCTTTAAGTGCAAGTGGGAGATTGAAAGAGTAAATGCCCTAAAAGCCAATAATATTGGATATTTTGGCGAACATATTTTGTAATAAACCCTTTTTGATTTACTTGATTATGGTTATCTATTTATTTATCGCATCGTCATGTTTAATATGTTGTATGAATGTATGTGATAAACCCCATGGACTAAGGCGACAGAATTAGGATCATGATAGTTGATCATGATAATGAGACCTAATGTCTTATAAACCTAAGTCCAGAATGTTCTTAGTCATAGGTGCATTGAGTAGGGGCTCAATGTCACCGGAAAGACTAATACACAGCTTGCTTGCTCATACGATGAGAGTAGTGATCTCATTACTACGCGTGTAGTTGACACTGAAGCAAGTGTGTAGGTGCTCATTGGATGAATGAGTTCACTGAACTGACTTACTCGAAGAATACCAATGGAATCTGTCAATGGTAATTCTTCAGTGTGATAGTTATGCCTTGATCCTCAGACTTGAGATTATCATAGTATCTTATGTGTATATGATTTATGCTTTAGTGTGTTTCCAAGTATAGCTCAGCTGTACAAGGGAACCATCTGGGTATAAATAATAGCACATGAAGATAGATGATAACAATAGAGAATCTGTCACCTCCTATAAAGGAGGAGAACATCCTATGTGTCTTTGAATAGAACTAGCTCAGAAAATCCTTGGCCGAGGTACGACGTGAATTAAGAAATGTTCTTAATGTCACAGACGAGCAAATCTATTAAGACAGATATATTTGATTGAGCTATATTAGAGTTTGACAGATATCCATACTCTAAGCTCATTCGGGATGTTAGAAAGGAACAGAAGGATTATAGGGCATGGGAACTATTCACACAAAGGTTTCAAGTGATGAATATTGATATTCATACCACACGGGTGGTCGTGGCACGTTGCTAGACGTTAACCACGATCTGTGAATAAATATAATTAATTGGTTGAATTAATTATTTGTTAATTAGTTGAATTAACTATTTATTCACTGCCGGCGTGGTACTGAACCTAATGGGTCACACGCAAATGAGACACGATCGCGAAAAACCGAATTTTGTGCATGAGGGGCTGCTTTTGCCAATGTCCAAAGTGTTGGACCTAAGTTTTTGCAAAAGCTTGAGTGCCGTTTTTGCAAAACAGCAAAAGCTCGGATTTATTCTGTAATATATGGATATATATATACTCATGTACAGTCGTCTTCTCCCGCTGAGTATTCGGTGAAGAGGAGCGGCGCCGACGCGGACGAGAGGAAACCCTAGACTGCTAGCACGGTGAACGGCGACCTTCCACGTCCGGTCAGCCACCTCCTTCTCCGACTACGTTGCCGGCGAACGAGTCGCCGGGAATTGCATCGGTAGAAGTTTGAAGCTTTACAGCCGACTGCCCAAGTACCTTTCTTCTCCGTCCAACCGACATCACCTGACCTCGTCATCACCTTCTCGGTTCGCTGGTGGAGGAAACGTCAAGCACTGGCGGTGGTGACGACGTTCGAATCCAACGTGCAAAGGTTGCACGAAACCGACTGCAAAGACCACCATTCACGGCGGCGTTCGCTTCGGTGGTTTGAGAAGACGAGGGAGGTTGTGTTTGATAGCTGATCCGAAGTCGTGCTGGCGTGCACTGACGCGAAGCTTGGACAGCCGTTGGCGGGCTTCTTTGGATCTGATCCAATCAGGCCCAAGATTTCGATTTTAATTTGATTAAAATCGATTTCGGTTTCGCGAACGTCTCAGCGTGGACTAACATTAGAGGCCGGGTACTTTCGCGGCTCAATTCATCAGGATCCGAGGATCGTTACGTGGCGTGTTCGACCCGCCAAGGTACTTCGATAAAACTCATACCGCGTTAGATGCATGATAGGATCGCGTAATAAGTTAATCAGATTAATTTATTATATCATGCTTATTATTTAAATGCGATGTGGATGTTTCGATTATTATAGCATACCAATGTGATCCTGTATTCGGGTACACGGGGCTTGTGTATTAAAATTTTTTAAATTTCCGCTGCGCATCTGATGTGGTTTTGACCCCGATAACCCAACAGTGGTGCGAACCATCAATGCAAGTGTCGGGTCCGCCACATGCATGGCCAACGGCGCCTCGCCCGCGCCCGCATCCGTGGTTGTCACCAACGCTGCCTTGCCTTTGTCCGCACCCTTTTTCTTGGGGCGCCAGCTCTGGATGCAACTTCCAGAACTTCTTTTTGATGTGACCCTTCTTCTTGCAGTGGCCACACTCCATATCTTTGTACTTGGACCCCTCAGAAGTCCCATCTCCCGTGCTGCCCTCAGCCGCACCTTGCTTGCCCTTAGCCTTGCTCTTGCTTTTGCCCGCGTCCGCGCCTTGTTTGCCTTTGCCGCGCGCGCGTGCGGTTCAGCTTCTCGAACGCCATGGCCTTCTTGCAAGCATCCCCTACGTCCATGATAGGGTATAGTTCCACCTCCGCCCTGAGCTCTTCATGCAGCCCCGCGAGGTACTTGCGTAGGACTTCCTGGTCCTCCAAGGAAATACCGAGCGCCAAGGTACGCCTCCGAAACTCCGTAGTGTACTCTTGTACACTTTGTTCGCTGCCTTGCCTCAAGTAGAGCCACCTCCTCCACCGCTCCTCGTCATACCCTACCGGGTAGAACTGCTCCTTCAAGAGCACCTTGAATGCGGTCCATGTGACTCCCGCGGCTCCCCGCGTCTGTTGGTGGGAATTCCACCACACAAGGGCATGGGATGCAAATTTGAGTCTTGTGAACCCTATGCGTTGGACATCATATGCCCGTAAAGGAAGAAGTAGGACTCCAACTGGTCGATCCACGCATCCGACTTTTCACTGTTCACCTCGCCGTCATACACCGGAAGCTCCAACTTTGCATCGACCCTAATGGGAGCGAAACCGCTTGCTCATCCCTGCTCGGACCTTGCGCCCGTTGATACCTCAAGCTCCTCCCGAGTTGCTTCCCGCTCCAACACTTGACCTTCTTCACGTCCCCGCGCATGATGCAAAGGTCCCCATGCCCCTCCACGGTTGCTCGACCACTGCCTCCGGTCGCGCCATAGGCGCGACGGTAGGCCGGGATTGCATGGCAGCCCCTTGTACTTGTGCTTCGAGCATCCTCTCCACGAGCCCCGCCAACCGGTCCAAGTGCTCCTCCAAGCGCCCCATCCGATCCTCCCGTGACTCTTCTTGGCTGGACACCTCTTGCGCGCGCCTCTCCTTCCGAGCGCCGAACGTCCTCTTCGCCTTCTTGGGGTGCCGTGACCGTGCCAAGCCTTGTGACAGCCATTTGTCGATCTTCCACGCTCCTATGCTCTGATACCACTTGAACCGTATACCCTCCACGGTCCTAGGATGTGGCCGTGAGTGCCTCGGACGTATTTAGAATGTAGGGAAGAATAAGTTCTAATACCCGATTGTTTTAAGTAGAAAAAAGAGAGTTGGCAAATCCAAAACCGTGCATAGCTTCCTTGTTAACACTATCCTCAAAACCACTTACAATTTCTCTAGGTTGCCACACAACCCGTGGCCTCCCTAGATATGTTGGGCTCGGACATCCCCCCAAGCCCCTTTGCCTACCCGATCAAAAGAAATCAATACTCCACTTACATGAGCAATAAACATGCATAAATAGAGAACATAAACATGACAAGGAAGTGCAGCCACTTGCAAGTACCGGCGCCCCTTCGGCCCCTGCGCGCACGCCTGGCCGCTCGCGCGCGTGCCTGCCTTCCTGCGCCCCTGCGCGCCCATGCGTGCCGTGCCTTGCGCCGCGAGCCCATGCCCGCTGCGATTCTCCCCCGTGCGACTAAGCGTCCGCTGAAGTCCTCGCCTACGCGCGCTGCACGCGCGCCCGTGCTCTTAGCCTCCGCGCGCCCGTCCGGGCGCCCGCACGCCCGTCCGGGCGCCCGCACGCCCGTCCGCACACCCGCACCAGTCCGATCCCCGCACTCATGCTCGGCTAAAGCATGCCACGCACCCAAGTCATGTTGTACGCACCTTGACCCAAGAGCCTCCTGGATTAGAGGATGCAGTGAGCTCTCCGTATTTCCATTTGCGGCCAGGGAGAGTGTTCATTCTGAGTCTCGTATTTAGCAAACTTCTCTGCTGAACACCTTCTTCTCCCTCCTACTCATGCCCGCATATAAGGGACTACCCAGGATACAGTGAACTCTACGTATTGCCATTAGCGGCGGCCTGGGAGAGTGTTCATTCTCTATTTGTTTTGGCTCTTTCCGGTCAGGTGAACCCTATCTCTTGACTTCTCGAGCGCTGTCTTTTGGGGCTTCTGATCCTTCGTCTCAAGGGATTCCGTGGTCTTCTTCTCTGCTGAACGCTTTCTTTTCCCTTCTACTCATTTCCGCGTCGAAGGGACCTCCTAGGATGCAGTGAACTCCGTATTGCCATTAGCGGTCTGGGAGAGTATTCATTCTGAATCTCGTATTTGCAGACTTCTCTGCTGAACACCTTCTTCTCCTCCTTCTCATGCCCGCATAGGAGGGACCACCCAGGATGCAGTGAACTCTTCGTATTGCCATTAGCGGCAGGGGAGAGTGTTCTTTCTCCATTTGTTTTGGCTTTTCCTGGTCTAGTGAATATTGTCTCCTGACTTTTTCTACTCGCTAAGGCGGTCTCCTAGGACTTCTCGACCGCTATCTCTTGGGGCTTCTGGTCCTTTGTCTCAAGGGATTCTGGGGTCTTTTTCTCTGCTGAACGCCTTCTTCTCCTTCCGACTCATGCCTGCATCGGAGGGACCACTCAGGATGCAGTGGACTCTCCGTTTGTGCCACCCTAGCAAATCTCTTTAAAATTTTAGGAGATTTAGGTAGATTTTATTTTCCTAGACTTTAGGAGATTTAGATTTTTATTTTATTCTCTAGGATTAAGGTTATTTGTAACCTATAAATACCCCTTTGGGGCATAAATGCAACACAACTTAGTGTGTTCATTGTTGTGAGGTTTACGAAATCTTTTTGGTTCTTTTAGAATTCTATGACTTATCGGAGAGATCCGTGGCGTCCACCACTGGAAATATCAATCGAACATCCCCGTAGTCGATTGTGGCGTCCAATGCGTATACCGACAGTTATTGCCTCTCTTTATAGGCAACGGGTCTGAGTATTCGGAAGGTTCTTGTCTCCTTATAGGCAAGGGTCGAGTAGCCAACCCACGGGAGTTATTTGTAGAGTATATTAGTCAAAGTAGAGGTTTAGCCTGATTCTTGAAGTCTTGGAAACTTTCGACAATCAAATCGAAGGATTGGAGCAACAACTGAATCGGAGCAAGTCGAGTTTGGATTCGAGGAGCACCGAATTTTGGCAGACTTTTTCTGCTGAAACACCTCTTCTCCCTCCTACTCATGCCCACATAGGAGGGACTACCCAGAATACAGTGAACTCTCCGTATTGCCATTCGCTGCCTTGGAGAGTGTTTCTTCTCCATTTGTTTTCGCTCTTCGCGGTCAGGTGAACATTGTCTCCTGATTTCTTCTACTCGCTTAGGCGATCTCCTCGGAATTATCAACCGATGTCTACTGGGCTTCTGGTCCTTCGTCTCAAGGGATTTCGTGGTCTTCTTCTCTGCTGAATGCGTTCTTCTCCCTCCTACTCATGCCCGCATCGAAGGGACCACCAAGGATAAGGTGAACTCTCCGTATTGCCATTAGCGGCTGTTGACGACCTTCCTCTGGATGGGGGAAAAAGGTTTGGAGTCGCCACCTAATTTTTGGAAAATTAGGAAACCGGGATAAGGCACGTTGAGATTCTTGGGCTCGTTGTCGGTTACGTGTGGGAAAGATGGAACACCCCAACAGCACCCTTCCGAAGAGGGTACTTTCAATTAAATGGCTTATATTTTTTAATTTGGGGATTTATGAAATTATGTATGAACTGATTTAATTACAACTAATTTACGCATATATGTGATAATGCTAATAAATGTAATCGACTCCGCGTGTTTCATTTTAATTTGAATTTTACGTGTGAAAATATATTTTTTGATATGTAGAGTTCGGATAACCACCTCATTCTAATCTCATTAATTTGTATTTTTTTTTGGATAAGGGTGTAGAGATCGGTTAACCGCCTCACTCTAACCCAAAAGATGTTTATGAGATTTTATTTTTATATTTTGAAAATTTAATAAGGTGTAGAGATCAGTTAACCGCCTCACTCGAACCTTATTTTTTAAAATGTTTTAAGATTTGTCTTTTTATTATTTTTTAAATTAAATAATTTAATAAGCTGTAGAGATCGGTTAACCGCCTCACTCTAACCTTATTTTAAAATATTTATGACGTTTTTGATGTTTTGAGCCATCTTTATTATAAAAAATCATGAAATTATAGCTTAAAACACAATTAAAAGTGATCAAAATTGATTAAAAATATATTTGCGCCACTAAATAGGTTCCTAGGGTCAAAATGACTAAGTCAGAGTTAAAATAGCTAGATCAGAATTGAAAATGGCGCGGTCAAATTCGATTTAGGCTCGACCGGATTAAAAATGACTCAGTTTAATTGAAACTGGCTCGGTCGGATTCGAAAATGGCTCGGTTGGATTTAATCTGGCTCGGTCGCGACCGAAACTGGGCTCGGCCGCGACCGAGCTGGGCTCCAGCCCATTGGGCTGAGCCGGTCGTCATCTTCTTTCTGGCTTATGCCTGGCCGCGAGCTCGCGGCCGACGCCGATGGCCGGCGGCGAAACCGTCGCCGGCCATTGCAAACCATATATGCATTCCTAGGTTTTCAATGGTTCCGGATTCAATGGCGGTGTCAAAATTTAGTTTCGGCGCTTGTACGCCGAGATATTTAAGGGTGTAATTTCGGGAATACAAATGTTTTTATTATTTCGCTGCCGTGGCTCGCCGCCGGCGAAGCTACGACGTTGGCTTGTGATCTACTACAGGTTTAAATGCTAATGAGAGTTGTTTGAGAGTGTTACTTTTGGATTTGAACGTGAGTTGGACTCGTTATCGTTTTCGGCAGAAAATCCACGTTGCACCGACGAGCGTGATTCCGGTGACGGCAGCGTTGCCTAAAGAGCTTTGAAGTCGCTGATGTTGACGCTTGCAGCTGCTAGATGATCTGTCCGTCGTTTTTTGAGCTTTTTTATTCAGCTTTTTTTTCGTCGGGCCTCCTCCTCCCGATTGCCGGTCCTCCTCTATATATAGCCGCCACGCCGCGTGTGAGGTGCTGACGACGTGGTGAGGTCCCACGACCGCTTCATCCGCGAGTTGAACGGCGATCGTGGGCGCGGGGCACGGCGATGACCACTTCCTTCGTAAGTTTTTTTTGATATTACGCGAAAAAACCCTCTTATTTGCTAAATTGCAAAAACGGACTCCTTTATTTTGGCAAATATAGCCCTTCTGATATAAAATTTTGGTTTTTACGAAAATTTCTCGTTCGTGCACGACCTCGTTAGAATTCTAAACAATTATGTACGTCCATATAGTCTCAAATTAAGCTAAAATAAATTTAATCGTATAAAGCAAGATTTTAAGCTTAATCGAGTTTATCGAATAAAATCGGGACGAACCCGGACAAAATGGGGTGTCTACAGCGGCCGAAGAGAGAGTTCATTATGAGTCTCGTATTTGGCAGACTTCTCTGCTGAACACCTTCTTCTCCCTCCTACTCATGCCCGCATATGAGGGACCAATCAGGATACAGTGAACTCTCCGTATTGCCATTGGCGGTGGCCTGGGAGAGTGTTTATTCTCCATTTGTTTTGGCTCTTCCCGGTCCGGTGAAAACTATCTCCTGACTTCTTCTTCTCGCTTTGGCGGTCTCCTCGTACTTCTCGAGCGCTGTCTTCTGGGGCTTCTAGTCCTTCGTCTCAAGAGATTCCATGGTCTTCTTCTCTGCTGAACGCCTTTTTTTTCCTTCTACTCATGCCCGCATTGGAGGGACTAACCTGTCATGACCCGCGAGCCGAGGGCCGCGACGGAAGGAAATAATTTTTTGCAAAGTAATAAAATTCGAAATAAATAGTTTTGCAGAAGCTTAAACAACCAAGGAGTTCATTTCAAATCTCCAAAATCAAATAACGAAGAGCCGCAAGCTGGACATTCAGTCCGAGACGAGAACCCGCGGGGGAGGTGGTTGGTCTCAAACCGAGCTCAGTTTGTATATGATACTATTGTATCAATCTCCCCAGATGACACAAGAGGATCCTAAGCAATCTAAGGCCCAAACCTCTTTAAAACTTTACGTAAATACACTTAAAACCATGTTTTCGAAAATACCGGCTCGACCTGTATTTTTCCAAAAGTTTTGGGATTGTCAAACCTCTAGTTAGTAATTATAAGAACCCCTCAAAGCATCGAATCAAATTCGGAAGCCAAATACGAAAATTTGAAGATGAATTCAGAGCTACTTTCGGTCGACCGGATTGCTTATCGGTCGACGGAAATCGACCGTAAAGGAAACAGAACAGTAAGGTTTCGGTCGACGATCAATATTTTGGTCGATCGTATACCTGCAGGTCTGCAAAAATAGATTTGCAGCACAAGTGCCCAACACCCTTTTTTTAAACATTTTTCTAAATTATTCAAACACCAAATATTCACTCACATATGACCAAAATACACATGCAGGTATCGATTTCCGACCAAAAGCACGTCCAATCCTCATCAAACACATTTTGAAACGTCGAAAATACGAACTTTAAGAACTCAAGTAGCCAAATTTTGATTAAACCACAATTTCCTTCCACGATCTAACGGATCTGAAAAAGAAAGAAAGCAACGGGATGAGTCATAATGACTCAGTGAGCGGCGCGAATAACGATCGCGGCACCTATCACCAAAACACATCCAAACCACAACACAAGCCAAAACAAATACTAAGTAAAGCATGCAATAGCCAATAACATCATCATGTAAATATCGCAATCCATATAAACCAATTATTTTTACTTTCTTATGTTAGCGTTTGCTTGACTAATCACCCGTTAGTCCTTTCTCATTGCAACGCAAACCTTTTGGTACCGCAGCCAAGGATTTGGGTCAACACGGTGCACATCGCGTCCCCAGAACTAAGCGGGGCGATCCCCTTGGCCTTAAGGGAGTTACTTGATATACCGGCCTTTCCGGAATTTTCGATTCAAGCCTCGCCTGGTCTCGTAGCCGCCACCCTGGCCTCGGGCTGGCCTTAACTACGCCCACCGGTCTCTTCTCGAGACAACTAATCTGGGACTCCGGCGCCCACATCGTCCCATTTCGATCCCGGTCGATATCCACACGACTAACACGGGAGAGCAAACCTGGGCGATGCAGTCCAACGAAAGAGCCCCACCACAAATATTTTCACTTTATCAAGTCTCATTAGCGCTCACGTTGTCAATGTCTCTAATCACAACAATACTCACATTGGGCACACCAATCGCATAAGTACTAGTGATAGACATACAACGGTTTCCACGCATTCCAAATTTCCAAACCAACACATATCCAACGTATGCACAATATCCAACATTTCTGCAATATAAGAAGGTGCTCCCAACCGATGTCCAAACCACATAGTTACCAATAACTTGATCATAAGTACTATCATAAAGTACTAAACATCACACTAGCAAGTTGTAATCAGGACATTACCATATCATGCTAGCATCACAACAACATGCTCATAAAACCACATATCCACAAAATCTAGGGTTTCCACCACAATTTGTAAATATCATATAATCATGCTTGTATCACATAAATCATCACATTAGCATACACCAACACCACAATCACATACAAGCAAGAGGTGCAAACCACTCACCTCGAGGGCTCGGCAGAAAACTCGCAAGAACGCGACCTCACCACAACTCACAAACACCCGGGAGAAAAGGTAGGTCAAGAAGAGCCAAGAGGGTGAGAGAGGGAGAGATATGATGATCAAAGCCAATAAACCAAGGGAGATGGTGATAGGAACTCACCTAGGTCGGCCAAAGGAGCTCCAGGTCGGGAGATGGTGAGAAATGGTGAAGGGGTAAACAATAAACTCAAGACCCGAACTTATCCACGGGCTGCACGCAACTTTCGGTCGACCAGAACAGGAAATCTGTGAGGTTCGTTGTCGGATGTGTTTTGTTTTATGAATTATGTTGGAATTGTGACTTGTGTTTGATTATGTCTTCGTTACCCGTGCATGCGTGTTCGAGCGTGCAGCGGGTGTGTCATGTGGTTGGTGACCCCGTAGGCACGAGAGAGTGCTCGGTTGTGTGCGTGTCGGGGTTTGGGTGTTAGTTTTGACCGGAATTGTGCTGTGCAGAGCATTTTCGGTCGACCGATTCTTGTTTCGGTCGACCGAAACTTGCGTGCAGCCCGTGGATAAGTTCGGGTCTTGTATTGTTTTGTTACCCCTTCACCTTTTTCTCTTCTTCCCCGACCTGGAGCTCTTCTGGTCGACCTAGGTGAGTCCCCATCTCCTTCTCCCTTGGTTCCTTAGCATTGATCACCCTATATCTCTCTCCCTCACACTCTTGGCTCTCTTGACCTAGTTTTCCCCCGGGTGATTGCGAGTGTGGTGAGGTCGTGTTCTTGTGAATTTTCTGCCGAGCCCTCGAGGTGAGTGGTTTGCACCTCTTGCTTGTATGTGATTGTGGTGTTGGTGTGTGCTAATGTGATGATTTATGTGATACAAGCATGATTACATGACATTTACAAATTGTGGTGGAAACCCTAGATTTTTGATATGTGGTTTATGAGTATGTTGTGATGCTAGCATGATGGTAATGTGTGATTACAACTTGCTAGTGTGATTTGGTATCTATGATCATGTTATTGGTAACTACGTGATTTGGACATTGGTTGGGAGTACCTTCTTATATTGTGGAAATGTTGGATATTGTGCATATGTTGGTTATGTGTTTGGTTTGGAAATTTGGAAAGCGTAGAAACGTTGCATGTCTATCACTAGTACTTATGCGATTGGTGTGCCCAATGTGAGTATTGTTGTGGTTAGAGACATTGACAACGTGAGCGCTAATGAGACTTGATAAAGTGAAAATATTTGTGGTGGGGCTCTTTCGTTGGACTGCATCGCCCAGGTTCGCTCTCCCGTGTTAGTCGTGTGGATATTGACCGGGATCGAAATGGGACGATGTGGGCGCCGGAGTCCAGATTAGTTGTCTCGAGAAGAGACCGGTGGGCGTAGTTAAGGCCAGCCCGAGGCCAGGGTGGCGGCTACGAGACCAGGCGAGGCTTGAATCGGAAATTCCGGAAAGGCCGGTATATCAAGTAACTCCCTTAAGGCCAAAAGGGATCGCCCCCGCTGTAGGGTACTGGGGGACGCGATGTGCACCGTGTTTGACCCAGATCCTTGGTGCTGCGTGTACCAAAAGGGTGTGTTGCGTTGCAAATGAGAAAGGACTAACGGGTGTTTAGTCAAGCAAACGCTAACATAAGAAAGTAAAGAATAATTGGTTTGGTATGGGATTGCGATATTATATGATGTTGTTATTGGCTATGGTAATGCTTTACTTGGAAATTGTTTGGCTTGTGTTGTGGTATGGATGTGTTTTGGTGAGAGGTGCCGCGAGTGATATTCGCGCCGCTCACTGAGTCATTATGACTCACCCCGTTGTTCTCTTTCTTTTCAGATCCGTTAGATCGTGGGAAGGCACCGGCAAGAGGGTGCTAACTTCCCAGCGCTAGTTTCAGAAAGACTTTGGGAAGGTACATTTTGGGAAGGGACTTAATTGTATATAACTTTAGTTGTATAGCACAATCATGTAAGAATTAACTCTTGGAAGCACTAACTTACATTTTGATATTTTCGGGTGTTTGTAAACCCCTTTAGAATTGTAAACCTTAGTTGAGAAGGTTTAGATCTCTAAAGGTTATATGTTTTAAACTTATGATGTAAATGAATATCTATGTTATACTTTTGTGTAAAGAGTCTCCGATTTGGAATTTGAACCTTTTCGCAAGTGTATTTGGATATTTGGGTCATTGTAACATTCGCCGATGAATGAAATTATAGTTTGATCAAAATATGGATACTTGAGTTCTTAAAGTTCGTATTTTTGACGTTTCGAAAAATGTTTTGTTTGATGAAGATTGAGTGTGCTTTTGGTCGGAATTCGATACCTGCATGTGTATTTTGGTCATATGTAAATGAGTATATGATGTTTGAACGATTTAGAAAAATGTTTAAGAAAATGGGGTGTTGAGTATTTGGTTGCTGCAAATCTGTTCATGCAGAAACTGCAGGTATCGGTCGACCGAAATATTGGATCGGTCGACCGAAACCTGGAGTTGTTCTGATCTACGTTTCTGGTCGACTTCCGGTCGACCGATAATTAATTTCGGTCGACCGAAAAATAGCTCTGTAATTCATCTTTAAAATTTTCGTATTCGGCTTCCGAATTTGATTTCGATGCTTTGAGGGGTTCTTATAATTACTAACTAAAGGTTTGACAATCCCAAAACTTTTGGAAAAATACAGGTCGAGCCGGTATTTCGAAAACATAGTTTTAAGTGCATTTACGTATAGATTTTAAAGAGGTTTGGGCCTTAGATTGCTTAGGATCCTCTGGTGTCATCTGGGGAGATTGATACCTTAGTATCCTATGCAAGCTGAGCTTGGTCTGAGACCGAACCGCCTCCCCCGCGGGTTCTCGTCTCGGACTGAATGTCCAGGTTGCGGCTCATCCTTGTTTGAATTTAGAGATTTGAAATAAATTCTTGATTGTTTAAGCTTCCGCAAAACTATTTATCTCGAATTTTATTCCTTTGCGAAAAATTATTTCCCTCCGTTGCGGCCCTCGGCTCGCGGGTCGTGAGAAAATCGGTCGACCGAAAGTGCTCTGCACAGCACAAATTCGGTCAAAACAAACACCCAACCCCACACGCACACAACCAAGCACTCCCTCGTGCCAATGGGGTCACCAACCACATGACACACCCGCGGCACGCTCGAACATGCATGCACGGATAACGAAAATATATTCAAACACAAATCACAAACTCCAACACAATTCATAAAACAAAACAAATCCAACCACGAACCTCACAACCCTCCCCACTTTAGGGTTTCGGTCCTCCAGAACAAACAAGTGAGGGAAACGCGCACGCATGTCAGGCTCCGGTTCCCAGGTAGCTTCCTCGAACCGCTTACTGCGCCAAAAAACCTTGACCAGAGGAACCGACTTGTTCCTCAGGACCTTGTCCTTCCGATCGAGAATACGAACCGGACGCTCCTCAAAAGTGAGATCCTCCTGGATGGGAAGCGACGACGACGAAGTAGCCTGGGATGGGTCGCCCAAGTACTTCCGCAACATCGAGACATGGAAAACGTCATGCACATGCGAAAGCCACTCTAGTAAGTCTAATCTGTATGCTGCATTGCCAATCCGTTCAGTAATCCTGAAAGGACCAATAAACCTCGGACTCAGCTTACCCTTCATACCAAAGCGTTGTACCCCTTTCAACGGCGACACCCGAAGAAAAACCATGTCATCGACCTGAAACTCTAATGCTCGATGTCGTCGATCTGCATATGATTTCTGACGGGATTGTGCGGTCACGAGTCGTTGACGGATCACTTTCATCTTCTGGTTAGCTTCCTCGACAACATCCGTACTCACAGCCCCCGTATCCACCATGTCATCCCAAAACAAGGGTGTACGGCATCGCCTGCCATACAACGCCTCATGTGGCGCCATGCCGATACTGCTATGGTGGCTGTTGTTGTAGGCGAACTCTACCAGAGATAAGTGTTCGTCCCAACTACCGCTAAAATCCAATGCACAAGCCCGTAACATATCCTCTAAAGTCTGTATAGTCCGCTCTGACTGCCCATCTGTCTGCGGATGATATGCTGTGCTAAACCTCAGATCGGTACCCATCTGATGCTGAAATGCTCGCCAAAAACGCGAAGTAAAACGAGGGTCACGGTCAGATACAATACTCAACGGTACACCGTGCAGTCTAACAATCTCCGCTATAAAGATTCGGCCAACCTTTCAGGCGTAAAGGTGCTCCGAACAGGAATGAAATGCGCGGTCTTCGTCAAACGATCGACTACTACCCATATTGCATCGAATCCGTGTCTCGTCCTCGGTAGTGCCTGAATAAAATCCATCGTGACATCTTCCCACTTCCACGACGGTACCTCTAATGGCTGAAGGTAACCACCTGGTCTAAGTCGCTCTGCTTTCACCTGCTGGCAAACTATACACTGAGCCACAAATTGTCGGACGTCTTTCTTCATGCCTGGCCACCAAAACTGCTGTCGTAAATTTCTATACATCTTTGTTCCTCCAGGATGGACTGATAGTCTACTGCTGTGAGCCTCTGATAGGATCTGATGCCTCAGCTCATCTGACTCGGTACACATATTCTGCCTCTGAATCTGATAATATCATCGGCACCTACACGATATTCCGATATCTCTCCAGACCCAAGGCGCCCACGTATCTCCTGCAAGGTGGTGTCGTCCTGCTGTGCCGCCCTCAGCCTCTGAAGTAGCTCCGGCTCAACACGATATGTGGCGAAGAGAACCCCCGGCTCACGCTCAAATGCGCGTATGCCCAGGTGGGTAAACTGCTCCGCCAAGTCCCACTCTCTCATAGATATTCCGGCTAGCCTAGCCGAGCTCTTCCGGCTGAGTGCGTCAGCTACGACATTCGCCTTCCCAGGATGATAGAGGATATTGCACTTGAAATCCTTCAAGTATTCGATCCATCGCCTTTGTCGTAAATTCAGCTCCTTTTGAGAAAAGATATACTGTAGGCTTTTGTGATCGGTATATATCTCGAACTCCTCACCGTATAAATAATGTCTCCACAATTTCAATGCAAAAATCACGGCAGCCAATTCAAGATCATGTACTGGATAGTTACCCTCATGGGTTTTCAACTGTCTAGAGCCATAAGCTATCACTCTGCCTCTCTGCATCAACACACATCCCAAACCGATAAAAGACGCATCACTATATACAACAAACCCACCCTGATCATCGGGTAAAGCTAAAACTGGTGCGGTAG
Source organism: Xerophyta viscosa (assembly GCA_002076135.1). Lineage (NCBI taxonomy): Eukaryota > Viridiplantae > Streptophyta > Magnoliopsida > Pandanales > Velloziaceae > Xerophyta > Xerophyta viscosa. The sequence goes on along the minus strand of MJHO01000183.1, from coordinate 65,707 downwards.
TCAACAAGTGTTTCAACTTTTGAAAACTTTCCTCACAGGCATCGTTCCACTCAAAGCGAACGGCTTTCCGGGTAAGCTTAGTCAACGCACTAGCTAACCTCGCGAAGCCCTCAATAAAACGCCGGTAATAACCAGCCAAACCCAAAAAGCTACGGACTTCGGTTGCATTCTTGGGTCGATCCCACCGTAGGACTGCGTCAACCTTTGCCGGGTCTACCGCCACGCCCTCACGAGAGATTACATGCCCCAAGAAATGCACTTCAGTCATCCAGAAATCACACTTGCTAAGTTTCGCGAACAACTGCCTTTCGCGAAGAACTTGCAAGACCTGTCTCAAATGATCCGCATGATCCTCCTCACTACGGGAATATACCAATATATCATCTATGAATACCACCACAAAGCGGTCTAGATAAGGTTGAAAAATGCGATTCATCATATCCATGAACGCTGCTGGTGCATTTGTCAAACCAAACGGCATAACAAGAAATTCATAGTGACCATACCGAGTACGAAAGGCTGTCTTCGGCACGTCCTCATCTCTAACTCTCAACTGATAATACCCTGACCTCAAATCAATTTTCGAAAACACTGCGGCTCCCTGTAACTGGTCAAATAAGTCATCAATACGGGGTAAAGGATATTTGTTCTTAACCGTAACCTGATTAAGCTGTCTATAATCTATACACATCCTTAGACTCCCATCTTTCTTCTTGACAAACAGAACCGGCGCGCCCCAAGGTGATGCGCTCGGTCGGATGAAACCCTTTTCTAACAACTCTTCAATTTGAGCCTTTAGCTCGGCCAACTCCGTGGTAGCCATTCTATAAGGTGCCCTGGATATCGGGGTCGCTCCAGGTACCAACTCAATCTGAAACTCGGTCTCACGAATAGGAGGTAATCCGGGTAATTCTTCCGGAAAAACATCAGGAAATTCATTCACGATAGAAATACTATTCAATTCGTCGGTCTCCAGTGATGGGTTTATCAAATATGCCAAATATCCTGCACAACCCTGCCCAAGCATTTTGCTTGCCTTCATTGCACTGATAAAAGGAATTCCTACCCCAAAATCGTCACCACAAAATTTGAATTTCGGTATATGCGGTATTTTAAAAGAGATGACTTTGGTTCGGCAATCTATCTTAGCATAGTTGCCAGCCAACCAATCCATTCCCAAGATAACATCAAAATCCGACATGTCTAAAACAACTAAATCGGCGTGTAGAGTTCGATCCCCGACTCGAATCTCACACCCACAAAAACGACAATCGGAAAACAATACGTGACCCGCAGGAGTAGAAACCTCAAACATACAATCATATTTAACAAGATATACGGGTAATTTAGCAGCAAAACTCGACGAAACAAATGAGTGGGTAGCACCCGAATCAAACAGTACAAATGCTGATAAACTACAAACTGGCAAAGTACCTGCTATAGCTGTCGAACTACCACCCGCTTCCTCACTCGTCAATGCGTTAACTCTCCCCGGAACTCTCGGTGGTGGTCCTTGCTGCCCTGCTGGTCTTGTCGCGGAACTCCCTGGACTGCTGCGGAAACGGCGGTCGGTACTGCTGATATTGCGGTCTCGGCTGCGGAAATGGAGCCTCTGCTGCGGCTGCCGAAACTGTACCCCCGACTGCCCTTGTGACTGCTGCTGCCCCGGCGGTAACCGCGGACACTGATATTTGAAATGCCCTTCTCATGGCAGTAAAAGCACTCGATCTCCGACATTGGTCTCGGCTGTCTACCCTCCCCACTTGAGATGGTTCGGGTATCGGCGGAGACACTAAACTTTCTCTTCTTGGGCACGAATTTTCCTTTCCCTTTCGGATCATTCTGCACCCTCTCGGATTTCTCACGGGCCCAGTCGGCCTCAATATTCTGCGCCCTTTCTAGTGTCTGGTGGACCGTGGTGTATTCCTTCCCTGCCATTCTACTTATTATATCCCATTTCAACCCATTTCGGAATTTCCTCGCCATCCGCAACTCGTCAGCTCGAAGATGCGGGACATATCTCGACAACGCCATAAATTTGGCATGGTATTCCCAGACGGACATACCACCCTGCTTCAGTCTCTCAAACTCCTCTTCCTTTGTCCTTTTCACGGACTCCGGTACATACTGTCGGTTGAACAACACTAAGAACTCAGCCCATGAGCCAAATTGCCCAATTCGATCCTCCACACTTTTCCACCAATGTTCGGCTTCTCCCGAAAATGTGAAAGCCGCTAATGGTACCCGGAATTCCATCGGACAATTCAAAGTTTTAAATAGTTTCTCCACAGCTAGGAGCCAAGTGTCGGCCGTATCCGGATCAGAACCACCCTCAAAACTCGGCGGTCGCAGCTTATGAAATCGGCCCAAGTAACGCAAATATCTCTCCTGCACTGGATCCTCAATAACTACCTCTGCCTGTACCGGGACGGCTTCACCCACTCCGGGAACAGGAATAGGTTCCGGGACCTGGGGATTCTCAGCTCGTTCGGCCTCGCGTTCATCCAGCACAGCCCGAACGACATCCCGAAGGGCCCTAACCATATCCTCGCTAACGCGCGGCTCCTCCGGTAAATCCGGACTCGGAACCCGACGCGGACGACCACGTGGCGGCATCCTGCAACCACAACGACCTAATCAACGATTTACTCTAATCGCCCTACTCTCGTTTTCACAACCCATCAGTTTACAAGTTTTAGTTGTTTAGGAAGCACTAAGTTACACAATGCTCTGATACCATAACTGTCACGACCCGCGAGCCGAGGGCCGCGACGGAGGGAAATAATTTTTCGCAAAGGAATAAAATTCGAATAAATAGTTTTGCGGAAGCTTAAACAATCAAGAATTCATTTCAAATCTAAATTCAAATAAGGATGAGCCGCAACCTGGACAATCAGTCCGAGACGAGAACCCGCGGGGGAGGCGGTTCGGTCTCAGACCAAGCTCAGTTTGCATGGGATACTAAGGTATCAATCTCCCCAGATGACACCAGAGGATCCTAAGCAATCTAAGGCCCAAACCTCTTTAAAATTACGTAAATACACTTAAAACTATTTTCGAAATACCGGCTCGACCTGTATTTTTCCAAAAGTTTTGGGATTGTGAAACCTTAGTTAGTAATTATAAGAACCCCTCAAAGCATCGAAATCAAATTCGGAAGCCAAATACGAAAATTTTGACGATGAATTACAGAGCTATTTTCGGTCGACCGAAATTTTATCGGTCGACCGGAAGTCGACCAAACGAGAACAGAACAACTCCAGGTTTCGGTCGACCGATCCAAAATTTCGGTCGACCGATACCTGCAGTTTCTGCAAAACAGATTTCAGCAACCAACTCAACACCCCATTTTCTTAAACATTTTTCTAAATCATTCAAACATCAAATATTCACTCACATATGACAAAATACACATGCAGGTATCGAATCCGACCAAAAGCACAATCCTCATCAAACAAAAATTTTCCGAAACATCGAAAATACGAACTTTAAGAACTCAAGTATCCAATTTTGATAAACCATAATTTCTTCATTCGCAAATGTTACAAGGACCAAATATCCAAATACACTTGTAAAGTTCAAATTCCAAATCGGAGACTTCTTTACAAAAAGTATAACAAGATATCATTTACATCATAAACTTAAAATATAACCTTTAGAGATTAAACCTTCTCAACTAAGGTTTACAATTCTAAAGGGTTTACAAACACCCAAAAATACAAAATGTAAGTTAGTGCTTCCAAGAGTTAATTTTTACATGATTTACTAACAACAAGTTATTACAAATGTAAACCCATCCCAAAAGTATACCTTCCCAAACTTTCTGAACTAGCGTGGGAAGTTAGCACCCCTTCGGTGCCTTCCCACGATCTAACGGATCTGAAAAAGAAAGAAAACAACGATGAGTCATAATGACTCAGTGAGCGGCGCGAATAACGATCGCGGCACCTCTCACCAAAACATATCCAAACCACAACACAATCCACAAAAGCCAAGTAAAGCATTCCATAGCCAATAACATCATCATGTAAATATCGCGATCCCATAAACCAATTATTCTTTAATTTCTTATGTTAGCGTTTGCTTGACTAATCACCCCTTTGTCCTTTCTCATTTGCAACGCAACACACCCTTTTGGTACCGCAGCACCAAGGATCTGGGTCAAACACGGTGCACATCGCGTCCCCCAGTACCCTACAGGGGGGCGATCCCTTTTGGCCTTAAGGGAGTTACTTGATATACCGGCCTTTCCGGAATTTCCGATTTCAATCGGCCTGGAAAAGTGTTCCTTCTCCATTTGTTTTGGCTCTTTCCGGTCAGGTGAACACTGTCTCCTAACTGCTTCTACTCGCTTAGGCGGTCTTCTCGGACTTCTCGACCGCTATCGGCTGGGTTTCTGGTCCTTCGTATTAAGGGATTATGTCACGACCCGTGAGCCGAGGGCCGCGACGAGTGGAAATAATTTTTCTCAAAGAAATAAATTTTGAAATAAATAGTTTCGCGGAAGCTTAAACAATCGAGGAGTTTGTTTCAATCTCAAATACTCAGATTTAAAATCTCATATTTAAAATATGGTAGAGCCGCAACCTAGACATTCAGTCCGAGACGAGAACCCGCGGGGGAGGCTGTTCGGTCTCAGCCCGAGCTCAGATTGCATAGGATACTAATGTATCAATCTCCCCAGATGACACAAGAGGATCCTAAGCAATCTAAGGTCCAAGCCTCTTTAAAACCTTATGTAAATACCCTTAAAACCGTATTTTCGAAATACCGGCTCGACCTGTATTTTTCCAAAAGTTTTGGGATTGTTAAACCTCTAGTTAGTAATTATAAGAACCCCTCAAAGCATCGAAATCAAAATCGGAAGCCAAATACGAAAATTTCAACGATGAATTCTAGAGCTACTTTCGGATGACCGTATCTAATTATCGGTCGACAGGAAGTCGATTAGAAACGAATAACAGAATAGCTACAGGTTTCGGTCGACCGATCCAATATTTCGGTCGACCGATACCTGCAGGTTCTGCAAAAACAGGTTTGCAGCAACCAAATTCTCAACACCCCATTTTCTTAAATATTTTTTCAAATCCTTCAAATATCATGTATTCACACACATATAACCAAAATACACATGCAGGTATCGATTTCCAACCAAAAGCACTTCTAGATCTCATTAAACAAGACATTTTGCGAAACGTCAAAAATACAAACTTTAAGAACTCAAGTAGTCGAATTTTGATCAAACCACAATTTCATTCATTTGCAATTGTCACGAGTACCCAAATAACCAAATACACATGCGACAAGATTCAAATCCCATTTCGAAGAAGTTTAGAACAAAATGGCCATTAAACCTTTCATATAAACTACTAGCCAACATTCCCTACAACTTTTAGAAACTTAAACCTCATAATTCTCAAGGTTTACTTCTCTAAAAGCGTTCCGATACATTTAAAACAAAATATACAAAATATAAGCCATGTAAGTTAACACTTCCCATTTTCAAAAAATTTGCGAAGATAGATTATACTATAATTTTACTTATGTTCCCAGGATTCTAATTGTGTATACTATCTTATACAACTACCAACTTAATAAAGTAGTGAAAGATAATGGAACTCTCACTTATATACCCGGCAAAAAAATCTCTCGCAGCTAATAGCCACAATAAGGTCTGATGGTGTAGATTGGGCGAGCCAATATGCTAAGCACTCTTCAGCTAATATAACTGTAAAGCCTGGCCTGTTCACTTGCCTAACGGGACCGCGAAGCAAGGAGAGATCTTGACGAGAAGACAGGAAAAGCAAAGCCGGTTAAGTCATGACGACGACGTGTAGCTGAGCGGAGCTGCGCCTAGTGACGGGGGCTTGCCATTGATATCTGGAGTGACGATATTCGCGGGGAACGGCCGTCTCAGCATATCGTATCACAATAAGTGCGAAAGCACAAGCGTCACTAAGAAATGCCAACTCAAAGCATTAAAAGATCCTTAACATTTAATAATCTACATGCCAACAATAAAACCTAACACGTCAACTATGCCATCCATCTTTGTTATGTTAGCGGTTCGACTTAGACTAACCTCCTGTTAGTCCTCTCATATTTCATCTTTTTAGGAACTCGCACCCGTGAGTCTTGGGTATATCCTGCCGCAGTACCAAAGCCGATGCAATCGCCAAGTGCACATAAGCGGCTAACTATGACCCTTAGTGGAGCGGATCCCATAGACGTCTACATGGAGCTATCGGAAATCTGGCCAGTATCGTCGAGACGTCACGAGCCTCAACCTGGTATCGTAGCCACCCGCCCCGCCAAAGGGTCGATCGAAATCAACTCCACTGCCATCTGGGCTACAACAATTCTTCTTGGGCGCCCGCGGGTTCCTGCCCGTCACCCATCACAATCTACTACAACGACCTCGGGTGATCAAACGAGCTTAACGGTATATTACGACCCAAACCATTACTCTCGCTATTAGCATTTCACAAACCCATGTCAATGCATCTAACACCCTCGAGCAACCCCAATCTCATAGGTACCAAAGTAAGGCGTAGCCTTGCACAAACTATTTGGCCAAAACAATAAACATCATATAACATTCCACAACATTACCATGTCATGCTACGAACTCGGATGCTTCGTCTCTTCGCCTCGGCTTCGTGAACGCGTTGGTGTGGTTGTTTTTAGTTGAGCACTTGGAGATTCACGCCGTTCGTCGGGTCTCGGTTTGGTAAGACCGGGACATAGGTGAGTGAACCCGTGGTCTCACTTGCGTGTGGAATTTGTTGATTTTATTATGTTGTGGTTGAGATATATATTGTGTATGCTAGCACGTGTGGATGTGTTTATTTTTATTTATACGAGCACTTTAATATGTGGTGGAACCAATGACTTAGTGAGATTGACATATGGATGTAATGATTTGTTCGGACAAGAACCTTTGCATGTGGTTGGATTATTACTTTAGTAGTAGTGACATCGGCCTTATTATGACTTGTTCGGACATCTAGGTAGATGTGGTATCTCTTGGCTAGTTGGCTTGACACTAGTTATATACTTTGTTACCGACCTTTGATGGGATTTGAGTGAGTAATTGGGCATGACTGCCATGTTTACATTTACGTAGTAAAGTTTTATTTTGACATGTGGAATGGGTTGGACTTGACTTAGTGACTTTGAGCGCCGCCTGCGCTCTAGTTATACCTGTTGTAGGGTCGTTGACTTGGTTATTACTTAGAAGAGTATTAAAGCAATTGATGTCTACCGGTCTTTGTGTAGAATCCGCCTGTATGTGTGTGTGATAGCCTGTATCCCGTTGTATGTCGTGTGTTGTGGCCGCCTGCGCTCGTTGTAGTGTGGTGATGGCTGATGAGAGTGCATGTGACATTTACTTCGTGTTCGCGTAACTGACCTACTTAGACGGTATGCGAGCCGATTGCTCTAGCAATATCATTAGTAGAGCGGACTTTTGTGATGTGCGTTGTTTCCTTCGTGTGTTCTTTCCCTTTCCCTTGCGAGTTCGGAGTTGCCGACTAGGGAATAGGTGTGAGTTAAGTCACTTAATTGTTTATGTACCCGTGAGAGGGTTTTACTTTTCGGTTATTTGAATGCTTATGATGTAAAACATTTCAATTGTGATGGATTATGTGATATATGATTTGGAGCATGTTTAGATGGTTAGCATGATGTTTATATGAGAATGAAAAATGCCAGTTTGATGTAGTGCTTATTATTTTTTAGCGTGAAAACCGTTGTATGTCTTTCACTTGTTTGTGATTGTGGACATCGACAACGTGAGCGCTAATAAAATTTATGTGATGATGTTATTTGGCTTTGGCATGTTTCGGAAATACTCTCTCTTCATTTATGTGATATCAGAATTTGGTTATATGTTATTAGCGTGGAAACCGTTGTATGTCTATCACTAGTACTTATGCGATTGGTGTGCCCAATATAAGTATTGTTGTGATTAGAGACATCGACAACGTGAGCGCTAATAAGATTTGATAGTGAAAATATTTGGTGTGACTCTTTCGTTGGACTGCATCGCCTAGGTTTGGAGTGATTAATCGACCGGGATCGAAATGGAAGTGTGGGCGCCGGAGTCCCAGATTTTGTTGTTCGAGAGAGACCGATCGTAGCTAAGGCCAGCCCGAGGCCAGGGTGGCGGCTACGAGACCAGGCGAGGCTTGAATCGGCAATTCCGGAAAGGCGGGTAGATCAAGTAACTCCCTTTAGGCCAAAAGGGATCGCCCCCGCTGTAGGGTACTAGGAACGCGACGTGCACCGTGTCTGACCCAGATTCCTGCGGTACCTAAAGGTTGTGTTGCGTTATAAAACATGAGAGGACTAACTGGTTTGGTAGTTTAGTCCACGCTGACTTAAGAAAGATAACGACATAACTGGATTGGGCTTTGGGTATCGATTACCTTACATTTTATTATGTTGTTGACGTTATATATTATGCCAAGCATGGGTTGTTGATGACTTGCTTGTTTTATAGTAGCCATAGCTTATAGTTGTAAGTTTGCTACTTGTTATGCGACTAATGTTGTTGTATGTTCCTCGTTGGTTTTTTTCGGTTTTGACAAGTATGAAAAATGTATGTTTTGAGGAATGTTAGCAACCAACTTACTTTTGAGTGCTGCTTGTGTTGACGGCCGTTGCCTTGCGGGGTTGCCGGGGTGGGTCACTCACTGATATATTTATATACTCACGTACTACTTTCCCGCAGGTTGTTGCGAGGACCACCGACGATCGTTCGTAGAGCGAGATTCGGGTTTCAGGAGTTAGTTGGGGAATAAACAAAAAATGTAAATATGTATTTTAGTTTTCCGCTGTGTTTTAAATAGTTTGAAATTTATGTATTGTATTTCGGAAGTACTAGCTCATAACATCCCATATCATTTGTATATTTCCACCTAAATTTCCGATCCCCGATTTGGGCGTCACACTAAACGATAAGCTGCTAATCCGCTCCAAAAACTCTGAATGGGCCAATAAATCTCGGACGCAGTTTGCCCTTCATACCAAATCCATCCCTTTCTGAGGTGACACCTGAAGATACACCAAATCATCAACCTGGAATTCCAATGGACGACGGCGCCTATCTGCGTACGACTTTTGGCGGGGACTATGCAGTCTCGAGTCTCTGACGGAATCATTTTTGGCCTCCTCGACAACATATGTACTCACTGCTCCGCATCGACCATACCATCCTACATCCCTATAAAAGGGCATGTTGCAAACCACCTCATTGGGTGCCATCCCGATGCTGCTGTGATAGCTGTTGTTGTAGGAGAACTCTACCAGAGACAAGTGCTCGTCCCAACTACCCCGAAGTCTAACGCGCAGGCCCGTAGCATGTCCTCCAATGTCTGGATGGTCCCTCTCCGACTGTCCGTCCGTTGAGAGGATGATATACCGTGATGAATCTCTGCTCTGTGCCCATCTGACGCTGGAAGCCCTCCAAAATCGGGATGTAAAACGGGGATCACGATCCGACACTATACTCATCGGCACTCCATGTAATCTGACTATTTCCGCTATAACGAGCTAACCTTTCCGGGGTATAAGTGCTTCGACAGATAAAATGCGCGGTCTTAGTCAGGCGATCTACAATAACCCATATAGCATCAAATCCGAGCCTAGTCCTCGGCAATCCCTGCACAAAATCCATGGTAACGTCATCGGACAAAATCTGATGTCGTAGCTCCTCTGACGCCGGTACGTAAACTCTACCTCTGAATCTAACAACATCGTCGGCCCCCACACTATAATCTGATGTCTCTCCAGACTCAAGGCACCTCCGTATCTCCTGAAAGGCAGCGTTGCCCGCTGTTGTCCCGCCTCAACCTCTGAAGCAGCTCCGACTCAATATGAAATGTGGCAGAGAACCCCGGCTCACGCTCTATCGCGCGCAGACCCAGGTGGCTAAACTGCTCCCCCAGATCCCACTCTCTCAAACACAATCCGGCAAAATGAGTGGAGCTCTTCCGGCTAAGTGCGTCAGCTACTACGTTTGCCTTCCCAGGGTAATAAGGAATACGGCACTTGTAGTCCTTCAAGTACGCAATCCAACGCCTCTGTCGCAGATTTAACTCCTTTTGGGAGAAGATATACTATAAGCTCTTATGGTCCGTGTAAATCTCGAATTCCTCTCCATAAAGATAGTGCCTCCAAAGCTTTAACGCGAAAATCACCGCCGCTAGTTCTAAGTCATGGACCGGATAATTGCCTTCATATTGTTTCAATTGTCGTGACCCATATGCAATCACTTTGCCCATCTGCATCAACACGCAACTCAAGCCAAGCAACGATGCGTCGCTATATACCACAAATCCACCCTGATCATCCGGTAATGCTAAGACTGGCGCTGTGGTCAAACGGTGCTTCAGCTCCTGGAAACTCTGCTCACAAGCATCGCTCCACACAAAACGTACAGCTTTACGAGTAAGCTTAGTCAACGGTCCAGCTAATCTCGAGAAGCCCTCGATAAGACGCCGATAATATCCAGCCAAACCCAAAAAGCTACGAACCTCAGTCGCATTCTTAGGCAGCTCCCATCGTAGGACTGCGTCAACCTTTGCGGGGTCTATCGCCACGCCCTCACGTGAGACAACATGCCCTAAGAAATGGACTTCGGTCAACCAGAATTCACATTTACTAAACTTCGCGTACAACTGCCTATCGCGAAGAATTTGTAGCACCTGCCTCAAATGGTCAGCATGTTCCTCCTCACTACGGGAATACACTAAAATATCATCTATAAAGACCATAACAAATCTGTCCAAATAGGGTTGGAAGATCCGGTTCATCATGTCCATAAAAGCTGCTGGTGCGTTTGTCAAACCGAAAAGCATAACAAGAAATTCATAATGTCCATAACGCGTACGAAAAGCGGTTTTCGAAACGTCCTCCGTCCTAGCTCGCAACTGATACTATCCCGACCTCAACTCTATCTTCGAAAACACCGCAGCTCCCTGCAACTGGTCAAACAGATCATCGATGCGGGGTAAGGGATAACGGTTCTTAACCGTAACCTGGTTGAGCTGTAGGTAATCTAAAAGAAATGATCTTGGTTCGGCAATCTAACTTAGCAAAGTTTTCCGTCAACCAATCCATTCCCAAAATTACAGCAAAATCAGTCATATCCAACACTACTAGGTTGGCACACAATTCTTGATCCCTAACTCGGATCCCACACCCACAATAACAACAATCAGCTAATAACACTTGACCCGCCGGGGTTGAAATTTCAAACAAACGATCATAAGCAACAAGGTGTGCAGGCAAACTAACAGAAAAACTCAACGATACAAACGAATGAGTAGCACCAGTATCAAACAAAACAAATGTCGATATGCCACAAACTGCTAAGGTACCTGTGATCGTCGTACTGCTACCTCCCGCGTCCTCGCTGGTCAGTGCATTTACTCTACCAGGGACTCTCGGGGGAAATCCACTCGGTCCTGGCGATGATAACGACTGCGATGCCATCCTCCCTTGTAACTGTTGCTGCTGCTGATACGGCGGTTGTTGCTGTGGAAAAGGCGGTTGCTGCTGCTGAAATGGTGGCCTCCGTTGCTGAAACGGAGTTCGTGGTAGTGGTGGTCGGAACTGTACTCTTGCCTGTCCGTGTGCCGACTGGAATCTCCGCGGACACTGACTTTGAAAATGGCCCTTCTCATGACAAAAATAACACTCAATATCTGGTCTTGGCCTTTGTTGCCTACCCTCCCCGCCTAACGCGGTTTGGGTACCAACCGGGCCACTAGCTTTCCTCTTCACCGGCCACACCTTCCCCTTTCCTTTCTGATCAGCCTGTCCTCGTTCCGCCTTCTCATGAACCCAATCTGCCTCAATATTTTGTGCCCTTGTTAACGTCTGATGAACCGTTGGATTTTTCTTTCCAGCTAACCTGCTAATTATATCCCACTTCAGTCCAGTGCGAAACTTCCTTGCCATACGAGTCTCATCAGCTCGAAGATAGGGAACATAACGCGATAATGCCATAAATTTTGCGTGATACTCCCAAACAGTCATGTTACCCTGTTTCAACCGCTCGAACTCCTCTTCCTTAGCTCTTTTCACAGACTCGGGGATGTACTGCCTATAAAACAAGACGAGGAATTCTGTCCAGGACCCATACCGTCCAATCAATTCTTCCACGCTCCTCCACCAATACTCGGGCTCTCCGGCAAAGGTGAAAGTGGCTAACGCTACACGATACTATTCCGGACAATTCAAGGTCTTGAAAATCTTCTCCATGGCTAATAGCCAACCGTCGGCTATCTCTGGGTCTGACCCACCATCAAAACTAGGCGGTCGCAACTTATGAAAGCGTGCCAAATAACGCATATAAAGCTCCTGCTCTGCATCCTCTATCACCATTTCGGCCTGCACCGGTACGGCCTCACCCTCTCCGGGAACGTTGACCGGATTAGGGACTTGGGGATTCTCAGCTTGTTCGGCCCCGCGCTCGTCTAGCACTGCCCGAACAACCTCCCTCAATGTCCTGACCAGGTCCGCATCAAGACGCGGTCCCTCCAGTACCTCCGGACTAGGTACCCCTCCCTGGCGTCTACGTGGCGGCATCCTACAACCACAACCGACCTAAGTTAACGAATTACACTATTCGTCCTACACTCATTTTCACAACACATTTATTTGCCAAATCTTAATTAACCGGGAAGTATTAAGTTACACATAGCTCTGATACCATAAAAATGTCACGACCCGCGAGCCGAGGGCCGTGACGAGTGGAAATACTTTTTCGCAAAGAAATAAATTTTGAAATAAATAGTTTCGCGGAAGCTTAAACAATCGAGGAGTTTGTTTCAATCTCAAATACTCAGATTTAAAATCTCAAATTTAAAATATGGTAGAGCCGCAACCTGGACATTCGGTCCGAGACGAGAACCCGCGGGGGAGGCGGTTCGGTCTCACCCCGAGCTCATATTGCATAGGATACTAATGTATCAATCTCTCCAGATGACACAAGAGGATCCTAAGCAATCTAAGGTCCAAACCTCTTTAAAACCTTATGTAAATACCCTTAAAACCGTATTTTCGAAATACCGGCTCGACCTGTATTTTTTCAAAAGTTTTGGGATTGTTAAACCTCTAGTTAGTAATTATAAGAACCCCTCAAAGCATCGAAATCAAAATCGGAAGCCAAATACGAAAATTTCAACGATGAATTCCAGAGCTACTTTCGGTCGACCGTATTTAATTATCGGTCGACCGGAAGTCGACCAGAAACGAATAACAGAACAGCTACAGGTTTCGGTCGACCGATCCAATATTTCGGTCGACCGATACCTGCAGGTTCTGCAAAACAGGTTTGCAGCAACCAAATTCTCAACACCCCATTTTCTTAAACATTTTTCCAAATCCTTCAAATATCATGTATTCACACACATATAACCAAAATACACATGCAGGTATCGATTTCCAACCAAAAGCACTTCTAAATCTCATTAAACAAGACATTTTTCGAAACGTCAAAAATACGAACTTTAAGAACTCAAGTAGTCAAATTTTGATCAAACCACAATTTCATTCATTTGCAATTGTCACGAGTACCCAAATAACCAAATACACATGCGACAATATTCAAATCCCATTTCGAAGAAGTTTAGAACAAAATGGCCATTAAACCTTTCATATAAACTACTAGCCAACATTCCTTACAACTTTTAGAAACTTAAACCTCATAATTCTCAAGGTTTACTTCTCTAAAAGCGTTCCGATACATTTAAAACAAAATATGCAAAATACAAGCCATGTAAGTTAATACTTCCCATTTACAAAAATTTACAAGTGGTATAACTAACTACTATGCAGGATTCTTTGTGTGTATATTAGCCAACCCAAGTATACCTCTATCCCCAAAATCCTCGCAAGCTAATTGCCGAGCTAAGCACCCTAAACTGGTGCCTTGCCACGACCGAGCGGATCTGAAAAGAAGGAAAAGCAACGGGTAAGTCATAAGACTTAGTGAGTGGTACAATTCGCGAAGCCTCTCGCCGTAAAATAACCATCACAACAATAATGCATAAGCATCTCATAATCAATTCAACATAACAATATGGACATTAAGTCATGCCAAACAATAAAACCCACCATGTCAACTTATGCCATCATCTTTGTTATGTTAGCATTCGACTAGACTAACCACCTGTTAGTCCTCTCATATTTCATGTTTTTAGGAACTCGCACCCGTGAGCTTGGGTATCCTGCGCAGTACCAAGGATCAAGAATCTTCCGCAAGTGCACATAAGCGGCAACATGACCCTCAGTGGAGGCGATCCCATAGACGTCTACATGGGAGCTACTCGGAAATCTGGTTAGTATCCGGAGTGACCGTCACGAGCCTCGCCTGGTATCGTAGCCACCGCCCCGGCCAAAGGGTCGATCGAAACTACGTCCACTGGCCCCATCTGGGCTACACAATCTTTTCTGGCGCCTCCGCGGCTCCTGCCCGTCACCCATCCTGAATCGTACTACAACGACCTTCGGGTGATCGAACGAGCTTAATGGTATATTACGCCCCAAACCATTACTCTTGTTATTAGCATTTCACAAACCCATGTCAAACACAATGCTCTACCTCGAGCAACCCACAATCTCATAGGTACCAAAGTAAGGCGTACGCTTGCACAAACTATTTGGCCAAAACATATAAACATCATATAACATTCCACAACATTAGCATGTCATGCGACAAAATTAATATCATGCTAACACTAAGCATGCCAATTTCATCATAACAACAATTTCTAGGCTTTACCACCCAATATGAGCACCATAAAATCAAGGTACATACTAGTAAACACATCAACCAACGAGAGAGAGATGCGAACCCGCTCACCTCAACAAGCCACGAAAATTCCAAATCTCCGAACTTCGGAACGAACCGACGCACCACCGGGCGAGAGAAATCGAAGAGAAGAGCTAGAAGGGTATAGAATCAACTTAGCATTTGGGATTTAGGAAGAAACAAGGAGGGAAAGAGAGAGGGGACTTACCTAGGTCAAGGGGGAGGGAGCAGCAGCTCTGGCGCTGGAGAAGGAAATGGGGGTGGAAATGAAGAAATGGCTAAGTCCCGAACTTATAAAACGGTTCGCCCCAACTTTCGGTCGACCGATAGGGGTTTCGGTCGACCGAAAAACCCCTGAACAGCACAATCACCAGCCAAAACATATCATTACCAAAATCACACTCGAACACGCACACCTCCGTATCGCACTACAAGAAAAAAGATCTTTAGAGGCCAACTAATTCGGACTCTAAAGACCAATTTTTGGCCTAAAAAATTATTAGAGACCAAAAAAGTTGGCCTCGAGGTTGGCTTCCTAAAGTTCACCACTAAAGCTTCGCGAGGCCAACATAACTGGTTGGCTTCAGAAAATAATTTTTATCAGCTAACATTAATTGGCCTCTAAAAAAATTTATTTTTAGATGCCAACCACATTTGGCCTCTAAAACTATCTAAAGCTAACACAAGATTGGCTTCGGATCTTTTTAAAGGCCATATAATATTGGCTTCAAAAAAATGCTATTTTAAAAGCCAACCTCATTCGGTCTCTAAAATTATCTGCAACCAACATAAAATTGGCATCAAAATATTGTAAAAGCCATAAAATATTGGCTTCTGAAAAATCTATATTGAAAGCCAACTCCACTCGGCCTCTAAAACTTTTTGAAGCTAATATAATATTGGTTGTAAATTATTTTGCAAGCCGTCATTATTGGCTTCAAAAGATTTTTTTTTTTCTAAGCCAACTTACATCAACCTCTAAAATTATTAGAAGACAATCTCTATTGGCCTCAATTTGTCACAAAAGATATATAAAATTGGCTTTAAAAAAAATTAAATGCCATTTATTTTTTGTTTTCATTATTAAATGTAATACATATATATATAATATATATATATATATATATATATATATATATTATATATATATATATATATAATATATATATATATATAATATATATATATACATACATACATACATACATACATACATATAAAGACCCACATGAAATACTTAAAATACATTAAATTTCATAATGTATAAGAGCTGAATATACATTGTCAAATTTATAAAATACGACTGTTGTACAAATTACATATACATATTTGTTGTACATTACAAGAAAAGTAAAATAAGCAGTCATAAATGAAAATGTACTTTATGAAACAAGTTCAGGTACTTCGTCACCATCATCTATTCCCCTATGTTACATGTGCCTACAATATTGTGAAGGCATTGTCAAATTTGATAGGCTAGTATTAAAAAAAATAAATAATATGTGCATGCAATATATGAACATTTTTCAAGTTATATTCACGCTTGGTGTAGCAATCATGTAGGAAATAAATAAAAATCGAAAATAATTGATAACACTAGACTGAAACGTCACATACATAGGATGGCAATACAATGTAGACATTGAGACTAAGGTTCATGTACAGGAGAATCAAAGTAACAACATAAAACTGTGCAAATAAGGAATGATGCAAAAAAAGAGTATCCACGCATGAGTTTGTGAATATAACTAACCTGAGCTTTTCAAAGAATTTAGCTTGTTAACTCCATAGACTACCTTTTTAAGAAGTTGACAGAAAACCACCTTCATAGAGTAAATGGCCATAAAAACCTAGAAAGAAAAAAGTAATTAACTTTCAAATGAAAAGCACTAGTACACTATGATACGATCCTGACCCGAGCAAAGACGAATGAAGACTCAACCGAGGTATCGGGTGGATTAGCCGAGGTGTCAGACGTGCTAACTGAAGTATGGGGTCTAGACCAAGACTCAACCGAGTCATTTATCAATCCAGCCAAGGTGTCGGAAGTCTCAACCGAGACGACAAGACAAGAGATCGGATCGCACATGATATCGGGTGTCGGAAAGGGAACGAACGCTTCACAAGTTTCAGTCCCCAGCGGACCAATTACTAGATCCCGAGCTCGGCAAGCCGAGGTGACACTTTACGGGCTAATTAAAAGTATCTGGGCCGAGACAAGCGAAGCACCAGTTACTGAGCCTTGCATCTTAATAACCATTCGAGTCTTTGAACCCGAGGCTGAGGTGAGCATGGCCGAGGAGGGCATGGCCGAGGTGGGCATGGCCGAGGTGGACATGGCCGAGGTGGGCATGCCGAGATAGTCTTTGCCGTGGTCATCTTTGCCGAGTTAGTCGTTATAGCCGAGGTCGTCTTTATTGTCGAGGTCGTCTTGCCGAGACCAATGCCGAGGTCGTCTTGCCGAGGTAGTCTTTTCTGAGAATGATATGACGACATGAGAAGGTGAAACGCCAGAGATGACATGGGAAGCGAAGCGCCAGAGACGGATTCCTGAGCACCTTAATTATCTAGAGTCTAGCGTTACTTTAATACAGAGTTTAATTATCCGTTAGTTCCAAAGACTTCATTTATTTTACTGCATTTCTCGAGATGACTAGATACAATGTATTTGGAATGTAACTTATTGTAACTCTTTATAAATACCCCCATTGAGGATGAATGAAAGATCTTTTGGCAGATCAAATTTGTGAGTTAGAGAAACTCGTTGGTTCTTTTTCAGAACTTAGGACTTATCGGTTTATCCGTGGCGTCCACCACCGAACTTATCAGTCGATCTCCCGTAATCGATTGTGGCGTTCAAAGGCATATACCAAGGTTCTTACCTCTCTATAGGTAACGGGTCGAGGTGCCTGGCATATTCCAAGGTTCTTGCCTCTTATATAGGCAACGGGTCGCGGAGCCAAACCCACGGGAAAGTTATCCAAGTATTTTATCTTAGTTTTATTTTCATTTCACCTGAATTTACCTAGATAGATCTGAGTAGCTTCGGCTAGAATTATCCTTTCCGCACCTTATTCGTATCATTTGGTATCAGAGCTCAGTTTCTAGGTCAGGTATTGTGTTATTTTGTTTGTGAAAAGTTTGTATTCATTTCGGCTAAGTTTAAAAAAAAAAAAAAAAAAAAAAAAGCCGAAAAAAACCAAAAAAAAAAAAAAAAGTGAAGATTGAAAAGTTGTTTGGTTTGGCATTTTAAAAGATCTTGTTTTGTTTGAACATTGGAATTTTGTTGGAATCTGAAAATCCGAAAACCGAAAGGAGAAGTTTTGATCTTAGTTTTGTTTTTGATCTCCACAAAAGAATATACAGATTGTTTGGTGATTTCTGGTGGATTGTTGATCAGACCTTTACTGTCCCTAGTTCGACTTAGAACTGACAGAGAATTTCTCAAGAGTGGTAAAAGGCAGTGTGGTGAGCACATTTTAGGGTAAAAGCCATTGAGTGCACCACGAGTGTTCTGAGTGAAATCCACGTGAGGGAGTGAGCGAGGTTTATTATTCTAACATTTCTTTGCAGGATCATGTCGCAAATCGGAGCACTCCAACAGTTGGAAGAAGTGATCCCAAACTCCTGATGGAAGCAATGATGGGAGAAATGAGACGGTTGATGGCACCGATACAGGAGCGATTAGATCGGTTGGAAGAAGCGCGGCCGAGACCACCTCGTCGTAACCAACCAGTTCGTAGACAAGAAGAAAATCATCAAAGGCTTCCCCGAGATGAAGATTTTGATTCCCAGTGAAGATTTGGAAGAGGAGGAAAACTACCGAGGTGATCACTACCGAGGGATCGCAACCGAGGTGTTAGAGATCGGGACAACAGACACCGAGATAACCGAGATCGAGAAGACAACAACCTCGGTAATATCAAATTAAAAATCCCAGCATTTTCAGGAAAGAACGATCCCGAGGCATATCTGGAGTGGGAAAAGAAGATCAAGTTAGTATTTGATTGCCACCGATATTCGTAGCTCAAAAAGGTAAAACTCGCTGCCATTGAGTTTACTGACTATGCTATAGTGTGGTGGGATCAGTTTAACATAATTAGGAGGAGAAGCGGAGCGCGTCCAATCGAGACTTGGGCTGAAATGAAAGAAGTAATGAGAAAGCGTTTCGTGCCGAGTCATTACTACCGAGGTCTATATCAGAAGTTGCAGGACCTCAAGCAAGGCAGCCGAAGTGTGGAAGACTATTACAAGGAGATGGAAATCACAATGATCCGAGCCAACATCGAAGAAGATCGTGAGTCTACAATGGCGAGATTTTTGAGTGGGCTTAACCGAGACATTGCTAATGTGGTGGAGTTACAACATTATATCGAGCTAAGATATGGTACACGTCGCTATCAAAGTGGAGAACCAGCTTAGGAGGAAGGGTACATCGGCAAGACCAAGTTCGAGTTCGAACTCCTGGAAGTCGAACTACCCGAAGAAGGAAGAGAAGCCACAAGCGAGCAACTCAAGACTTCGGTTCCCGAGGTCAGTAAAAAGGTTAGCACGACTACCCCCGAGACTAAGTACCGAGATATCAAGTGTTTTAAATGTCTGGGTAGAGGACACATTGCCAATCAATGTCCGAACCAAAGGGTTATGATACTGCTTGAGAATGGCGATATCGAGACTGATGGGGAGGATGAGACTACATCTATGCCGCCTCTAGAAGAAGACGAGGCTGAAGAATACCCTGCTCAGGGAGAACTACTAGTGACCCGCCGAGCTCTCAATATCAATATCACTGCTGACACCGAGGTGCAACGGGAGAATATATTCCATACACGATGCCATATACAAAATAAGGTATGCAACATGATTATTGATGGTGGGAGTTGCACCAATGTAGCTAGTACTTTGTTGGTTGAGAAACTCGGGTTGCCGACAAGCAAACACCCCCGACCTTACAAACTACAGTGGCTGAATGATAGTGGTGAGGTCAAGGTTAACCGACAAGTTCTAATTCCGTTCCGCATCGGAAAATACGAGGATGAGGTGACATGTGATGTAGTGCCGATGCAAGCTGGTCACATACTGTTAGGCCGACCCTGGCAATTCGACCGACGTGCGTCACATGATGGCTATACCAACCGATATTCCTTTACTTTCAAGAATCGGAACGTCATTCTCGTACCTTTGACACCAAAGGAGATTCATGAGGATCAGATGAGAATCCAACAACAAGAGAGAGAAAGGAGTGAAAAAAATGAGTTGGTGAGTGTAATGAGAGAAAAAGGTGAAAAGAGTGCGAGAGAAAATTTGAAAATTGAGGTAACAGAGAGAAGAGAAAATAGCTTTGTTGGCGAGAGTACTAACGTTTTTCCTATTTCTTCTTCTAGTTCTTTGGATTGTTTATTGCAGGAAAGTTGTTCAAGAGAGATTCCACACGATCTACTCATTAATACAGAGGTTGAGCAAATGCGAGATTTTGTAAACCACCCCAAGGAGACAAAGGAACTACAAGATAAAGAGCTAGTGGAACAAACGTGCCAATCTCAAGGAATTTTGACTCATAGAAAGGAAGAAACATGGCAACTGAAGAAGGACCAGCAACCTATCAACACGATAACGGTAAATCTGATTGATAGTTTACGAAATATGCCATTACCTCATCATCTTGATAACTGTTTTGAAAGCATGTCACGTCTTTATCATGTTAATTGCAACAAGATTAAGTTGATTGAATCATATTGTTTTGTCATTGATCATCTGATTGGTAAGTCACACCATCGTTATATCATTTGTCGTGATATCATGTTAATTGGTTTGCATAACGTTTATGCAATTGATTTGAGGAATAGATACTTCCGTAGAGGAGTAAAAGAAGGAATTGGATGGAACCATATGTTTAAAATCAAGCATTTGATACATGAATGGATATTTATGCTATTGTTGATAAAACATGCGACCGGTTCTGTTATGCAACATACTTTACTATCGTTCACATGCAGACTTGTTATATTTGGTATTTCTGATAACCATTCAGTTGAATTAAGAAATAGACATCTGCACCGAGGATTGAAAGAGACTATGGAATGGAAAATAATTGTTAAGAGTAAGTGTGGAATATATGGGTGGATGTTCATACCATTTCTGTTAAAACATAGCACAAGTTCTTTCATGCGTATAACGAACCATGCTTTACGATCATTCATATGCATACTTGATGTTATTGATGATTTTTATAGCATTCACTTGGTTAAAGGCACTGTGAGAATTGCACCACTTATACATTGTACTAACCTGACAAAGCGCAACGTTGGTACGGAAAAGTTTGCGTCCTTTGTTTTTGTGATTAGGGCAACAGGATTACAGAATGGAGCAAAGAGCTACATGTTGCAAGCAAGAATGAATCTCACAAGCATAGGTCGAGCCATAGAATTGTATGCTAATCCAATCGATGAGGAGAAAATCCGAGCAAGTCAAGACTGGCCGACATCGAGATCAGTTACCGAGGTCCGAAACTTTCATGGACTCGCAAGTTTCTACCGACGTTTTGTAAAGGACTTCAGCACTATTGCCGCACCCTTGACCGCGGTTATCAAAAAGAACATGGAATTCAAATGGGAGATGTGCAAGAGAACGCCTTTCAAGCTCTTAAGGGAAGTTTAACACAAGCCCCTGTCCTTGTTTTATCTGATTTCTATAACCCATTCGAAGTTGAATGTGATGCATATGATGTAGGTCCAGATTTGAGGACAAATCTTTTTGAAGAGGAAGGGAATGATACGATCCTGACCCGAGCAAAGACGAATGAAGACTCAACCGAGGTATCGGGTGGATTAGCCGAGGTGTCAGACGTGCTAACTGAAGTATGGGGTCTAGACCAAGACTCAACCGAGTCATTTATCAATCCAGCCAAGGTGTCGGAAGTCTCAACCGAGACGACAAGACAAGAGATCGGATCGCACATGATATCGGGTGTCGGAAAGGGAACGAACGCTTCACAAGTTTCAGTCCCCAGCGGACCAATTACTAGATCCCGAGCTCGGCAAGCCGAGGTGACACTTTACGGGCTAATTAAAAGTATCTGGGCCGAGACAAGCGAAGCACCAGTTACTGAGCCTTGCATCTTAATAACCATTCGAGTCTTTGAACCCGAGGCTGAGGTGAGCATGGCCGAGGAGGGCATGGCCGAGGTGGGCATGGCCGAGGTGGGCATGCCGAGATAGTCTTTGCCGAGGTCGTCTTTGCCGAGTTAGTCGTTATAGCCGAGGTCGTCTTTATTGCCGAGGTCGTCTTGCCGAGACCAATGCCGAGGTCGTCTTGCCGAGGTAGTCTTTTCTGAGAATGATATGACGACATGAGAAGGTGAAACGCCAGAGATGACATGGGAAGCGAAGCGCCAGAGACGGATTCCTGAGCACCTTAATTATCTAGAGTCTAGCGTTACTTTAATGCAGAGTTTAATTATCCGTTAGTTTCAAAGACTTCATTTATTTTACTGCATTTCTCGAGATGACTAGATACAATGTATTTGGAATGTAACTTATTGTAACTCTTTATAAATACCCCCATTGAGGATGAATGAAAGATCTTTTGGTAGATCAAATTTGTGAGTTAGAGAAACTCGTTGGTTCTTTTTCAGAACTTAGGACTTATCGGTTTGTCCGTGGCGTCCACCACCGAACTTATCAGTCGATCTCCCCGTAATCGATTGTGGCGTTCAAAGGCATATACCAAGGTTCTTACCTCTCTATAGGTAACGGGTCGAGGTGCCTGGCATATTCCAAGGTTCTTGCCTCTTATATAGGCAACGGGTCGCGGAGCCAAACCCACGGGAAAGTTATCCAAGTATTTTATCTTAGTTTTATTTTCATTTCACCTGAATTTACCTAGATAGATCTGAGTAGCTTCGGCTAGAATTATCCTTTCCGCACCTTATTCGTATCACACTATGTATAGATCAACATTTGGATTTACACAAAAAAAAAAAAAAACACAACTGTTCATCAAAATATCTATTATAAAACAAACATGTTCATCAAAATAGTGGCAGGAAAGATTTTGACTGGACACAATAAAGCTAAGTATAAGGGTTGAGTTCTAATGACATGGAAATATATAAGTATAACTCAATCTTGGATCAAAAGTATAATTCCTATGGTATATCTGAAGCAATGGGGTGTATCATAGAACAAGATAACATATTATTAATAAATAAAGGAATAAAAGCATTGAGTTAAACCTCATCCGGTGATATACTTGCTCTAAGTAATTCACAAATTTGAGATATATTACTACGTACCTTTTATGTATAAACACATACTTGTGAGTTTCATGAACTACGCATGTTGGAAATTCTTTCCTTTGTATTCCCTTTAGCATACACAGCAGCACAATTGTATGATCAACTATGACTTCAGCCTAGATTCATATCCCTACAGCATGATTACTGCACCAAACCCTATGATACGAATGAATGAGCAAGTATGGATTTATATAATGATCTTAGAACATTACATAATGACTGTGCGCACACTCTAGTCCATCTTATTCAGAGATGGTACTTTACCCAATCGGCATTTCAATCACAAAATCCATAACCAGGTTTGTAATTTAAAGACACTAAATTATAAACAACTACACAATAAGTCCCTTGAAGCTTGAAATCTCATAACCAGATCTGGTCAAAGGGGATTATAGATCAGCCGCAATGTTTGGCAATAAAAATTAGAACAAAACAGGTAAAAATCGTGGCTATCTATGATTTGATCATGAACGCTAGAAATCACCGAAAGGGGAAACAAAATACCTCTCATCCGGAGTTAGATCGTACCAATTGGGCAAAAATCAGACTTCGGTTTTCGGTGAGGAAGGAGGGGAGCGGTGGAGATCTGTGTTAGCTTAGAGAGATGAGGGACAGAAGAAGTGCAAAGTAAGTCGAAGGGAGTACACGGAGCCTGAGCAGCGTAGTCCAGAGAAGGGATCACGGCCGGAGACTGAGGTGACCGGCGGCGAGGCCGGAACAAGCTCGTTCGATGGCCAAAGACCGCGTACGGGACCCAGGGCATCGTTGAGCGGGAGAAAAAGGATCGGCCAGGAGACGACGCGATCGGATTCAACCACACGCCGGTCGAGTGATTGCGCGCGGGCAGCGCGATCGAGCAGCGCACAAAGTCGGAGCGACGGTGACGAGATCTACCACGAAATGGATGTTCGCCAGAGGAGACAAGATTGAGAGGTAACGTGAATCGGCGCCGGCGAAGGACGGAAGTGATGAGGACAAGGACGCAAATGACTCGATTAACCAAGAAGCACTATCAAGGAGGACTCGGAGCGCATTCAAGTTCCAGTTGGACCTATTACAAGGGCTCGAGCTAGAAGATTCAAAGAATCACTTCATGGATTTATTCAAGGACTTTGGACCGAGGCAAGCAAGATCAAGCCCAAAGAACATAATATTGTTATGATGATCCAGGAGCCTAACTGCGTTCAAGTTAAAGTTAGGGAGCATCTCGGCTAAGGATATTTTGAGAAATATTCTCAATTGATTAAGCTATTTTATAGCCGAAATATCCTCAATTCGGTTAAGAAGATCCTAGGGCCGGCCACATGTGCTTTCCTAGATCTTATTTCCCTAGATTTTCTAGTTTCCAAGATTTTCTAGGTTTCCTATATTTCCTCTTTAAGGAAATTTCGGCCATAACCTAATGTAATTAGGAAGTTGATGGATTTTCCCTAGATTTGATTTTTTCTAGAATTTAGGAAAGATTTCGGCCAAGACTATTAGGGTTAGGGCTGGCCACCATCTTCTACACCTCCTTATGTACTCTATAAATACCCCTTTGGGGCTGCAATGCAAATCAACTTGGTGTCATTGTTGTGAGATTTTAAGAAATCTTTGTTGGTTCTTTTAGAACTCTAGGACTTATCGGAGAGATTCGTAGCGTCCACCACCGGACTTATCAATCGAACTTCCCCCGCAGTCGATTGTGGCGTCCAAGGCGTATACCGACGGTTCTTGCCTCTCTCTATAGGCAACGGGTCTAGGTGCCGGCGTATTCCGAAGGTTCTTGTCTCCTTATAGGCAAGGGTCGAGGAGCCATCCCACGGGAGTTATCGGTAAAGCAGGATAGTGAAAGTAATAGTTCAGCCTGATTCTAGAAGTCTTGGGAACCTTCGACCATCACATCGAAGGATTGGAGCAACAAGTGAATCGGAGCAAATTGAGTTCAGATTAGAGGAGCCCCGAATCGCATCAGGAAGGAGGCGCGTCGAATGCGAGAGTGAGAGAAGGCGTCGTGAGGTAGAGAGGGAGCCGAGACAGAGGAAAAGGGGGTTCCAGAATCCTCTTTTCAACCAATATTTACCTTACTTTTTCTTTTTAAATAACAAAATAAATATGGTGGAGTACATTATGGTGATTCAATTGTAAAAATTTAATCTTAATTTAAAATTTAAAATATAATTATAGATCAGGCATAAATAGTCATGAATTCATTTTACAAAAGAAAATTTTGTAGAAATATGCCCTCCTTTAATTAGTTTTGATAGAAATATGCTCCCCTAATATGATTTAGCAAAAATGTACTCCTCTAACGCGTAAAATGATCAAAATACCTCAGTCCTTTTTTTTATAAACGTGCTATGATATCTCTCTCTCTGACAGCAGTTTTCAACCAAAAAATTTTCTTCCTCTCTCATTTCTCTCTCCTCCATTAATATAAATTTAATTTCTAATTAAATCATAACAAGTAAAAAAATAGTTAAAAATTACTAAAAAATCACAGTTTACTCGATAACAAAAGAGGGTTATTATAGATATTTTTTTTTGCGAATTTAGAATATTTTTAGGTAATTTTAAATATTTTTATTTTCTCAAATAATGAAGAAAACATCACAAAATATACTCGAAATAGATTGAAACTCCATCACGACTCCTAAGAATATTTTGTATGCTTCCTTCATTATTTGAGAAAATAAAAATATTTAAAAATTAAATAAAAAAATTCTAAATTTACAAAAAAAATATATTTATAATAGCCCACTTTTATTGCCAAGTGAACTGTGAATTTTTCGTAATTTTTGGCTTTTGTTTTGATTTTTTATTATTTGCTTTACTTGAAGCACATTAAAAATTGCCTAAAGATGTTCTAAATTTATAGAAAATTTTGGGTATTCTGGGTTGTGCTGGGGTGTTCTAGGGTGTTCTTAGGAGTCGTGGTGGATTTTCAATGTATTTTCGAGTATATTTTGTGATGCTTTCTTCATTATTTTAGAAAAAAATATTTAAAAATTAAACTAAAATGTTCTAAATTCACAAAAAAAAAAAAATCTATAATAACTCTCTTTTATTTCTGAGTGAACTGTGATTCTTTTTTCTAATTTTTGGCTTTTATTTTAATTTTTTATGATTTAATTTACTCGAAACACATTAAAATTACCTAAAAATATTCTAAATTCGCAAAAAAAAATTTGGGTTGTTCTGGAGTATGCTGGGGTGTGCTGGATTGTTCCTAGGAGTCGTGGTGGAGTTTTAATCTATTTCGAATATATTTTGTAATGCTTCCTTCATTATTTGAGAAAATAAAAATATTTAAAAATGACCTAAAATGTTCTAAATTTGCAAAAAATATAATAACCCTTTTTTATTGCCGAGTAAATTGTGATTTTTTTCATAATTTTTGGCCTTTTTTTTGAGTTTTTATAAATTAATTTACTTGAAATATATTAAAAATTACCTAAAGATATTCTAAATTTGCAGAAAATATGGGGTGTTCTGAATTGTGTTGGATTATTCTGGGGTGTTCTTAGGAGTCATGGTGGAGTTTCAATCTATTTCGAGTATATTTTGTGATGTTTCCTTCATTATTTAAAAAAACGGAGGTATTCTGGTCATTTTACGCGCTAAAGGAAATCATATTAGGGGGCACATTTCCGCCAAAACTAATTAAAGAGGGGCATATTTCTGCAAAATTCCCTTTATAAAATTATAAATAAATTGAATAATTCATAATTTTAAAATAAAAATATCAAATAGTTTATAAAAGTGATTTCTAAAGCTAAATAGCAGTTGGCCCATAAAAATATTTTCTGCAACCAAATACACTTTAATCTCCGATAAATTTTTTTTTTGAGGCCAAACTAATTTGTTAGCCTTTGATTATATAGCATTTTATAAGCCGAAATAAAATGGGTTTTAAATTGTCGGATATTCTGCAGCCAACTTCAGTTGTCTTCTAAAAAAACCTTTTTTGATACCAAACTATTAGTTGGCTTTAAAATCTCTATTTTGTTTAAGGCTAAATATTTAGTCGGCCTCGAATGAGTTAACTTTTTGAAGCCAACAAATATTTGGCATCAGAAGACGGTCTCTATCAGGGGATAACCAAAGTTGGCTGTAAATATTTGACAATCTAAGGCCAATTTTATTTTAGCTTTAAAATATTACATAATTAAAGGCCGACAAATTAGTTTGGCCTTAAAAAAATTTCTATTAGAGGCCAAAATATATTTGGCTACAAAAAAATTTTTTAGCGGCCAACAGATATTTGGCTAGAAAGTCACTTTTAGAAGCTGAATTTGGCTGGCCTTTGAAAAGTTGTCTTCTAAAAGCCTTTTTCTTGTAGTGTCGGCGGGGCCACCTCCCTCGTGACTCGCTCGTCGTACGGCCGACCAAGCATGCACGAAGTACGCAGGTCTCACACACAAACAAACAGAGCAACAATCGGGTCAAAAAAATTACGAAACTCACAGATTACGTGGTCTTCTCTCTACTGAACGCCTTCTTCTCCTTCCTACACATTCCCGCTTCGGAGAGACCACCAGCATATAGTGAACTCTCGTATTGCCATTAGCGGCCGGGAAGAGTGTTCATTTGAGTCTCGTATTAGGCAGACTTTTCTGCTGAACACCTTCTTCTCCCTCCTACTCATGTCCGCATAGGTGGGACAACCAGGTGATGTTGATGGGTTTCTCCTCACCAGGATTGGGATGGCGTACACTACACAGATCTTCTTTGGGTGGTTCCAATTACGGAGAGGAGTTCGTGTCAATGGGGTGAAGGACGGATCGCGATGGGTTTCTCCTCACCAGGATGGTGATGACGTACACTACGCAAATCTTCTCTGGATGGTTCGAATTTCTGAGAGGAGTTCGTGTCTATGGAATGAAGGACGGATCGCGGTCAGGCGCGTAGATTAACGAGATCCTTTTTAACTTGGAAAGCCCTTAATCAAGGGTAAAAAAACCACGGAGAGGAACAGAGTCCCCAAAGATTCACTATGTGTTTTTGTCTTTGATATAAGTATTGTACTGTGTATGCTTAGCTGTAGTTAATTATCCGTAAAATCACTGTAGCACTCCACATGTCATTTACTGGAGGTATTACTGTCATCGAGATTCACGGGACGATTAGCACGACGTGCTATTCGTTCATAAAACGGCGCGCTATTCGTGCTTCTGGGCTGTATGGCGATCTCTCGTCGTTGACGTCGTAGACCGTCCGCGAACGGGTAGGTACCTCGTGGTTTCTTATCCGGGGTCACTCTCGTACCTTTAACGGGAAGCAATCCGTTTGAGCCGGTATTTAGACCGTATCACCAAGATACCATGAACTCTCCGTATTACCATTAGCGGCCTGGAAGAGTGTACCTTCTCCATTTGTTTTGGCTCTTCCCTGTCAGGTGAACACTATCACCTGACTTCTTCTACTCGCTTAGGTGATTTCCTTGGACTTCTTGATCTCTGTCTGCTAGGGCTTCTAGTTCTTCGTCTCAAGGGATTTCGTGGTCTTCTTATCTACTGAACGCGTTCTTCTGCCTTCAACTCATGCCCGCATCGAAGGCACCAAATAGAATACAGTGAACTCTCCGTATTGCCATTAGCGGCTGGGGAGAGTGTTCATTATGAGTCTCGTATTTGGCAAACTTCTCTGCTGAACAACTTCTTCTCCCTCCTTCTCATGTCCGTATAGGAGGGACCAACCAGGATACAGTGAACTCTCCGTATTGCCATTAGCGGCCTGGGAGAGTGTACCTTCTCCATTTGTTTTGGCTCTTCCCTATCAGGTTTGAACACTGTCACCTGACTTCTTCTACTTGCTTAGGCGGTCTCCTCGGACTTCACGACCGCTGTCTGCTAGGGCTTCTAGTTCTTCTTCTCAAGGAATTTCGTGGTCTTCTTCTCTGCGGAACGCGTTCTTCTCCCTCCTACTCATGCCCGCATCGAAGGGACCAAAAAGAATACAGTGAATTCTCCGTATTGCCATTAGCGGCCGGGGCGAGTGTTCATTACGAATCTCGTATTTGGCAGACTTCTCTGCTGAACACCTTCTTCTCCCTCCTACTCATGCACGCATAAGAGAGACCAACCAGGATAAAGTGAAGACTATGTATTACCATTAGCGGCGTGGGAGAGTGTTTCTTCTCAATTTGTTTTTGATCTTTTCGGTCAAGTGAACATTGTCTCCTGACTTCTTCTACTCACTTAGGCGGTCCCCTCGGACTTCTCGAGCGCTGTCTCCAGGGGCTTTAGGTCCTTCGTCTCAAGGGATTCCGTGGCCTTCTTCTATGCTGAACGCCTTATTCTCCTCCCTACTCATGCCCGCTTCGGAGGGACCACCCAGGATACAGTAAACTCTCCGTATTGCCATTAGTGGCCGGGGAGAGTGTTCATTCTGAGTCTCGTATTGGGCAGACTTTTCTGCTGAACACCTTCTTCTCCCTCCTTCTCATGTCCGCATAGGAGAGACCAACCAGGATACAGTGAACTCTCCGTATTGCCATTAGCGGCCTGGGAAAATGTACTTTCTCCATTTATTTTGGCTCTTCCCTGTCAAGTTTGAACACTGTCACCTAACTTCTTCTATTCTCTTAGGCGGTCTCCTCGGATTTCTCGACCGCTGTCTGCTAAGCGTTCTGGTTCTTCGTCTCAAGGAATTTCGTGGTCTTCTTCGCTGCGAAACGCGTTCTTCTCCCTCTTACTCATGCCCGCCCGAAGGGACCAAAAATATTACAGTGAACTCTTCGTATTGCCATTAGCGGCCGGGGAGAATGTTCATTATGAGTCTCGTATTTGGCAGACTTCTCTGCTGAACACCTTCTTATCTCTCTTACTCATGCCCGCATAGGAGGGACCTCCCAAGATATTGTGAACTCCACGTATTGCCAATAGCGGCCTGAGAGAGTGTTCCTTCTCCATTTGTTTTGGCTCTTTCCGGTCAGGTGAACACTGTCTCCTGACTGCTTCTACTCGCTTAGGCGGTCTCCTCGGACTTCTCGACCGTTGTCTCCCGGGTTTCTGGTCCTTCGTCTCAAGGGATTCCGTGGTCTCCTTCTCTGCTGCACACCTTCTTCTCCCTCCTACTCATGCCCGCATCGGTGGGTCCACCCAGGATACAGTGAACTCTCCGTATTGCCATTAACGGCCGGGGAGATTGTTCATTCTGAGTCTCGTATTTGGCAGACTTCTCTGCTGAACACCTTCTTCTGCCTCCTACTCATGCCCGCATAAGAGGGACCACCCATGATACAGTGAACTCTCCGTATTGCCATTAGCAGCCAGGAAGAGTGTTCATTCTCTATTTGTTTTGGCTCTTCCCGGTTAGGTGAACACTGTCTGCAGACTTCTTCTAACTCGCTTAGGCGGTCTACTCGGACTTCTCGAGCGCTGTCTCCATGGGCTTCTGGTCCTTCGTCTCAAGGAATTCCGTGGTCTTCTTCTATGCTGAACGCCTTCTTCTCCTTCTTACTCATGCCCGCTTCGAAGGAACCACCCACGATACAGTGAACTCTCTGTATTGCTATTAGCGACTGGGGAGAGTGTTCATTCAGAGTCTCGTATTAGGCCGACTTCTCTGCTGAACACCTTCTTCTCCCTCCTACTCATATTCGCATATGAGGGACTAATCAGGATACATTGAACTCTCCGTATTGCCATTAGCGGCCTGGAAGAGTGTACCTTCTCCATTTGTTTTGGCTCTTCCCTATCAGGTTTGAACACTGTCACCTGACTTCTTCTACTCGTTTAGGCGGTCTCCTCAGACTTCACTGATACAGTCTAAATACCGGCTCACACTCATACGGATTGCTCCCCGTCGAAGGTACGAGAATGGCTCCGGACAGGAAACCACAAGGTACCTACCCGTTAATGAACGGACTACGGCGTCAACGGCGAGAGATCATCAGATAGTCCAGAAGCACGAATAGCACACCGTGCTAAGTGTCTCGTGAAGCTTGATGACAGTAATACCCCCAATAAAGGACACTTGGAGTGCTACAGTGATTTTACAGATACATGTATCAAAGACAAAAATACATAGTGAATATTTGGGGACTCCGTTCCTCTCCGTGGTTTTTTTACCCTTGATTAAACTTTCCACGTTAAAAAGGATGTCGTTAACCTACGCGCCTGACCGCGATTCGTCCTTCATTCCATAGACACGAACTCCTCTCCGTAATTCGAACCATCCAGAGAAGATTTGCGTAGTGTAAGTCATCCCCATCCTGGTGAGAAGAAACCCATCAACATCATCTGCGCCGTCATGGGAAGACACACTATACACCGTAGATCTTTCTGATTCGTTTGACATGGTGAACACTCGTAGCCAACCAGCTCATCAATCAACCTCCCGAGCGCGTGCAAACACCGACGCCTCGACTCTGACTCAACTCCCTTCTCCGCCGATACAAATGCCTGAGGCGCCGGACCTTCTCGTGTCCCCGAGACGCACCCATCTTAATCTTTGGATGCCTATAACGCCGCACAGATCGAAATCCTGACCAACCCGCAGGTCCAGCAAGTAAAACAGGAAACCGTATGAGCGGTGTTACGAGAACAAAACATAACCGTCGTCGTCTCACAACAAGCTCAAAGCCGTCAGTCAGGACGAGGCCCAGCGCGCCGTGGTGCAACAAGGGAAAATAGTAGGAGGGAGTCTGCTTTCGACAGACTCGGACCTGCTAATCCTCCACCACGACAAGAGCCTGTTCGCTCGATGGGCCCAGCTGCTCAACGGTTACCGCCTCAACATCAGCGTTCTGCAAGAGATCCCCCTAGAAGAAGTCAAGCAGACCCTCCTGCTCAAGATCCGTGACGACGGGAATCGCACCCAGAATGGCAACTCTCCGCGCATTCAAGTCAGGATGAGCACGGCAATGAAGTAAGCTCTGGAAGATCAAAAGAAAGAAGACTACAAGAACTACGGCATACGCGACAACGGGAAGCCATTCCGGCTCTCCCCGCTCCTCCGACTATCAAAAAATGTTTCAATAGTTCATTTACGGGAGTCGACCGATTCTCACCATTCTCAGAGGAAATAGTGGCATCCCCGTACCCTGTGGGTTATACCGCGCCAAAAATCAACCGATACGACGGCACTACGGATCCGACACACTACATCCGTCATTTCGTTCGGGCGATGAAGGCATACCCGTGCGACGAGATGCTATATTACAACGTCCTCCCAAAATTATTCGAAGGTCACGCTTTAACTTGGTTCAACCAACTACCCCGAGATGCATAGCAAAATGGGATCAGTTCGTAGATATGATTGTCTCAAGATTTTTCTCCAGCACTCATTTTCAAAAGAGCCCCAATTCCATAATGAACATCAAACAAGAGCCCAACGAAACCTTGATGAGCTACTACAATCGATTCACCGAAGAGCAAATCAAGTTGGGGATAACAAGCAACGACCTCATTGTAATAGCCTTGAAGATTGGCATCACAGAACTTCAACTAGCCTACGGGATTGCGCCTCAGCAGAGGAGGTACGAATAAACTGTGGGACCATCAAGGGGAAGCACACCGTAACAAAACCTTCTCCCGTCGTTGCAAACGCAGGACAAGGCCCCTCTTCGGGTGGAGGAAGGGCCCAAGATAGCTCCAATCACGACGCCCAGAAAAAAAGAAAGAATCTAAGCGACGGCAGGGCCCCCAAGTTAGCCAGAAGTCAGTATATAACACCAGATTTGCAGAGTATATACCCCTTTGTCCGCTCCACGAAAAGAAATCCTGCACGTACTGGAGACCAAAGAACAAGCGGCAAGGCCACCTCCTATCATGGCTCCACCAAAGAAAACAAACGAGGGGAAATACTGCGATTTTCATGAATCGTACGGACACTTCACCGAGGATTGTCGCCAACTTCGCGACTATCTGGAGGAGAAAATAAGACGAAGCGAACCGAGAATTTTTTTCCACGAAGAGGTAACCAGGCTCTAAGGCGAGAGGATCCTCCGCCACGCCCGCCGCTACCGGCTCCCGAAAGACAGCCGGAGCCAACGCACCAAATACACTACGGTGAGATCAATTTTATAACCGGCGAGATCGACGAAGAAACCTCCCGAGGGAGGAAACGACGAAATGGAGACTGTTATCTTCTTCAGACACTAGATACTCCGATAGACCCAGAAGGCTCTGAACGTATACTCTTCGACAACAACGACTTCGACGGCGTGATAACACCGACGCCCTGGTAGCGTCCATGATTATCAACTCCATGAGAGTACACCGTGTGATGATTGATATGGGAAGTCAGGACATCATGTGATACGAACACGGATGCGGAAAAGGATAATTCTAGCCGAAGCTACTCAGATCTATCTAGGTAAATTCAGGTGAAATGAAAATAAAACTAAGATAAAATACTTGGATAACTTTCCCGTGGGTTTGGCTCCGCGACCCGTTGCCTATATAAGAGGCAAGAACCTTGGAATATGCCAGGCACCTCGACCCGTTACCTATAGAGAGGTAAGAACCTTGGTATATGCCTTTGAACGCCACAATCGAATACGGGAGATCGATTGATAAGTTCGGTGGTGGACGCCACGGACAAACCGATAAGTCCTAAGTTCTAAAAGAACCAACGAGTTTCTCTAACTCACGAATTTGATCTGCCAAAAGATCTTTCATTCATCCTCAATGGGGTATTTATACAGAGTTACAATGAGTTACATTCCAAATACATTGTATCTAGTCATCTCGAGAAATGCAGTAAAATAAATGAAGTTTTTGAAACTAACGGATAATTAAACTCTACATTAAAGTAATGCTAGACTCTAGATAATTAAGGTGCTCAGGAATCCGTCTCTGGCGCTTCGCCTTCTCATGTCGTCTCTGGCGCTTCACCTTCTCATGTCGTTATATCATTCTCAGAAAAGACTACATCGGCAAGACGACCTCGGCATTGGTCTCGGCAAGACGACCTCGGCAATAAAGACAACCTCGGCAAAGACGACCTCTATACTAACTCGGCAAAAACGACCTCGGCAAAGACTATCTCGGCATGCCCACCTCGGCCATGCCCAACTCGGCCATGCTCACCTCGGCCATGCCCACCTCGGCCATGCTCACCTCAGCCATGCTCACCTCAGCCTCGGGTTCAAAGACTCGAATGGTTATTAAGATGCAAGGCTCAGTAACTGGTGCTTCGCTTGTCTCGGCCCAGATACTTTTAATTAGCCCGTAAAGTGTCACCTCGGCTTGCGAGCTCGGGATCTAGTAATTGGTCCGCTGGGGTGAAACTTGTGAAGTGTTCGTTCCCTTTCCGACACCCGATATCATGTGCGATCCGATCTCTTGTCTTGTCGTCTCGGTTTGAGACTTTCGACACCTTGGCTGGATTGATAAATGACTCGAGTCTTGGTCTAGACCCCATACTTCAGTTAGCACGTCTGACACCTCGGCTAATCCACCCGTACCTCGGTTGATTTCATTCGTCTTCTGGTTGGTCGTTCATTCCCTTCCTCTTCAAAAAAGATTTGTCCTGAAATCTGGACTACATCATATGCATCACATTCAACTTCGAATGGGTTATAGAAATCAGATAAAACAAGGACAGGGGCTTGTGTTAAATCCCTTAAGAGCTTGAAAGGCGTTCTCTTGCACATCTCCCCATTTGAATTCCATGTTCTTTTTGATAACCGCGGTCAAGGGTGCAGCAATAGTGCTGTAAACGTCGGTAGAAATTGCGAGTCCAGAAAGTTTCGGACCTCGGTAACTGATCTCGATGTCGGCCAGTCTTGACTTGCTCGGATTTCTCCTCATCGATTGGGTTAGCATACAATTCTATGGCTCGATTATGCTTGTGAGATTCATTCTTGCTTGCAACATGTAGCTCTTTGCTCCATTCTGTAATCCTGTTGCCCTAATCACAAAAATAAAGGACGCAAACTTTTCCGTACCAACGTTGCGCTTTGTCAGGTTAGTACAATGTATAAGTGGTGCAATTCTCACAGTGCCTTTAACCAAGTGAATGCTATAAAAATCATCAATAACATCAAGTATGCATATGAATGATCGTAAAGCATGGTTCGTTATACGCATGAAAGAACTTGTGCTATGTTTTAACAGAAATGGTATGAACATCCACCCATATATTCCACACTTACTCTTAACAATTATTTTCCATTCCATAGTCTCTTTCAATCCTCGGTGCAGATGTCTATTTCTTAATTCAACTGAATGGTTATCAGAAATACCAAATATAACAAGTCTGCATGTGAACGATAGTAAAGTATGTTGCATAACAGAACCGGTCGCATGTTTTATCAACAATAGCATAAATATCCATTCATGTATCAAATGCTTGATTTTAAACATATGGTTCCATCCAATTCCTTCTTTTACTCCTCTACGGAAGTATCTATTCCTCAAATCAATTGCATAAACGTTATGCAAACCAATTAACATGATATCACGACAAATGATATAACGATGGTGTGACTTACCAATCAGATGATCAATGACAAAACAATATGATTCAATCAACTTAATCTTGTTGCAATTAACATGATAAAGACGTGACATGCTTTCAAAACAGTTATCAAGATGATGAGGTAATGGCATATTTCGTAAACTATCAATCAGATTTACCGTTATCGTGTTGATAGGTTGCTGGTCCTTCTTCAGTTGCCATGTTTCTTCCTTTCTATGAGTCAAAATTCCTTGAGATTGGCACGTTTGTTCCACTAGCTCTTTATCTTGTAGTTCCTTTGTCTCCTTGGGGTGGTTTACAAAATCTCGCATTTGCTCAACCTCTGTATTAATGAGTAGATCGTGTGGAATCTCTCTCGAACAACTTTCCTGCAATAAACAATCCAAAGAACTAGAAGAAGAAATAGGAAAAACGTTAGTACTCTCGCCAACAAAGCTATTTTCTCTTCTCTCTGTTACCTCAATTTTCAAATTTTCTCTCGCACTCTTTTCACCTTTTTCTCTCATTACACTCACCAACTCATTTTTTTCACTCCTTTCTCTCTCTTGTTGTTGGATTCTCATCTGATCCTCATGAATCTCCTTTGGTGTCAAAGGTACGAGAATGACGTTCCGATTCTTGAAAGTAAAGGAATATCGGTTGGTATAGCCATCATGTGACGCACGTCGGTCGAATTGCCAGGGTCGGCCTAACAGTATGTGACCAGCTTGCATCGGCACTACATCACATGTCACCTCATCCTCGTATTTTCCGATGCGGAACGGAATTAGAACTTGTCGGTTAACCTTGACCTCACCACTATCATTCAGCCACTGTAGTTTGTAAGGTCGGGGGTGTTTGCTTGTCGGCAACCTGAGTTTCTCCACCAACAAAGTACTAGCAACATTGGTGCAACTACCACCATCAATAATCATGTTGCATACCTTATTTTGTATATGGCATCGTGTATGGAATATATTCTCCCGTTGCACCTCGGTGTCATCAGTGATATTGATATTGAGAGCTCGGCGGGTCACTAGTAGTTCTCCCTGAGCAGGGTATTCTTCAGCCTCGTCTTCTTCTAGAGGCGGCATAGATGTAGTCTCATCCTCCCCATCAGTCTCGATATCGCCATTCTCAAGCAGTATCATAACCCTTTGGTTCGGACATTGATTGGCAATGTGTCCTCTACCCAGACATTTAAAACACTTGATATCTCGGTACTTAGTCTCGGGGGTAGTCGTGCTAACCTTTTTACTGACCTCGGGAACCGAAGTCTTGAGTTTGCTCGCTTGTGACTTCTCTTCCTCTTCGGGTAGTTGACTTCCCAAGAGTTCTCGATTTGCTGGCTTCTCTTCCTTCGATGTACCCTTCCTCTTAAGCTGATTCTCCACTTTGATAGCGACGTGTACCATATCTTCTAGCTCGATATAATGTTGTAACTCCACCACATTAGCAATGTCTCGGTTAAGCCCACTCAAAAATCTCGCCATTGTAGACTCACGATCTTCTTCGATATTAGCCTTGATCATAGTGATCTCCATCTCCTTGTAATAGTCTTCCACACTTCGGCTGCCTTGCTTGAGGTCCTGCAACTTCTGATATAGACCTCGGTAGTAATGACTCGGCACGAAACGCTTTCTCATTACTTCTTTCATTTCAGCCCAAGTCTCGATTGGACGCGCTCCGCTTCTCCTCCTAATTATGTTAAACTGATCCCACCACACTATAGCATAGTCAGTAAACTCAATGGCAGCGAGTTTTACCTTTTTGAGCTCCGAATATCGGTGGCAATCAAATACTAACTCAATCTTCTTTTCCCACTCCAGATATGCCTCGGGATCGTTCTTTCCTGAAAATGCTGGGATTTTTAATTTGATATTACCGAGATTGTTGTCTTCTCGATCTCGGTTATCTCGGTGTCTGTTGTCCCGATCTCTAACACCTCGGTTGCGATCACCTCGGTAGTGATCACCTCGGTAGTTTTCCTCCTCTTCCAAATCTTCACTGAAGGAATCGAAATCTTCATCTCGGGGAGCCTTTGATGATTTTCTTCTTGTCTACGAACTGGTTGGTTACGCGAGGTGGTCTCGGCCGCGCTTCTTCCAACCGATCTAATCGCTCCTGTATCGGTGCCATCAACCGTCTCATTTCTCCCATCATTGCTTCCATCAGGAGTTTGGGTTCAACTTCTTCCAATTTGTTGGAGTGCTCTGAATTATGAGACATGATCCTGCAAAGAAATGTTAGAATAAAAACAACTGATCTCACTTACTCCCTCACGTGGATTTCACTCAGACACTCGTGGTGCACTCAATGGCTTTTACCCTCAAATGTGCTCACCACACTGCCTTTTACCACTCTTGAGAAATTCTCTGTCAGTTCTAAGTCGAACTAGGGACAGTAAAGGTCTGATCAACAATCCACCAAGAAATCACCAAACAATCTGTGTATTCTTTTGTGGAGATCAAAAACAAAACTAAGATCAAAACTTCTCCTTTCGGTTTTCGGATTTTCAGATTCCAACAAAATTCCAATGTTCAAACAAAACAAGATCTTTTAAAATGCCAAACCAAACAACTTTTCAATCTTCACTTTTTTTTTTTTTTTTTTTTTTTTTTTTAAACTTAGCCGAAATGAATACAAACTTTTCACAAACAAAATAACACAATACCTGACCTAGAAACTGAGCTCTGATACCAAATGATACGAACACGGTGCGGAAAGGATAATTCTAGCCGAAGCTACTCAGATCTATCTAGGTAAATTCAGGTGAAATGAAAATAAAACTAAGATAAAATACTTGGATAACTTTCCCGTGGGTTTGGCTCCGCGACCCGTTGCCTATAAAGAGGCAAGAACCTTGGAATATGCCAGGCACCTCGACCCGTTACCTATAGAGAGGTAAGAACCTTGGTATATGCCTTTGAACGCCACAATCGATTACGGGAGATCGATTGATAAGTTCGGTGGTGGACGCCACGGACAAACCGATAAGTCCTAAGTTCTAAAAGAACCAACGAGTTTCTCTAACTCACAAATTTGATCTGCCAAAAGATCTTTCATTCATCCTCAATGGGTATTTATACAGAGTTACAATGAGTTACATTCCAAATACATTGTATCTAGTCATCTCGAGAAATGCAGTAAAATAAATGAAGTTTTGGAACTAACGGATAATTAAACTCTGCATTAAAGTAACGCTAGACTCTAGATAATTAAGGTGCTCAGGAATCCGTCTCTGGCGCTTCGCCTTCTCATATCGTCTCTGGCGCTTCACCTTCTCATGTCGTATATCATTCTCAGAAAAGACTACCTCGGCAAGACGACCTCGGCATTGGTCTCGGCAAGACGACCTCGGCAATAAAGACGACCTCGGCAAAGACGACCTCGGCTATAACGACTAACTCGGCCATGCTCACCTCGGCCATGCCCACCTCGGCCATGCTCACCTCAGCCATGCTCACCTCAGCCTCGGGTTCAAAGACTCGAATGGTTATTAAGATGCAAGGCTCAGTAACTGGTGCTTCGCTTGTCTCGGCCCAGATACTTTTAATTAGCCCGTAAAGTGTCACCTCGGCTTGCCGAGCTCGGGATCTAGTAATTGGTCCGCTGGGGACTGAAACTTGTGAAGCGTTCGTTCCCTTTCCGACACCCGATATCATGTGCGATCCGATCTCTTGTCTTGTCGTCTCGGTTGAGACTTCCGACACCTTGGCTGGATTGATAAATGACTCGGTTGAGTCTTGGTCTAGACCCCATACTTCAGTTAGCACGTCTGACACCTCGGCTAATCCACCCGATACCTCGGTTGAGTCTTCATTCGTCTTTGCTCGGGTCAGGATCGTATCATCATGTTCTACGATTGCTTCGCCAAAATGGGGATTCCAGAATCTGAACTACGACCAGTCTACTCTGAAGTAGTCAGATTTAATGGCTTTTCTACGACACCCCTGGGGGCCATCGATCTCCGTGTCACAATCGGTGAGGCGCCTCGACTAAGAATGACAACAATCACGTTTGTGGTTGTGCAAATTCTCTCGGTGTACAATGTAATATTAGGAAGGCCGGGGATGTGGAAATTCAAAGCTGTCGTCTCGATTCCGCATCTAAAAATGAAGTTTAGAACAAAAGCCGGAATCTACACACTACGAGGCGACCAACACACCGCTCGACGGCTCCACTAGGACTCCCTGAAGAAGGAAACGTTGCCCGTCGAAGGCCCCCTTTACCTTAGAGATCCAAACGAGACACGAAGAACCAGCGTCTCACCCGTAGAACCAACTGTTACAATCCCAGCACGACGAGACTCTAATGACGGAAGAGTACTATTCCTCGGCTCTACCCTTAACCCCGAAGAGCACAAGATACTAAAAGAGTGCCTCCAAGACAACGCAGACATATTCGCATGGACTCCGTCCGATATGCAAGGAATCGACCCCAGTTTTATCACACATAAGTTCAGCGTTAGGCCCGACGCCAAGCCGGTCAAATAGAAGAAACGATATTTTGCCCTCGAAAGAGCCAAAGCCATCAAAGACGAAGTCGAAAAGCTCCTAAGCGCCAACTTCATTAAGGAAGTTCAATACCCCGAATGGCTCACAAACGTCGTACTAGTTAAAAAAT
This sequence comes from Xerophyta viscosa, assembly GCA_002076135.1. Taxonomy (NCBI): domain Eukaryota; kingdom Viridiplantae; phylum Streptophyta; class Magnoliopsida; order Pandanales; family Velloziaceae; genus Xerophyta; species Xerophyta viscosa. Next base: position 25,571 of record MJHO01000183.1, on the reverse strand, counting down.
CCAACGGTAAATGGAGAATGTGTATTGACTTCACTGATTTCAATAAAACTTGTCCAAAAGATTGCTATCCGCTTCCACAAATAGATAAGTTGGTAGATTCGACTGCAGAACACGGAATGCTAAGCTTTATGGATGCATTTTCCAGTTATAATCAAATCAAGATGCATCTCGGAGATGAAGAGAAAAGAAGCTTCATCACTGATATAGGAACGTTCTGTTACACGGTTATGCCGTTCGGATTAATAAACGCAGGGGCAACCTTCCAAAGGTTCGTGGATACTGGTTTCAAACCACTCCTAGGAAACACCATGGAAGCCTATGTGGATGATCTTCTCGTTAAAAGTAAAAATTGGGAAGATCACTCCCGGTACCTCCAGGAAGCATTCGACATAATGAGGCGCTACGGAATGCGCCTCAATCCGGAAAAATGTTTCTTCGGAGTCTCCTCCGGAAAATTCCTTGGCTACGTGGTCACGCCTCACGGAGTGGAAGCAAACCCGGACAAACTGAAAGCAATCATCGACATGCCTCCCACGAAGAACAAAACGGAAGTGCAACGATTAACAGGCCGGATCACTGCCCTCAGACGCTTCATATCCCGTTCCGGAGACCGTTGCAAACTCTTCTACAATATCCTCAAAAAGAACACAAGATTCTTGTGGACTCCGGAACACGACAAAGCATTCGAGGAGCTTAAGCTCTTCCTCACACAACCTCCAGTCATGGTCATCGCTGAACCTGGAGAACCACTTATCTATATCTCTCTGTTTCGGAATCTGCTGCCAGCGCGGTTCTCGTCCGCGAATGGGATAAGATCTAAAATCTCATTTTTTATTACAGCAAGCTTCTCCGCGACTCGGAGCTCAACTACTCCACGCTAGAAAAACTAGCCTACACGCTCATTCTTTGCTCGAGACGACTGAGATCGTACTTCCAGGGGCATCCCATCCACGTCTTAACGAACACCCCAATGGCACAGATTATGCGAGATCAAGGGGCATCAGGTCGTATAGCCAAATGGTCCATGAAATTAAAAGAATTCGATATCTTGTTCCAGCCACGCCCGGCGATCAAGGCTCAGGCCTTAGCGAACTTCATCGCTGAAATGACCCCGTCGCTAGAAGAGAAGCTCCGTCGACACACGTCGAAAACAGTCCCCTCGGAAAACTACTGGACATTGCATACATACGGATCCTCCAATGCAACCGGCAACAGAGCAGGCATAGTCCTGTGCAGTCCGAATGGTGCCAGGCTGTAATACGCTCTGAAATTGAACTTCCCCGCAACCAACAACACATCAGAGTACGAAGCAATCGTAGCTGGGATCCGCCTCTCCAAGCGACGCGGAGTCAGACGGCTAAAAGCCTACACAGACTCACAGCTCATCGCAAATCAGATGTCCGAAGAATACGAAGCACGCGATGATACTATTGCTGCGTATCTCCGTAAAATTAATCATTTGATATCCGATCTCAAACAATTCGAGGTTCTTCACATTCCTCGAGAACAGAACCACATGGCCGACGCCTTGGCACGACTGGCCTCGGCGACGGTAGATGAACAACCCGGTGCTGTCTTCCGTGAAGAACTTCACGCCCCGGCGATCGACGAAGTAGAGGTATGTTCCACAACCCAATCCGGTAGTTGGTTTTCTGACATCAAAAACTACTTGGAGAAGCAGGAGCTCCCCACGGATAGGAAACTCGTCGAGGCGATCATCAGAAGAGCAGTCCGTTTCACTCTCATAAACGGTCAACTCTATCGCATCGCCTTCTCAGCTCCATATCTTAAATGTGTAGACGAGGAAACCGCCAAAGCTATCCTCTGAGACATATACGACGGGATGTGCTCTAATCATATAGGAGCACGAACTCTCGCCCAGAAAATCTTTCAATAAGGCTATTATTGGCCACCGTTATGACGGACGCTGAGAAGTTCGTTCTTTCGTGCATACGATGCCAAGAACACGCGAAGATTATTCACGTCCCCGCCGAGCCAATATCCAACGTCGTATCACCGTGACCGTTCCTACAATGGGGCATAGACCTCGTAAGGCCCCTCCCCCCTGCCTCGAGACAGAGACGATTTATAATCGTAGCGATTGATTACTTCACGCAGTGCATCGAAGCTGAACCATTGGCCACGATCACTAGGGCATCAATCACCAAATTCATTAAGCGGTCAGTCGTGTGCCGCTTCGGGATACCAAAATACCTCATATCGGATAACGGTAGTCAATTTACGAGTCCAAAATTGAAGAAGCTATGTCAGACACACCATATCAAAAAAAGGTTCGCCTCCGTCTACCATCCGCAAGCTAACGGACAAGTGGACAACGCGAATCGAACAATCTTGGAAGGTCTGAATAAACGTTTAGAAGGAGCGAAGGGAAATTGGCCCGATGTACTCCCCACGGTCTATGGGCATATCGTACCCCCCACCGAACGGCGACTGGAGAAACACCTTTCGCTCTTACCTATGGAAATGAAGCTGTAATTCCCGTGGAACTCGATAATCCCACTCTTCGTGTCGAATACAGTGACGACGCATCCAACGGGGACCGCCTCCTCAATAATCTTGACTTACTCGACGAAAAACGAGAAAAAGCCCTCATCCGAGCACAGGCGTACAAACAACGGATATTCCACTACTACAACAGCCGCGTTAGATCGAGATCTTTCCGAGAAGGACAGCTGGTCATGAGAAAAATACGGCAGCAACCTGGAAAGCTCGGCTGGTGATTTCTATCAGCTTAACAGAGGCTAAGTGTCGGGGTACTCGGGGCGAGAGTATCTAAGCTCGTGAGCCTTCTTTAGCTTCATGTTCTGTTGTACGTCTTCGTTACCATAGGTAACGATGTTTTGCGGTGCAGCTCGAGCACGCGGCTAGAGGGTTGCCTAATGATGGCTTGCGCTGTGGAACGGCCATGACTAGATACGGCGATTAATGGTTAGTGGACTTAGGTGCCTGGTGTACTGCTTCTTCGCAATGTTCATCTTATCGTGTAATCCAGCTTTTCGTTATTCAAATGAAATTAGCGTCGATTTTGTCGGTCGTTTGTCTCGTAAAAATATGTGTTCTTGTCAGACGGGCCTTGGCGTTCCCCCCAGCCAGCGGTAACAGAGTGCGTTCCGACATGAGATGTCATTCCGTTTTTGCATGGCTGGAGTTGAAGGAGCGGCCTTTCGAGGTCCGACACTCTTATTAGACGGGCCTTGGCATCCCCCCAGCCAGCGGTAACGGAGTGCGTTTCGATATGGGACATCGTTCTGTTTTCGCGTGGCCGGAGTTGAAGGAGCGGCTATTGAGGTCTGACGCTCTTATTAGACGGGCATTGGCATCCCCAGCTAGCGGTAACAAAGTGCGTTCCGACATGGAACGTCGTTCCGTTTTCGCGTGGCTGGAGTTGAAGGAGCGGCCTTTCGAGGTCCGACGCTCTTATTTGACAGGCCTTGGCATCCCCCCAGCCAGCGGTAACGGAGTGCGTTCCGACATGGGATGTCGTTCCGTTTTCACGTGGCTGGAGTTTGAAGGAGTGGCCTTCCGAGGTCATCGGTTGAGAAGAGTAATTTGGGGGACAAAAAAAGAACTTTTTCTTGACGGCAAATATGTACAAGTCACTGATGAAAGCACAAAGATTCAGTACGCTCCAAGTTCTTGGTACATCGTTTCCCTCAATGTCTTGTAGCGCATAAGCTCCTTTGCCAAGTACTTCGGAGATCTTATAAGGTCTTTTCTGGTCGTGTACAGGAGTCAACGGACTGTACTCCGGAGTCACTGAACCTCGCAAAACACGATCCAATCGCTATTGCCTCTCTCTCAACTCCCTCTCTAACGACATGGTGTACGAACGCAAGCAAGCAATCTCGCAACGAGCATCAACCAGAAGAACGTCACGGTGCCTATCTTGACTTCGTAAAGCCTGCAATCTCTCCTGAAGCCTTTGAGTCTCCACCACAAGCAAACGATTTTCCTGGGCTAGCGACCAGAGAAGCTCGGCAGTCACCCCATTAGCCATGACAACCCTTACCAGTTAGCTATTAGCAACAAGTCTAGGAGCTCATGCGAAGATAATGAAGCTAAAAACACAAGTGAAGTTCCTAACTACCCCTTATAGGCAAACCCGAGAGCACAGTAAACAACTTTACACGACCTGCTTGAAGAATTATATATGTCATTCCAAAAGAAAAATTCTCTTTACATCGAAAAAGCGGGAACGACCCATCGCGCAACGGGGAACGCCCTTCATTTTTCCAAGGTCCCAAAAAAAAAAAGGTACATGATTCACGGAGAAGGTCGAGGACAATCTCCCGGGTCATTGGTCTCCCTGTCCGGAGGGGCTCCCGACATCGTCGTCATCACCTTCACCCTCCTCGTCAGAAAAGGGAGGAGCACCCGCATCTCTCCTGGATCGAGCGGCCCGAACGACCTCCTCCTCGTTCAAGAAATAAAAAAAAATCTTCCCCTTCTTCGTTGAACCGTTGGTGAAGTCTCCTTAGCATTTCAGACAACGGATATAACCAAAGCAAAGACAGTAAAGATGACTACGGTTCTATACTCAGAATGGCAGTATTCAGAGACGCTTCTCTTAGCGAAGCATCGACCGACGTCCCGGGGATTATAGATCTATCCTCCTTCGGAAAACCCTTACAGATGAACTCCAAAGCCGCTTCGGAGCTCTTCGTTATCCGGACCCTTTCTCTTATTCTCCAGTCCGGAGCATAAATGGGGGAATCTCCCTCTTCTCGACGCTCTGTTCGTCTCTTCTTCTTCCTATGGCGAGCAAACTGAGACGACGACGCCGGACCCCCCTCGGAAGGAAAAACCCCGGCGAGGACTCCCTCGGAGGTACTCCCCGCTCTGGAACTGAAGACAATGAAGGAATGGGCACGAGTGCTCCGCCGGCACCCTGAATCGGTTGTTGCTCGACCTCTGACACGGAAAATTCTATCCGTGAGCCAACATGTCCTCCACTCTTTTTGTTGCTGCCTTAAGGCGCCGGGGCTTAGGAAGTTGCGCCAGGATCGCCTGCTCGACCCCCGTCTTTCTCGCTGGCTCCATCAGTACTGCGGATAGTACAATCTGGTCAAAGGAGCCAAAAGAAATAAAGCATTACAAAGGACAAGCATAGTGGAGGAATACCGAACGACGCGTCGGCCAGCGGCCTCGTTGCTCTTACGACGTCGTCCGGAACGCTCCCTGCCTCGGACACTTGGCCTTGAAAAGTAAAAAATCGATCTTCCAATTCTTTCAGGTCATCGGTAAGCTCAGGCCTCTCCTTTAACGATTCGTCCAAACGATCATACCAACGGTCCGAGAAACACCACTCCGGTCTCCTCCTCACGAAAAAGAAGCTGTGCCGCCATTTGGGGAACGTCACTCCTTTCCCCTCCGTCTTCCTCTTGGCAGGGTTCATGTACTTCGTGTTATAGAAGCCAGGACCTTACTTTGAGGAAGACAAAGTGAACAGATGCCTCCACAACTCGAGGGACGGCCTGGTCCCCGTACGAACGCAAATAAATAGAAATACGAAGATGTCCCGGTACGAGTTCGGAGACAGATGACACGGAGTAACGCCATAAAAAGCGAAGAACTGAACGTAAAATGGCAGTAATGGGAAACGAAAACCAGCCTTAATTATATCAAGACGAAATGGTACCCAATCCTTAGATATATCAGTCATCCTCTCCGTAGGCTGAGCTATTCTCACCTCGAAATCCAACGGAATGTTAAACTATCTTCGCCATTGAACAAGTTGCTCCTCGGTTACAGAGGAAACAGCGGTGTGAGGATCGAACTCGGCAGGAGGAACCCTTACTCCTTTGTTTCGACTAAACGAGGCTTCCGCCTGCGAAGCCCTCTCTTCTCCATGTCTTCCACCGTCGCCTTCACCCACGAGCTCGCTCAACGTGGCACTCATCCTACCCGAGCAAAGTTGCTCTGCAACTTGACTGATAAATTCTCCATCCGGGATCACCCTGTCCCCCCAGTAATATCTAGCGACACAGGCTGTTCTCCAAATCTAGGAGAAACATACGGACTGAGAGGGATGGAAGTATGGGTCCCACACCAGAATCCCCGTCACTACCAGACTCCCTATCCGTGGAACTACGAGCGGACATACCTTATCTTCGCCGAAACTCAAGGAAGGAAGAAAATTGGAGGGCTCATCGTCGCAGATCTTTACCCGAGAGAGAAACTTTTGATCACGTTGAAAAACAAAAGAATGACTGCGGGCCGTACTTATAACCGTAGAGAACGACAGTCCTCTACATGGTAACTCGGTGTGCAAATCATCGTGTGACAGCTGTCCAAAATCTGACAGACATACCGACAACCGATATGGGAGACCGTAAAAGCAACGAGAACGAAACACACTCCATCGCGCAGAAGTACCAAAAGAAAGCATTCCGACAGATAAGCCGACAAGATCCTCTCATCTGTCGGGAGGCAAATGATACGGTCTAAATACCGGCTCACATTCATACTTACACGGATTGCTCCCCGTTGAAGGTAGGAGAATGGCTTCGGACAGGAAACCACGAGGTACCTACCCGTTTATGACCGGACTACGGCGTCAACGGCGAGAGATCATCAGATAGCCCAGAAGCACGAATAGCACACCGTGCTAAGTGTCCCGTGAAGCTTGATGACAGTAATACCCCCAGTAAAGGACACGTGGAGTGCTACAGTGATTTTGCAGATAATTAACTACCATAATACCCTCTTAATCTCAGTATAAAATCCCCATTCGTAATCCTAAAGGGGGGAAATGAAGCATACACAGTACAATATTTGTATCAAAGACAAAAATACATAGTGAATCTTTGGGGACTCCGTTCCTCTTCGTGGTTTTTTTTACCCTTGATTAAGGGCTTTCCACGTTAAAGAGGATCTCGTTAATCTACGCGCCTGACCGCGATCCGTCCTTCATTCCATAGACACGAACTCCTCTCAGTAATTCGAACCATCCAGAGAAGATTTGCGTAGTGTACGTCATCCCCATCCTGGTGAGGAGAAACCCAACAGCATCATTCACGACCGCTGTCTGCTAGGGCTTCTAGTTCTTCGTCTCAAGGGATTTCGTGGTCTTCTTCTCTGCGGAACGCGTTCTTCTCTCTCCTACTCATGCCCGCATCGAAGGGACCAAATAGAATACAGTGAATTCTCCGTATTGCCATTAGCGGCAGGGGAGAGTGTTCATTATGAGTCTCGTATTTGGAAGACTTCTCTGTTGAACACTTTCTTCTCCCTCCTACTCATGCTCGCATAGGAGGGACCTCTCAGGATATAGTGACCTTTACGTATTGCCATTAGTAGTATGGAAGAGTGTTCCTTCTCCATTTGTTTTGGCTCTTTCCGGTCAGGTGAACACAGTCTCCTAACGGCTTCTACTCGCTTAGGTGGTCTTCTCGGACTTCTTGACCGCTGACTCCAGGGTTTATGGTCCTTCGTCTCAAGGGATTCCGTGGTCTTCTTCTCCACTAAACGCCTTCTTCTCCTTCCTACTCATGCCCGCTTCGGAGGGACCATCCAAGACACAGTGAACTCACCGTATTGCCATTAGCGGCCGGGAAGAGTGTTCATTCTGAGTCTCGTATTAGGCAGACTTTTCTACTGAACACCTTTTTCTCCCTCATACTCATGTCCGCATAGGTGGGACCAACCAGGATATCGTGAACTCTCCATATTATCATTAGCGGCCTGGAGGCGTGTACCTTCTCCATTTGTTTTGGCTCTTCCCTGTCAGGTGAACACTGTCACTTGAATTCTTCTACTCGCTTAGGCGGTTTCCTCGGACTTCACGACCGCTGTCTGCTAGCGCTTCTAGTTCTTCGTCTCAAGGGATTTCGTGGTCTTCTTCTCAGCTGAACGCGTTCTTCTGCCTCCTACTCATTCCTGCATCGAAGGGACCAAAAAGAATACAGTGAACTCTCCGTATTGCCATTAGAGGCCGGGGAGAGTGTTCATTATGAGTCTCGTATTTAGCAGACTTCTCTGCTGAACACCTTCTTCTCCCTCCTACTCATGCCCGCATAATAGAGACCAACCAGGATACAGTGAACTCTCCATATTGCCATTAGCGACCTGGGAGAGGGTTCCTTCTTCATTTGTTTTGGCTTTTTCCGGTTAGGTGAACACTGTCTCATGACTTCTTCTACTCGCTTAGGCGGTCTCCTCGGACTTCTCGAGCGCTATCTCCAGGAGCTTCTGGTCCTTCGCCTTAAGGGATTCTGTGGTCTTCTTCTATGCCGAATGCCTTCTTCTCCTTCCTACTCATGCCCGCTTCGGAGGGACCACCCAGGATTTAGTGAACTCTGCGTATTGCCATTATCGGCCAGGGACAGTGTTCCTTCCAGATTTCTTTTGGATCTTTCCGGTCAGGTGAACACTGTCGCCTAAATTCTTCTACTCGCTTAGGCTGTCTCCTCGAACTTCTCGACCGCTGTCTCTTGGAGCTTCTGGTCCTTTGTCTCATGGAATTTCGTAGTCTTCTTCTCTGCTGAACGCGTTCTTCTCCCTCCTACTCATGCCTGCATCGAAGGGACCACCCAGGATACAGTGAAGTCTCCGTATTGCCATTAGCGGCCGGAGAGAGTGTTCATTCTAAGTCACGTATTTGGAAGGCTTGTCTACTGAACACCTTCTCCCTCCTACTCATGTCCGCCTAGGAAGGACCACCCAGATACAGTGAACTCTCCGTATTGCCATTAGCGGCCTGGAAGAGTGTACCTTCTCTATTTGTTTTGGCTCTTTCCGGTCAGGTGAACACTGTCTCCTAATTTCTTCTACATGCTTAGGTGGTCGCCTCGTACTTCTCGACCGCTGTCTCTTGGGGCCTCTGGTCTTTCGTCTCAAGGGTTGTGGTTTTCTTCTCTGCTGAACGCCTTCTTCTCCTTCCTACTCATGCCCGCTTCGGAGGGACCACCAAGGATACAGTGAACTCACCGTATTGCCATTAGCAGCCGGGGAGAGTATTTATTCTGAGCCTCGTATTTGGCAGACTTCTTTGCTGAACACCTTCTTCTCTCTCCTGCTATATATGAAAAACGAGATGATGGATATTATCCCGACAGATATATATATTCTATATTTGGATGTGTCTACCTAATATGATTTAGAGAGTGGGGTGGATACCGATCTCTGTTCTTTATATCAGGCAGATAATTAAATAGGTATGTATGTAATAATAAATGTGTGATAAATATAAATCCAAAATTATTCTGATCACCTATAGAGTACCCTCTTTAAGGGGCGTTGTGGGGGTGTTCCGTCTTCCCCACACGTAAACGACGAACGAGCCTGACGAATCTCTTATGTGCCTTATCCGGTTTCCTAGATTTCCGCAAAATATCTAGGTGGCGACTCCAACCCTTTCTTTCCCCGGAGGAAAGTCGTCAATAGATGGCGACTCCGCTGGGGACTCGTCAGGCTTATTATAGGTGATTAAAATAATATTGGATTTATGTGTCACGTAACAATATATATATATATATATATATATATATATATATAATATATATATATATATACATACATTTAGATTCTGATAATTTGAATTTCTTTACTGCTTTTTATATATATTGTGAATATCGTACATCTTGCCATATCTACTACATACATGTATTACCTAGGCTATATGCCCATCACATCTACCAGGACAATTGGAGCTTGCGTGCAATGCGCGTAGGTAGTCCGTAATGCCTGGCCCCTATACCCCCAGCCAAGATGTTATCTGGGTAGTACGCCAAGCTGATGTATTATATACATTGGTCGTTGGTGGGAACCCCAGCAATGACAGGCTGTTAGATAAGCCACTGGGCTAGCCGGAGCTTATGCACAATGTGCTTGGGTAATCCGTAAGCCCAGCCATCATAAGTACCCACATACAGCCCACCAGCATAATGAGTCGGGGCCTATAAAAAAACTCTCATATCTATTTGAAAATATTTTATTTCGTTTCTTTACTTATTTTAAGCTTTTGCATTCATTCTTTCAAACGTTGCACAGGTCAAGGGTCACCATGAAAATGGAACAGTTGCGCACCATGCACATCCGACATACTGAGCCAAACAGAGAATTTCTATTGAGACAGTGGAATGATCTGAATTATGCAGACCAAACAGCATGCAAACGGATCTTTGGAAGAATAGCAGAACTAATAGAAATACCAATCAACTGGAATATGATCAAGGGCATAGCATGGTTCTGGGACAATGATAGACGATGTTTTGTAATAAGCGATGAAGACTTTTGTCCTCTGGTAGAAGAATATGAGGCAATGCTCCAAGGCAGTCTTACAGTAGCTCAGAAATGTTACGGCCCTTTTGATAACGTAAATCAGACGAGACAACTGAGCTGTTTCTTTGGGGTGGAAATGCCTAACCTACAGCCCTATGTCTCTAAAGGAACTGGAATAACTGTTCGAACGCTCGAGAAATTGTGTGGCGAGCTTATATCGAAATATGACGAAAGGGACTTTAAATTGAAGACTTTTGTACTTGCAGCATATGGCTTGGTACTGTTTCCCGCTGCAACTGATATAATAGATGGCCACCTGTTCGACCTCGTATTCAACGTATGGAATCAGAAAATCAATCCGGTATTTTCAATACTAGCAGAAACCATAGTTACATTTAGCAGATTAACTCGAAAAGGCAAAGGCACCTTCACTGCCTGCTCGCAACTACTTCAGGCATGGGTATACCTGCATTTCATGAAACCTTTTGTCAGCATACCAGTATACATGCAAGTTAGCCCAGCTTACGTCGCAAAAGAAGTAGAAAAGCAGACACGGGACATTGAAGAATGGAAATCCTACTTCCGACAAGTACCGGAGATAAAGTGGTTCACCTGCTACACCAATACTAACGACCGACTCCTCGTTTCTTGCAAAAATAAAGGGTGGGTGCCACTCATCGGGCCGTGGACATGCATAGCCTACGCTCCGATGATGTTTTTACGGCAAAATCAACATCGGCAGATCAGATGTGAACTCGCAGGGATGGCGGAATGTGAATACGACCTATGGAGCAAAGAAAATGATCGCAGGTGGGACATGATAAAAGAGATGAGGAACAGTTGGGCAGAACGAAGGTATCACGAGGCAAAACATTCAGATCAACTCATACCAACTGAAGATTATCTCAAGTGGAGGAATAATGTTACAGTATCCATACTCGCTAACAACACGTTCGCGACTTCGAAGACAGAGAATGACAGTTCAGGATTATGTTGATGAATATCTTATTGAAAAAGACAAATTCATCAGCAAACTCCAAGAATTAAGAGCAAAACAACCTGAAGTCTGCTATTTACAAGCGGAAATCGAAAGGTTGACATCAGAAAATAACAAACTGAAGCAAGAACAACAGCTGAAAGAGTCTGAAAATGTGAGACTAAGGAAAAGAAGCAAGACATACGAAGGGAAAGGACGGATTGAACGCAGGAAAACCGAGCAAGAACTAACCATTTGCTGATCGAGACTACAAGAAAATGAGGCGCTACTGGCACAATATCAAATGGAGGCAGAAGCTACACATGAGGAAATACAAGTATCCGGTCAAAAGTAGAAAACAGAAAGGGCATGAGAGGTAGAAGATGAGTTTAGCCCAGATCAGACAGGAATACTGGCTCAATTCAAGTGAAGGATAGGAAAGGCTCATGACTTATATCAACGATATGAACACCTCCGCGAGAGGCACTCGAGATGTAAGGAATCGATCCAAGGGGTCATGCAAAAACTAGAAGAACAAACGATGAAGTACAACCAAGCAAGTTATCGCATCGAATACATACAAACAGAAGGCATCGAGCTGCTTGACACAGTCGAAAAAGCCAGCAAGAGGATCCAGGACCTCGTGAGCACCTTACATCCCGGGTTTCCTGCGTACATAACCGAGGAGCTAAAATCCATCCGAGCGTCTCTCGCACCATATGTTGCAATAATAAGAAGATACAATGACAGAGACGTAAATACTGGGACAAGCAGCAGGAGCTAGTAAAACCCTATGTTATTTGTAAACAAAATGATGTATTTACTCCCTATTGTATTCTAGTTAAAATGTATCAGAGGCAACACTTGTACAACTCCCTGGTCTCAATGAAATGTCATGTTTTGCTCAGTTATTGGAACGCTGTGGATGCCTATGAGTTCAAGTGCATGGTGACAATCGGCCTACGCATGTTTTCATTAGCATATTTATTTCCTTTAAAATATTTTTCTTAATATATAATCTTTTTATAACATCCCGTCCTTTTTTCTCCGAGTTTCGTGACACGCCTTCCTTTTTCTTAAGGCATTAATACCCTCACGATTGCAAAACCAACAAGAGGGTATTTTACGAGGTCCAAGGGGAAAGCCATGGGGACTTTTGAAGAGATCCAACAGCAGTCCACCGAACAAGTACTGAAGGAGGAGATTCAATTGCTGAGGCAGCAAAATGAAGATTTGGCACAACAGATTCGCGGGCTTCTGGCAATGCAACAACCACAACCACTAGTGGCCAATCCATTAGAGCAAGGATCTGCATCAACCCAAGCTCCAGAGCAATCAACGCCGCAACCCCTACAAGAGCGACGGGAGGTAGAAACACGAATAACGCCTACCGCCGCAGTCGTAATGCCAGCCAATACGCCAGTCACAATCGTAACCACCCGGCTGCTATCCCAGCACCCGAAAAATAAACGGTTGATCAGATGGAATACATCCTGAAGAAACTAAAGGTGTTGGAAGGAAGCCAAGGGGCCGAAGATCCTGCACTATTCTGTATAGTGACTGACTTGGAAATACCCAAAGACTTCAAAGTCCCTGACTTCGAAAAATATGATGGGACTACGGACCCTCATGTGCATGTACAGATGTACTGTAGCAAGATGGGTGCATATTTAAAAAATGAAAAAATGATGGTGTATTATTTTCAAGAAAGCTTGAAAGGGCCGGCAATAAAGTGGTATTTAAATCTTGATAAGAAGGAAATCCGTGCATGGGGTGATTTGGCTAGCACCTTTCTCCAGCAATATAAGCATAATGCGGACTTCGCCCCCGACAAATCTTCTCTAAAGAAGCTGACGATGAGCAAGAACGAGGATTTTCGCTTGTTTGCCTTAAAATGGAGGAACCAGGCAGCACAAATTGACCCGCCTATGACTAAGAAAGAGGTGATCGATTCCTTCATCGACATCGAGTGCTTGAACCAACAGTACAAGCTTTCCTGCGCCAACGCCATTGATTTTGCACATCTAGTGCGTATTGGCGTAAGGGTGGAAGGGGCCCTTAAATCAACTGATAGTGACAAGAAAAGCAAGAAGAAGGATGAGGCGGTACATCAGACCGCAACTGGGACAACACAGTTCGTGCATTCCCCATACAAGACTATATACAGAGGCAGTCAGTAAGTCCGTTCCTCTTAAAATCCAATATATATACAACAATACCGTTAAGAGCAGCCTCGTAACCAGCCACCGCAACAGGGGGAAGCTACGAACCCTCAACCACACAGGAGCCAGCCACGTCCAAACAAGCAATATTATGATCCTCTGCCGGTATCCCAAGTTGAGGTCTTCAGACAGCTAGTCAAAGAAGGACTTCTCGCTCTAATACCAACGGCTCCATAGAATCCCCCTTACCCTGCCTGGTACAAACACGACGCCCATTGTGAATACCATGATGGAGCTGCAGGTCACCCAACTGAAAATTGCTACGCATTGAGGGCGAAGATATACGAGCTAGTGAATGCCGGAAAAATCAAGCTTAATCCGGTTGAGCAAGGCACTAGTTCGAACACAGCGACACAAGATCAAGAAACGTCATGTATAAATATGATTGAGTTTGCAGATCTCGCCGAGGAAGATAACAAAGAAATGGCAATAAATGGGTTGTTTAAATTGGAGATTGTTGGGTCAGGGAAGACAAGCAAAGAAATCGTAATACCATCAGAAGACGTCTCCCCTTTTATTGTTAATGTACCAAAGGTAGACATCATGTTCCCGGTGAATGCAAAACCCTTTATTCAGGAAAGTCATAAGGCAACAGCTTCCCAGGTCACTATCTCGAACATCACAGGAATTGGAGGGATGACTCGTTCTGGTAGCTGCTTTAACCCCCAAGACGCCACCAAGCAAAGAAAGGGAAAAGAGAAGATGGTAGAGGACATGGAGGAAGACAACCCAGAAGGAGATTACGTAATAAAAGAACCCGTTTCCCATGATGAAGTAGAACAATTTTTGAAGTACATCAAAAATAGCGAATACAATATAGTTGAGCAGCTCAGCAAGACCCTGGCAAAAATCTCTATTTTGTCTCTTGTGCTACACTCAGACATACACCGCCAAGCACTCCTAAAAGTATTAAATGAGTCGCATATATCACAAGACGCGTCCGTCGAGCAAGTGGAAAGGCTGGTGGGCCAAATCCAAGCACCCAATTACTTGACTTTTTCGGACGACGAACTGGGGCCGGAGGCTAGAGGCCATACCAAACCCCTTAATATCTATGTCAGTTGCAGTGACTACCATGTCTCAAAGGTACTGCTCGACAACGGCTCAGCGTACAACGTGCTTCCCAAATCCACCTTTGACTTTCTCAAAGTTGACCCTGTATATGTACGGACGACGGATGTTGTCACACGTGCATTCAGTGGGACCAAGGTACGAGCCATTGGAGAAGTGGAACTGCCAGTCAAAATCGGACCCCATCTTTTCAATATCGACTTCTTGATCATTGATACCAAGTCCTCATATTCCATGTTACTGGGAAGGCCGTGGATTCATGCAGCCGGCGCAGTTCCCTCTTCTCTCCATCAAAAACTAAAATATGTAAAGGACTACTATCTTATAGAGATTTCTGCAGAACAAGAATACATCATCAAGCAGGCTACTGGGCCTTCAGGTGTCCAAGTCACGGAGGAAATTGAAGAAGAGTTCCTACGGGGTTTTGAGATTGTTGTAGTAACCCCTGTGACTGAGGGATCTAAGATGTGCCCTCCTAAATTATCCAAGCAAGTTAAGAACGCTGCCCGGGGCGTCCTCAAATCAATTAGCCGAAAAGAACTCAAAAGGCGTATCGACGACAGCCAGCCAGTGTTATACCCGAGGAAGCATGAGGGTACTTTTGGCCTTGGTTTTAAGCCTAAACATGCCGATAGAGAAAGGGCCAAGGAGGAGAAAAGGGCACGCAAACGTGCCAGAATAGCCGGGGAGGGCTACACGGAGCCACCAATGCACATTCCGTCAATTTTGCAAAGTTTCCGTTCTGCCGGTCATATCCACAAGCTAGAGTTGCCATGCCAAGGACTCCTTTGCTGAAGGCTGAAGGATATGTACGTAGCTGCTATCGAAGACGAAGACCTCCCCTACCTCATTAAGGAAATTGTACTGGAGGACAGCCCGAGAAACTATACGTCACTCCAGTCATATTCCTAACAAAGTAATGCCTTGGGATCATGTTATTTTGTTAACGATTGTCAAACATGTTTTCTTTTGTATTAAGTCAGTCAAATTTTATTTTTTGGGACATTGTTGTTTCTTTCTGTCAGACTGATATACTTCATGTAAATTATTGACAACTTTTATGAATGAAAATTGCCTTTCCTTTGTATTTCCTCTTGTCCATCAATCCCGACTCCTTATACATGATTTTTCTTTATTTAGGGTAATCCCACATAGCCCATGCCTATATGACAATGGCCAGAAATTGATTGTTAATAAAGAAATGATTGCTAAAACTGAATTTAACAATGAGGTAGAAATAAAAGAAGAAAAAGTGGAAGAGAATATATCAGTGTCCACGGAAACCCAGGTTGAAACTATAAATCTGGGCACCGAAGAGGAGCCTTAGATGATCAAGATAGCAGCCACAACGGATGAAGCAGAAAAACAAAAATGGATACGATTTCTGCAAGAATATAAGTCAATATTCGCTTGGTCATATCGAAATATGCCAGGACTGGACCCAAACATTATTAAGCATACTCTGCCTATAAAACCAGACTGTAGGCCCATGAAACAGAAGTTGAGGAGAATGAAACCGGACCTAGCCGAAAAGGTGAAAGAGGAAATTGATAAACAACTGGAGGCCGGATTCATCCAACCTATAGATTACACGGAATGGCTGGCCAACATTGTAGTGGTCCCTAAAAAGGACGGCCGCGTACGAATCTGTGTGGATTATAGAGATCTGAATGCCGCAAGTCCAAAGGACGACTTTCCGCTCCCGCACATTGATCTTCTGGTCGATCAGGCCGCAATGCATGCAGCCTACTCATTCATGGATGGATATTCAGGGTACAATCAGATCTTGATGAATTCCGAGGATAAGGATAAGACTGCCTTCACAACTCCCTGGGGAACATTTTGCTACCGGGTAATGCCATTTGGTTTAAAAAATACAGAAGCAACATATCAGAGGGCTATGGTGATTATATTTCATGACATGATACACAACGAGTTAGAAGTATATGTTGATGATCTTGTTGTGAAATCTAAAGAGGACGAAGATCATATACACGTCCTCAAAAGGGTGTTTGAGAGGCTGAAGGAGGTGAACTTGAAATTAAACCCTAGTAAATGCATATTTGGGGTAACTTCAGGAAAACTGTTGGGCTTTATTGTGAGTCAAAGGGGGATTGAAATTGATCTCGACAAAATCAAGGTGATCCAGGAAATGCCTCCTCCGAAAAATTAGAAGGAAGTGCGCGGCTTCTTGGGGCGACTGAACTACATAGGTTGATTCATATCGCAACTCACTGCCACATGTGAGCCAATCTTTAAACTCCTAAAGAAGGATCAGCCATGTGAATGGAACGACGAATGCCAAGAAGCCTTTGATAAAATTAAGGAATATTTGAAGAACCCGCTAGTTCTAATGCCATCGATACCCAGCATGTCTTTGCTATTATATGTGACCGTACAGGAAAGATCGATGGGAGCCCTGCTAGCGCATCATGACGATTCAGGCAAGAAAGAGAGGGCTATATACTATCTCAGCAAAAAATTCAATGATTGCGAAATACGTTACTCTCCCATTGAAAAGACCTGTTGCGCTGTTGCTTGGGTAGCACAACGCCTTCGTCATTACCTACAAAACCACACTACATGGCTCATCTCTAAGATGGGTCCTATTAAATATATCTTTGAGAAGCCATATTTATCTAGCCATATCGCCAGGTGGCAAGCCCTGCTATCGCAATACGACAACATCTATGTGACCCAAAAGGCAATAAAAGGAAGCGTAATAGCCGACATGTTGGCAGACCAACCCATGGATGAATATGAACCAGCTAGCCTGGAGTTCCCCGACAAAGATATCCTGGCAATGTTTAAGGACAAAGAAGATGAGGACGCAGAAAATGGGATGTCGACCCTGAGGTTCGATGGGGCCTCTAACTCCATCGGTAAGGGAATTGGGGCAGTTCTGATATCACCCGGTGGAAAACATTATCCAATAGCAGCCAACCTGAGGTTCAAATGCACCAATAATATTGCTGAATACGAGGCCTGTGCAATGGGCGTCAAAATGGCGCTGGAGATGAAGATCAAGAGATTGCTAATATGCGGCGATTCGAGCCTCATCATACACCAAATGCAAAATGAGTGGAACACCCGGGATCCAAAACTGACACCTTATCATGAATATCTTAGCCCTCTGATTGCGAAATTCGAAGAAGTGCGGTTTGAGCATATTCCTCGAGAGAAGAATCAAATTGCGGATGCATTGGCTAGGGCGCGGCTCCCCTGATGCTGAGGCATCAGGGTGTAGGAAATCGGACGGCCGAGATCGGCCGATCCGTAATAATACGGAACGCCTTTGCCAGCTTTACCTTCGATGCGGGCTTCTAGTTCTTCGTCTCAAGGGATTTCGTGGTCTTCTTCTCTGCGGAACGCGTTCTTCTCTCTCCTACTCATGCCCGCATCGAAGGGACCAAATAGAATACAGTGAATTCTCCGTATTGCCATTAGCGGCAGGGGAGAGTGTTCATTATGAGTCTCGTATTTGGAAGACTTCTCTGTTGAACACTTTCTTCTCCCTCCTACTCATGCTCGCATAGGAGGGACCTCTCAGGATATAGTGACCTTTACGTATTGCCATTAGTAGTATGGAAGAGTGTTCCTTCTCCATTTGTTTTGGCTCTTTCCGGTCAGGTGAACACAGTCTCCTAACGCTTCTACTCGCTTAGGTGGTCTTTTCGGACTTCTTGGACCGCTGACTCCAGGGTTTATGGTCCTTCGTCTCAAGGGATTCCGTGGTCTTCTTCTCCACTAAACGCCTTCTTCTCCTTCCTACTCATGCCCGCTTCGGAGGGACCATCCAAGACACAGTGAACTCACCGTATTGCCATTAGCGGCCGGGAAGAGTGTTCA
Source organism: Xerophyta viscosa (assembly GCA_002076135.1). Lineage (NCBI taxonomy): Eukaryota > Viridiplantae > Streptophyta > Magnoliopsida > Pandanales > Velloziaceae > Xerophyta > Xerophyta viscosa. Next base: position 7,211 of record MJHO01000183.1, on the reverse strand, counting down.
TTCTGAGTCTCGTATTAGGCAGACTTTTCTACTGAACACCTTTTTCTCCCTCATACTCATGTCCGCATAGGTGGGACCAACCAGGATATCGTGAACTCTCCATATTATCATTAGCGGCCTGGAGGCGTGTACCTTCTCCATTTGTTTTGGCTCTTCCCTGTCAGGTGAACACTGTCACTTGAATTCTTCTACTCGCTTAGGCGGTTTCCTCGGACTTCACGACCGCTGTCTGCTAGCGCTTCTAGTTCTTCGTCTCAAGGGATTTCGTGGTCTTCTTCTCAGCTGAACGCGTTCTTCTGCCTCCTACTCATTCCTGCATCGAAGGGACCAAAAAGAATACAGTGAACTCTCCGTATTGCCATTAGAGGCCGGGGAGAGTGTTCATTATGAGTCTCGTATTTAGCAGACTTCTCTGCTGAACACCTTCTTCTCCCTCCTACTCATGCCCGCATAATAGAGACCAACCAGGATACAGTGAACTCTCCATATTGCATTAGCGACCTGGGAGAGGGTTCCTTCTTCATTTGTTTTGGCTTTTCCGGTTAGGTGAACACTGTCTCATGACTTCTTCTACTCGCTTAGGCGGTCTCCTCGGACTTCTCGAGCGCTATCTCCAGGAGCTTCTGGTCCTTCGCCTTAAGGGATTCTGTGGTCTTCTTCTATGCCGAATGCCTTCTTCTCCTTCCTACTCATGCCCGCTTCGGAGGGACCACCCAGGATTTAGTGAACTCTGCGTATTGCCATTATCGGCCAGGGACAGTGTTCCTTCCAGATTTCTTTTGGATCTTTCCGGTCAGGTGAACACTGTCGCCTAAATTCTTCTACTCGCTTAGGCTGTCTCCTCGAACTTCTCGACCGCTGTCTCTTGGAGCTTCTGGTCCTTTGTCTCATGGAATTTCGTAGTCTTCTTCTCTGCTGAACGCGTTCTTCTCCCTCCTACTCATGCCTGCATCGAAGGGACCACCCAGGATACAGTGAAGTCTCCGTATTGCCATTAGCGGCCGGAGAGAGTGTTCATTCTAAGTCACGTATTTGGAAGGCTTGTCTACTGAACACCTTCTCCCTCCTACTCATGTCCGCCTAGGAAGGACCACCCAGATACAGTGAACTCTCCGTATTGCCATTAGCGGCCTGGAAGAGTGTACCTTCTCTATTTGTTTTGGCTCTTTCCGGTCAGGTGAACACTGTCTCCTGATTTCTTCTACATGCTTAGGTGGTCGCCTCGTACTTCTCGACCGCTGTCTCTTGGGGCCTCTGGTCTTTCGTCTCAAGGGTTGTGGTTTTCTTCTCTGCTGAACGCCTTCTTCTCCTTCCTACTCATGCCCGCTTCGGAGGGACCACCAAGGATACAGTGAACTCACCGTATTGCCATTAGCAGCCGGGGAGAGTATTTATTCTGAGCCTCGTATTTGGCAGACTTCTTTGCTGAACACCTTCTTCTCTCTCCTGCTATATATGAAAAACGAGATGATGGATATTATCCCGACAGATATATATATTCTATATTTGGATGTGTCTACCTAATATGATTTAGAGAGTGGGGTGGATACCGATCTCTGTTCTTTATATCAGGCAGATAATTAAATAGGTATGTATGTAATAATAAATGTGTGATAAATATAAATCCAAAATTATTCTGATCACCTATAGAGTACCCTCTTTAAGGGCGTTGTGGGGGTGTTCCGTCTTCCCCACACGTAAACGACGAACGAGCCTGACGAATCTCTTATGTGCCTTATCCGGTTTCCTAGATTTCCGCAAAATATCTAGGTGGCGACTCCAACCCTTTCTCTCCCCGGAGGAAAGTCGTCAATAGATGGCGACTCCGCTGGGGACTCGTCAGGCTTATTATAGGTGATTAAAATAATATTGGATTTATGTGTCACGTAACAATATATATATATATATATATATATATATATATATATATATATATATATATATATACATACATTTAGATTCTGATAATTTGAATTTCTTTACTGCTTTTTATATATATTTGTGAATATCGTACATCTTGCATATCCTGCATTACATGTCATTACCTAGGCTATATGCCCATCACATCTACCAGGACAATTGGAGCTTGCGTGCAATGCGCGTAGGTAGTCCGTAATGCCTGGCCCCTATACCCCCAGCCAAGATGTTATCTGGGTAGTACGCCAAGCTGATGTATTATATACATTGGTCGTTGGTGGGAACCCCAGCAATGACAGGCTGTTAGATAAGCCACTGGGCTAGCCGGAGCTTATGCACAATGTGCTTGGGTAATCCGTAAGCCCAGCCATCATAAGTACCCACATACAGCCCACCAGCATAATGAGTCGGGGCCTATAAAAAAACTCTCATATCTATTTGAAAATATTTTATTTCGTTTCTTTACTTATTTTAAGCTTTTGCATTCATTCTTTCAAACGTTGCACAGGTCAAGGGTCACCATGAAAATGGAACAGTTGCGCACCATGCACATCCGACATACTGAGCCAAACAGAGAATTTCTATTGAGACAGTGGAATGATCTGAATTATGCAGACCAAACAGCATGCAAACGGATCTTTGGAAGAATAGCAGAACTAATAGAAATACCAATCAACTGGAATATGATCAAGGGCATAGCATGGTTCTGGGACAATGATAGACGATGTTTTGTAATAAGCGATGAAGACTTTTGTCCTCTGGTAGAAGAATATGAGGCAATGCTCCAAGGCAGTCTTACAGTAGCTCAGAAATGTTACGGCCCTTTTGATAACGTAAATCAGACGAGACAACTGAGCTGTTTCTTTGGGGTGGAAATGCCTAACCTACAGCCCTATGTCTCTAAAGGAACTGGAATAACTGTTCGAACGCTCGAGAAATTGTGTGGCGAGCTTATATCGAAATATGACGAAAGGGACTTTAAATTGAAGACTTTTGTACTTGCAGCATATGGCTTGGTACTGTTTCCCGCTGCAACTGATATAATAGATGGCCACCTGTTCGACCTCGTATTCAACGTATGGAATCAGAAAATCAATCCGGTATTTTCAATACTAGCAGAAACCATAGTTACATTTAGCAGATTAACTCGAAAAGGCAAAGGCACCTTCACTGCCTGCTCGCAACTACTTCAGGCATGGGTATACCTGCATTTCATGAAACCTTTTGTCAGCATACCAGTATACATGCAAGTTAGCCCAGCTTACGTCGCAAAAGAAGTAGAAAAGCAGACACGGGACATTGAAGAATGGAAATCCTACTTCCGACAAGTACCGGAGATAAAGTGGTTCACCTGCTACACCAATACTAACGACCGACTCCTCGTTTCTTGCAAAAATAAAGGGTGGGTGCCACTCATCGGGCCGTGGACATGCATAGCCTACGCTCCGATGATGTTTTTACGGCAAAATCAACATCGGCAGATCAGATGTGAACTCGCAGGGATGGCGGAATGTGAATACGACCTATGGAGCAAAGAAAATGATCGCAGGTGGGACATGATAAAAGAGATGAGGAACAGTTGGGCAGAACGAAGGTATCACGAGGCAAAACATTCAGATCAACTCATACCAACTGAAGATTATCTCAAGTGGAGGAATAATGTTACAGTATCCATACTCGCTAACAACACGTCGCGACTTCGAAGACAGAGAATGACAGTTCAGGATTATGTTGATGAATATCTTATTGAAAAAGACAAATTCATCAGCAAACTCCAAGAGGAAAACCAAGAATTAAGAGCAAAACAACCTGAAGTCTGCTATTTACAAGCGGAAATCGAAAGGTTGACATCAGAAAATAACAAACTGAAGCAAGAACAACAGCTGAAAGAGTCTGAAAATGTGAGACTAAGGAAAAGAAGCAAGACATACGAAGGGAAAGGACGGATTGAACGCAGGAAAACCGAGCAAGAACTAACCATTTGCTGATCGAGACTACAAGAAAATGAGGCGCTACTGGCACAATATCAAATGGAGGCAGAAGCTACACATGAGGAAATACAAGTACTCCGGTCAAAAGTAGAAAACAGAGAAAGGGGCATGAGGAGGTTAGAAGATGAGTTAGCCCAGATCAGACAGGAATACTGCTCAATTCAAGTGAAGGATAGAGAAAGGCTCCATGACTTATATCAACGATATGAACACCTCCGCGAGAGGCACTCGAGATGTAAGGAATCGATCCAAGGGGTCATGCAAAAACTAGAAGAACAAACGATGAAGTACAACCAAGCAAGTTATCGCATCGAATACAAACAAACAGAAGGCATCGAGCTGCTTGACACAGTCGAAAAAGCCAGCAAGAGGATCCAGGACCTCGTGAGCACCTTACATCCAGGGTTTCCTGCGTACATAACCGAGGAGCTAAAATCCATCCGAGCGTCTCTTGCACCATATGTTGCAATAATAAGAAGATACAATGACAGAGACGTAAATACTGGGACAAGCTGTAGGAGCTAGTAAAACCCTATGTTATTTGTAAACAAAATGATGTATTTGCTCCCTATTGTATTCTAGTTAAAATGTATCAGAGGCAACACTTGTACAACCCCCTTGGTCTCAATGAAATGTCATGTTTTGCTCAGTTATTGGAATGCTGTGGATGCCTATGAGTTCAAGTGCATGATGACAATCGGCCTACGCATGTTTTCATTAGCATATTTATTTCCTTTAAAATATTTTTCTTAATATATAATCCTTTTATAACATCCCGTCCTTTTTCTCCGAGTTTCGTGACACGCCTTCCTTTTTCTTAAGACATTAATACCCTCACGATTGCAAAACCAACAAGAGGGTTTTACGAGGTCCAAGGGGAAAGCCATGGGGACTTTTGAAGAGATCCAACAGCAGTCCACCGAACAAGTACTGAAGGAGGAGATTCAATTGCTGAGGCAGCAAAATGAAGATTTGGCACAACAGATTCGCGGGCTTCTCGCAATGCAACAACCGCAACCACTAGTGGCCAATCCATTAGAGCAAGGATCTGCATCAACCCAAGCTCCAGAGCAATTAACGCCACAACCCCTACAAGAGCGACGGGAGGTAGAAACACGAATAACGCCTACCGCCGCAGTCGTAATGCCAGCCAATACGCCAGTCACAATCGTAACCACCCCGGCTGCTATCCCAGCACCCGAAAAATAAACGGTTGATCAGATGGAATACATCCTGAAGAAACTAAAGGTGTTGGAAGGAAGCCAAGGGGCCGAAGATCCTGCACTATTCTGTATAGTGACTGACTTGGAAATACCCAAAGACTTCAAAGTCCCTGACTTCGAAAAATATGATGGGACTACGGACCCTCATGTGCATGTACAGATGTACTGTAGCAAGATGGGTGCATATTTAAAAAATGAAAAAATGATGGTGTATTATTTTCAAGAAAGCTTGAAAGGGCCGGCAATAAAGTGGTATTTAAATCTTGATAAGAAGGAAATCCGTGCATGGGGTGATTTGGCTAGCACCTTTCTCCAGCAATATAAGCATAATGCGGACTTCGCCCCCGACAAATCTTCTCTAAAGAAGCTGACGATGAGCAAGAACGAGGATTTTCGCTTGTTTGCCTTAAAATGGAGGAACCAGGCAGCACAAATTGACCCGCCTATGACTAAGAAAGAGGTGATCGATTCCTTCATCGACATCGAGTGCTTGAACCAACAGTACAAGCTTTCCTGCGCCAACGCCATTGATTTTGCACATCTAGTTGCGTATTGGCGTAAGGGTGGAAGGGGCCCTTAAATCAACTGATAGTGACAAGAAAAGCAAAGAGAAGGATAGGCGGTACATTCAGACGCAACTTGACAACACAGTTCGTTGCATTCCCATACAAGACTATCATACAGATGCAGTCAGTAAGTCCGTTCTCTTAAATCCATATATATATCAACAATACCTTGAGAGGCAGCCTCGTAACCAGCCACCGCAACAGGGGAAGCTAGAACCTCTCAACCAACAGGAGCCTAGCCACGTCCAAACAAGCAATATTTATGATCTCTGCGCTGGTATCCAAGTTTTGATTAGGTCTTCACAGCTAGTCAAAGACAGGATCTTCTCCTCTGAATACCAACGCTCCATAGAAACCCCCTTACCTGCCTGGTACAAAACAGACGCCCATTCGTGACAATACCATGATGGAGCTGGCAGTCACCCAACTGAAAATTGCTACGCATTGAGGCGTAAGATCTATACGAGCTAACGTGAATGCCGGAAACAATCAAGCTTAATCCGGTTGATGCAAGGCACTAGTTCGAACACAGCGACACAAGATCAAGAAACGTCATGTATAATTATGATTGAGTTGCAGATCTCGCCGAGAAGAAACAAAGAAATGGCATAAATGGGTTGCTTAAAATTGGAGATTGTTGGGGTCAGGAGACAAGCAAAGAAATCGTCAATACCATCAAGAAGACGTTCTCCCCTTTTATTGTTAATGTACCAAAAGGTAGACATCATGTTCCCGTAATGCAAAACCCTTTATTCAGGAAGTCATAAGGCAACCAGCTTCCCAGGTCACTATCCGAACATCACAGGAATGGAGGATGACTCGTTCTGGTAGCTGCTTAACCCCCAAGACGCCCACGCAAAGCAAAGACAAGGGAAAGAGAAGCATGGTAGAGGACATGGACGAAGACAACCCAGAAGGAGATTACGTAATATAAAGACCCGTCTTCCCGCACACGGATTGACACACACACACACGTCCTGTGGTTGGAGACGTCCACGAGGATAAACGGAAATCCAGTAGCGCAGACAGGACAGCAAGAATCTCCGGCGGCCAAAATCGCTCTATTGGTTGGTACTCTTGATTGCTGGAGCTCGAACATACACCGCCAACACTCTAAACAGATATTAAACCATGGACTTCGAGCATATATCACAAGACGCGTCGTCAGCAGGAATCCAGTGGTAGAAGGCTGATAGGGCACAAATTATATCACATGATGGATGTGTATATGTATGTATATCTGGGTGCCGGAGAGGCCTGACAGACTAACAAGCCTTAAGATAGTGATTTGCAGTGACTACGCGATGGTCTCAAAGTGTGACGGACGTGCTCGACAACGGCTCAGCGTACAGTACGTGACCGGCTGAGGCAAGCTGTCACCGCACTTTAGACATATGGCACAAGTGAACCCTGATTAGTGGAATATTAGACGTGTGTAGGTTGACGATGATGACGCAGGGACCAAGGTAGCGCTCACACCATGTAGGACTGCACACTATGTACAAGCGCTACGC
>MJHO01000182.1:572134-589469 GCA_002076135.1 Xerophyta viscosa | reverse complement strand
AACTAACTGCCAACTAATAAGGAGATAAATATATCTCTCCTATTATTCTCCTAACAAGTAGCTTACTAATAAGCAAAGATATCTCTTGCAGGATCTTGGATCTCATCCCTTGATCTTGCGTCGTTGATACACCTTTATTGATGGGCTCGTGCTTTCTCCTGGGCCATGCTGTGCTTGGCCCGTTTGCTCATAGTCGCTTGCTGCCGCTGCCCTTGAATCGGCCATCCTTGCTGTCGGTGTTTCTGCTGCAGCCATGATCATATCACTGTGATGAAGTTTTCCAAAAATGCGAATTTAGTTTCAGTTTTCGATTCTGATTGTTTTATCAATTAAAATACTCCTATTTAAGAGTTCTGACACTTCCAAATCTTTCAAAAAATACAGGTTGAGCCGGATTTTTATAAAAAGGTTTCAAAAGGTATCGTTTTAATTCGGGTTTTGGATTCGGACCTTAGATTGTCTTGGATTCTTGGACATCAATGGGTAAGATTGATGTGTTAGAATCTTTGGCAAGCTAAGATGGGGTCGTGTGGGTGAGAACGTCTTCTTGCGGAATCTCGCCCGGCCCAGAAGTCAGGTCCACGGCTCAACTGGCCTTCAGAGTTTTAATGGAGTGTCTTCACCGTATTTATGAGTTTGAAGTTGCACGTTTAATCAAATTTAAAGAGCTTCCGCATGCGTGTGCGGCTTGGGTTCGGTACCCATGGCGACCCGGGTTGCGGGCCGTCACACCGACCGTGGCGATGGTGCCGTGCCAACCGCACTAGTGTACATTTGTTATTTTTAAAAATAAAAATAAAAATATAAAATTAATTCAAAATTCTATTTGGAGATTTTTTCGACACGTGCCGTGCCGACAACTACTAGAACAAGCACGTGCCCCCGACACTGCCTGTGCCGACCGGCACCGAAAACCATGCTACTAGGTAGGAAAGCTATTCCTACTTAATAGCCTACTAATACAGAAGTATCTCTTTTGCAGGATCTTGGATTTCATCCTTTTGATGCATCGTTGGTTCACTTTCAAAGCTGGGCCTGTGCTCCTTCTTGGGCTCGGCTGCTTCTGGAATGCTGCTTCTGGATATTTTCTTGCTGCTGCAGGAATTGCTGCTGCTTCTGTTCTAGTTCCTGCTGGCCTAGCCGCTCCCTGCATATCAAAGAATTAGGGATCTAAAGTGGGGTGACACAGTTGTCAACTAGTTGGCTGCATCATACAAGCAAATCTTGGAGGAGAACTTTTGTTCAAAGTCCCCTATGAATTCTGATGCTGCACCAATTGATTCAAAGAGTTGGTGGCATGGAGATAAGAACTAAATAATAGGCTAAATGAATTGCTGAGGTGGTATTGGGTGTTCTTCACATTTTCTAATTTCTAATTATAGAAGAGAGTTATATGCATGTCTTGAATTATGTTATAGTTCTTTTTGAAAGTAACTCCGCAGAACTGAACTCATGTACTTTCAATTATCAGACCTTCAGCGTTTTTAATTCACTTTGATCGATGAATGTTTGGATAAGTGCATAGAAAGCTGATTGCTTTTTTGTACGTCTTGCAGAAGCATGGAAGACTCTTGGTTGGTTCCTTGGCGGTGCTTGCTGCACTGGTTCAGAGAATAGGCATTTAGATACTGCAGTTAGAAAGTTGACCAATGCGCTTACTTCTCAATTTGAACTTGAACCAAATGAAAATCTTCTATGTGCAATTCTTGGGGGAGCCAAGGATGAGGCTGATGCAAAAGCTTGCATTTCTCAACTGCTTTTGCACAAGGGTTACTTTGGTTGGGGGGTCATGCTGTGAGGAGGAAAGGCTCGTGAACTTCACTAATTGAAAACATGGTGAATCTGTTCTTCAAGTTAACTCACGAAGTCATAGAAGATGAAATCAATGGTCTCACAAGAGCTATGGAAAGAGACCCGACTATTCTTGTACTAGTTCAGATATACAGGTACGAAACTCGAATCGAGGTTTGCAAGTATTCTACGTAATTATGTTGTTTTAGCTGACAACTCGGTCACAATTTATGCTGAAGTGATATTGTATCTTAATAAAATTGTTTTAAACCATGGTTTGACGTCTCGGTCGGCACGCGTCGTGCCGACCGAGACGTCAAGTGGCGGCACCGGAACGGCCGAAACGGCTGTTTTTCGGCCGTTTCGGTCGGCACGGTCGGCAAATTTCGTTTTTTTATTTTTTATTTTGTTATTTTTTTTTAATAATGAGTATCATCATATTTATTCATCGGATATGTGGGTATATTATTTTCAAACAAGCCACGGAGTAAATTTATATGATTTAGATTTCGTCGATATCAACCACACCAACACTCAATGTGGTAATAATTTATAATATGTGCTTTGAATTTTAACAAATGAATAAGACTTCTTGTTATTTAACTTTTATTACTATTTATATAATAAATCTTATATTTTATTATATAATTGTACGATCGGCACGGTCGGCACAGTCGGCACGGCACGGTCGGCACGGTCGGCACGTCTCGAGATCTGAGTTTACCGAAACTCGAAACGGCACGGCACGGTAAACCTTGTTTTAAACTACTTTAGTAATTGAAACTTCACTTTCCTTTTATATTATTCGTAATGGAAAAATGTAGGAATATTAGACAAGCATAAATGTGCAGAAGAGCAGTGATAGGATAAGGTATTTGTCCATCTTATATGCCCTTTATAATGGATTTCAGTTGGCAAACTTATTACCATTCTGTGGTATCAACGGAGAAGTGAATTTCCTCAATTGACAGTAGCGACTATATAGACCATTATGGTCTAATCTAACATTCTCCCAAGGCTTGCATTTTTAGCTGCTGTTTCATTGTGCTACTAATTTTTCTTTCTAATATATGGAGATTTTGTATTTATCGTGATATGTGGTAGCTTTCCTTGCTAGATACCATCATTAGTTAGGGATGCATGATTCTTGTAAGTTAGTTCTTGATTATCTTAATTTGTTTTTATACAGATGCGTCCCTTGGTGAGTTTACCAGTTTTCAGGAGGCAAGAAGGCTTTATCACAATGCCTTCTGTTAGCAGCATCTATTCCTATGAGCAATAGAAAATCTAATATGCAGGCGGAAGCTATTTGAATGGCTCCATTTCCATTGATTGACTTGCTGACACTTAATACTTAACCCTAGAACACAAAATTAGTAGGTCAGTGGTAATAATTTAGGAGAAATTCCCTGTACGTTGTGAAATTGACAAGCCTATAATGCTTTTTTTTTTTTTTGCATAGATAGCATTAAATGCCCCTGTGGTAGCCCTAAAATTATTAAAGTTGTTTAAGATTTGGCATGATCTATGTGGGTATGGTAGATCACTAAGGACTTCAAGTTTCATGATCTTATGATTGTGTTGAAATCCTGGTTGTAGGGCAAGAATAATGTTATTTATGTGATGACTTTATTTTCTGAAGATTACATGATGGTTGTAGGTTTAGGTGAATGTTCTATCGATAGCAACTTGACATTTTTTTATTCTTAATTGATACATCAGGATTCTCCCTGAACGTAAAAATATCTAGTGACATAAGGAACTATAAATTTATGTATTATAATGTTTAATTCTCGATTCTTCATGTAACATGAATTGTCATTCTCAGAAGGAACCCTTACACCATGCGTTTCTCTTAAGCTCAGTGGGTCAAGCTGAACCTGATTAAAGTTTCATATTCAGTTTTTAGGTTGATTGGTGCCTTTCATTTAGTAAATACATGAAATTTGTTTCCTTTTAGCTATGGATCAAGGTTTTAGATGTCGGTGCCGGCACCTGTCATAACAACCTAGAATCGGCTAAGCCGACCAACGTGAAGAAAGGAAAAGGCGCAGCACATACCTTCGTTGATGAGTGCCCAACCACTATACATCGCACGTTGTAGCCACCTTCGATGAACCATCCTGCGCATTCTCTCTCTCAATTTCTCTGTTTAATTGTCAAACTGCCTTGCATAAAAACTGCGGAAAAGACGTAAGGCACGCAGGTCATGCCGTGTCACCAGAAGGTCAAACTGTGTGACCTAATAAATTCCTAAAGATAAACCTTTTATCTCCAATATTTTTTTTAAAAAAAATATCTATCAATTTTGGCCTTCTCTTAAATTAATGTAAATTATTCCCTAATTGTATTTCAATTTCTACTGAATATTAAAATAATATTTATTAATAATTGACACACATTGGCTCTAAGGACTTCAATTTTCATGATCTTATGATTGTGTTGAACTTCTCGTAGTTGGGAAAGAATAATTGATATTTTATGTGAATGACTTAGTTTCGCAACTGATGTTCAATGATCACTTATCTCGTACGTCCAGCTACTGATGTCTTCTGTGAAGGACGCTTTTGACGAGAAAAAAAAAAAGCATGTGCAATTTGTGGAACATTAAGAATAGCCAGTTCGTTGAAGTTTTGTATCATTGAAATTTTGTAGTAAATCTTTGACAATTCTTAATTTAGTACATGTTTAGTAACATACTAATCACTAAGTTCTATGCTTATTAGATGGTCTCTTAGATGTTGTACTCGGGAGAAGTGAAATAAAATAGAAACAAAGTGAATTTTAATAGTAATAATTAATAATCATCATTGAGTGTTAATAAGAGTTACTTTTTATGTCTTTCTAGTTACAATGTTGAAAATTATATAGGGAATAAAAGGGAGGGAGTGAAAAGGTCAATTCTTTTAAAATAAACAAAGAAAAATGAATATTATATTACACTTTCTCACTTTTCCTTCTTCTTTTTTTTTTATTTTTTTATTTTTTATTTTTTTATTTTTACTTTTCTTTTTGGCTCTCTAAGTAAACCGGTCCTTAGTTTTTTGGAATGGAAATGACATTTTTCTTTCAGCTGTTCTATGCTCTATTTTGCATTTTGTGGTATAGCCATTCTTAAATTATTGACATCTGCGTCATGCAGGGTAAATCTGGAAGTGCTCGCACCACTGAATAACTGATCATAGCTTTGCAAAACCATGATTTATTTCTATATTTTAACCATGGAAGCGGTATATGAGCTTACAACATAAGTATGTTTGTTGATTGGATGCCCAGATGTTCTATTTCTAAACCTCCCTGATAGTAATTGTTTAATGTGCAGGACCGAAATATATACCTGCAATTAAAATCCAAAAGCTAGACAACTATACAGCTACACTCCTCATGGGCTGCATCAGTGGATCTCTTATACTCAAAGGATGCTATGCTATGCCCCTCAAGGTGCGGCAATCTCCTACTTAGCTGGTGGATCTCCTGCTGTCATTGCGAACCTATGGGATGTGACAGACAGGGATTTATATTGGTTTCACAAACCTGTACTTAATTTGTGGTTGCAACAACATCATGCTGGTTTTTCTTCGTCACATAATCGGCTCATACGCGATTTTGGATCTATAAACATGGCCAACGATAAAAACACCGTACAATCTCGGAACAGGAAAAAGTCTTCAAGGGGCAGTAAGAAGCTGCTGGATCTGGGTAACAACCACTCTAGAAAGAAGACGAGAGAGCCTGCACACTTTCTTTTTAATTGGAGCATCTCCAGTATGTTAGGGTGTTGAGACTACGATGAAGCAGCGCTGATTGTCTTTTTTTTCTTTTTTTTTCTTTTTTTCTGTTTCCTGATTAATGACATAATTTATGTGGTAGCAGCTCAGCAGCTCTTACTAGGGTTTGGTTCTGGAATTTGGTAACAACAATACCTGAAAGTTGCATCTTCTCTGCTCGAAGCATGAGAAGCATGCAAACTTCATTCTTAAACGGAGCATCTCCTGCTGATTATGGCATTCCAAGTATGACAAAGAAGTGCTAATTCTCGATCCTGATAGTCAATAATTTATGTGGTTGTAGGTGGTCGTTGATTATGCGTGATCCAGTTGCTTCCAAGATAAAACCAGGAATTCCATTACCCTACATATTCCCAATGATCAAGTCACCTTGGATAAACAGCAACAGCATCCACTTCACCCCAACTGAAGCTGAAGCAGTTTTTCAAGTGTTAAGCTTCCTAAGTTGCTCCTGTAAGTTGTTGACCATGCAGGTATGGGTACAAGTTGAGAATAGATTCGTCAAGAGCATTGCCTTTTGATTGATTTTTGATATTCGGAACTAATTTTTAATTTATATTTTGATCTACATAAAAATTTTGATATTTGGCATAGGGCAAACTGTAGGGGTAAATTTTGTTTATTATATGTTCTGAATGGTGAAAAGAAGGCATGTACAAGTTTGATGTGCATATCGTTTTCAACATCCAAATAAATTGCTCAATTTTGTTTTCCTCCCCAAAGCTTTAGCAAAGGGTCTTTCTATTTGTATGGTAAAAATGAGAGCATGTTGTTCTGAAGAAATGGGCATACTTTCTCCATGGGGTAACTTTTATAACTTTTAATATGTTCTAGATAGGGGTATTTGCGTTTTTATGTTCCTCCATTAATTCGAAATTTTGTTAATGGACCCTCTCTTAATTCAAAATGTCATTTTTAGGTGTTCTTTGATCCTGTTTTAAATGTCAAAGTATATTGGAATGTTCTAGATAGGGCTATTGGCGCTCTTCTTTTTTTTTTTTTTTTTTGTTTGGTGTTGTATGCATGCGAATGTTTTTGGAAAATTGATTTCTTTCTTGAATGCTTTATATGTTGTACTTAACCGACTCCTTTATATGTTGTACTTGTTTTTTTTTATAGCTAACAAAATGATAGTTATCAAGTTATGCAGTTTTTCTTTTCATTTCATTTAGGGACTGTTTTACTGGAGTGGAAAGTAAAAAAAGTGAAAGAAAATGAAAAAGAAAAGTAGTAGAATGAAAGTGATAAGAAAGTGATAAGGTATGGAAAGTTGGGAAAAGAAAGTTGGTGGGATAGAAATTGATGGGAAAGTGATAAAGAAAGTAGATTTTGAGTTTCTCTATTTACTTTGTATTGTAAAAGTGGAAAGTAAACTAAAAATTTTTTATTTTAAAAAAATAATTTTTAATAATATTATTTAATAATAATTACATAAATAATAATTAAAAATATTATTTAATAAATAACGAAAAAATTATTTATAATTAATAATTTTTTAATAATAATTTAAAATAATTACTATTTTATTTATTAAATTTCTAAATTAATAAATAAAAAGATTATTATTTTATTTAGCTCTTTAGTAATTTTATTTATTTATATTTTAGAAATAGTAAAAATTATTAAAATATATAATATTTTATTATTTATTATTTGTTATAATTGCTTGTTTTTTATTATTGTATTATTTTTATATTAAAGAATATAAATTTATTATTTTTATTATTTTATTAAAAATAATAAAGTTTTTTATTGTAAAGTAAAAAGTAAGGTAAATTTTTATTTATAAAAAAATTTTTTAATAGTAATTAAAATTAATTTTAATATTATTAAAACAATATTATTTAATAATTAATTTAACACTAAATTTATAATAATATTTTTAATAAATAATTTAATAATGATTACTATTTTTTTTAATTAATATTAAAAAAAATTATTTTATTTATTTTATTTGCTATTTTAGTACTTTTTATTTATTTATAATCGTTAGAAAAATAGTAATAAATTATTAAAATTATTAATAATTAAAATAATATACTAAATCATGTATTTATTAGCTACTATTGTAGTAATTTGCTTATTATTATATTATTGTATTATTATTTTTTTTATATTTAAAGAATATAAATTTATTATAATAATTTACTAGTTATTAAATATATTAAATTAGTTTATATTATTTTAATTATTTAGAGATAATTATTATAATAATCATCACTAAATGCTAATGACTCTCACTTTCCTCGCACTTCCTAACGTTTGATGAGGAAAGTAAAAAATAAAAATTACATAGAGATGGAAAGTGAAAGAAAAGTTCAGGTTTCTCATTATTCCACTTTTCTATTTTTAAAAAGTAAACAAAAGGAAGCTGACTTTCCAACTTTTCTACTTTTCACTTCTCTTTTTTAAAGTAAACAAAAGAAACGACTTTCCAACTTTCCACTTTCCTACTTTCACTACTTCTCTCTCCAAGTAAACACCCTAGGTTTGTGTATGCTTTTCTTTATGTTTTGTATCTTGAGCCGTGTTTTGGACTTCCGAGCGCGATACCGTCCACGGAGGAGGTGGAGTTCACCGCGAGGTCCGACAAAGCTTGCTGTGGATTCTAATGTATCAATCTCCTCCATTGATATAAGAAAATCCATAACAACCTAGGGTGCGAAACATCAAAACATTTTTACGGAAAACTTAAGACATGAATTTCCAAATTCCAGCTCAACCTGTATTTTTACAAACATTTGGGAAGTATCACATACCTTAGATATGTCCACTAAACCCAAATAAACACCAAAAAACTTTAAATTCAAAAACTCATTTAAATCAATTTGAAATATTATTCCAGAGGTTTTATCGTTCGACCGATCCAAACTTTCGGTCGGACTGGAAAATATTCAGAAACTGCAGAAAATAGATTTTCTATGGCTCACTACTCTTCTCAGATTCCGTATTTTCACTGGACTGTGAGAGGCCACCGTGTGCCCTCGCCCATATCCACTTTAGATACATGCGTACGTGCTCTCACTCGTCCAAAAATACTTACGAGACGACGAATTGTCGCCTAAACTCATTTTAACCGAAAATACGGAAAATCAAAAACTAAACGTGCCATTTTCTTCAAAACCATTCAAACACTCAATTCCTTGTTTGAAAACATTTGAAACATCGTAAATACACACATTCATGTCACTAGAAGCAAATATGGGAATCAAACGCACTTTGGTACGAAATCCACATTTTAATTTAAAAATTCGTCGTTTTTAAACATATATACTTTTAAAGCCTAAACTCGTACATTTCTCAAGTTTACACATTAAAAGCATTTCCAAAATACAAGAATACAAGTGTATGTTAATGCTTCCATTTACAAGATAACACTAATTATATACAAGTGTGGGACTACATGTACACTAGGTGATAACTACACCTTAGCCCATCCCAAAAGTATACATTCTCTAGAATATACCCAAAATATCTTCACAAGCTATCCGCCTATGCGAGCTTTTTACCCTTCGCGCTTTCGGTAAATATAAAAAGAGAGGGAACAAGAGCAGTAGTCAAAAAAAGACTCAGCGAGCGGCACATTGGCATCCTCCTCAGGAGCTCAATGCGACACCACAAACACAGTTACGACAAAGTATAAATCATGAACATAAGTGCAAAGGACATTCAAATCGCCATACGCGTCCAAGGATTTTTTAACAATCATTAGCAAGGTACCACCTGACTAACCAATTATGCATAGTTTTATTAGTTAAGTCAGCGTGTATCACTAACCCCAATCAAGGTCAGTACTCTCATATTTTCATTCTAGTAGAGCAGGCCTACAATAGAGACTGTCTCCCAAGTCCGACGGAACCTATAACCAATCATTGCAACCCGAGATAGTCCTCTCAATACGAGCTCTATCCGCCACGCAACCAAGGTCGTACGCGCCGCCGTGCATTCCCTGCAACTACATAACCCCACGGTGATGGCGACCCCACAGCGCAAATGGGGGCTACTCGGACTCTTTACGCGTTATGTAACCGAGCCTCGCACACACAGCCGCCGCCCGGACCAATGAGCGACTACAAACCGCGTTCACCGATCTCCCTAGATGCATCATTCATTAATCTTACGTTCTAATTGGGCCAATTGTTTTCCATCCCCAAGCCCTAGCCCTCCGGGTGTCCTTTCAACCGTTCTAGGCTTCGTATTCGAGGTTCACCAATCCAATTTTCAACATCTCAAGGCCCCATAGGCAAGCACACCGAATCATACGAGTGTCACAAAGGTATTTTACCCACTCGATCACAAGCTCAAGCATACCAATTCAATCCGTTTTGGATTAAATATATATCGAATGTTTGTAGGAGTCATTTCTCTTACTTCGCCATATTAATAACTAAACTTAGTGTTCTCTCATCAGTATAGTATGTATACAAACAATGTCCATACATTGGCTACAACACATGTACCTAATTATGAAGTACAATTTTCACATGGCTAGCATACCATTGACATATAAGCATCATATAAACATATAAAACATGATCTCATAACAACAAACCATACATCTAGGGTTTTATAACCCGGCATAGCATGAATATCATATTTACATCATACTGAGCACACAATTTACATAAGAAACATGCTAGCACTCCAAGCATGCCACATACACATTCGGTGTAAACCGCTCACCTCGAGAAACTATAGAATCCCGCAGCCCTCACCGCAACACTCCACCAAAACGTAAGAAATCGATGTTTACGCGTAAAGGAGAACCGGGAGAGTGAGGAAAACAATTCAAGAAAATTCAAAGAAAATGAGATGAGTACCTAAGGGGCTTACCTAGGGCTCAACAGCACGAGCTCGCAGGTAGAAATAAAGGAAAATCCCAAAATAACACAAATAACAAGTCCTCACCTACTCTACCTAACCTCTATCTCTTTTCGACCTATATGAATCAGCAAAAATAGATACGATTTCAGCACTCCGTCGACTCGACTCGAAATGCACTCACACCGATGGGTCCCCTACTAGGCTAGGCCGCCCAAGACGCGGTCGTACAAGCAAAAACGCCATGCAAGCGAAATATAAGGTCGCATACACTTATCCACATACATAATCAAGCATGCATACAAACACAAAACCGAAAACAAAATCGAACACGGACCTCACAAGTGATGTATCCTCTATCATCTTGGGAAGACAAATGTCGTAGCTGACATACTCAGCCGAAAGAGCTCTACTCGTCTTGCCGGTTTATTCATGAGGGAGTGGGATTTGGCAGAGCAGTTTAGCCACCTAGGTCTGCGCACATCTAAGCACGAGCCAGGGGTTTTTTCGCCGCATATCGTGTCGAGCCGGAGCTACTTCAGAGGCTGAGGGTGGCACAGTAGGGCGACACTGCATTACACGGGATACGTGGATGCCTTGAGTCTGGAGAGATATCTGAATATAGTGTGGGAGCCGACGATGTATCAGATTCAGAGGGAAGATTTGTGTACCGAGGGCAGATGAACTACGGCATCAGATCCTATCAGAGGCGCACAGTAGCAGATTGTCAGTTCATCCAGATCAGACCAAGATGTATAGAAATCTGCTACAACAGTTTTGGTGGCCCGGTATCAAGAAGGATGTCAGACAGTTCGTGGCACAGTGTACAATGTGTCAGAGGGTGAAGGCAGAGCGTCTCAGACTGGGTGGTTACCTACAGCCGTTAAAGGTACCGTTGTGGAAGTGGGATAATATCACTATGGATTTTGTGCAGGCTTTGCCGAGGACAAGACACAGGTTCGATGCTATTTGGGTTATTGTGGACCGTCTAAAGAAGACTGCACATTTCATTCCTATTCGGAGCACCTATGCCACGAGAGGTTGGTCCGAGTGTTTATAGCGGAGATCGTCAGATTGCACGGTGTACCTTTGAGCATAGTGTTAGACCGTGACCCTCGTTTTACTTCACGTTTTTGGAGGGCATTCTAGCATCAGATGGGCCGATCTGAGGTTTAGCACAACATATCATCCGCAGACAAATGTACAGTCAGAGAGTACGATTCAGACACTTGACAACATGTTACGGGCATGCGTATTGGACTTCGACGGTAGTTGGGACGAACATTTATCTCTGGTAGAGTTCGCCTACAACAACAGCTACCATAACAGTATCGGCATGACACCACACGAGGCTCTATATGGCAGGCGATGCCGTATTTCCTTGTTCTTGGATGACATGGTGGATAGGGGCTGTGAGTACGGATGTAGTTGAGGAAGCTAACTAGAAGATCAAAGTGATTCGTCAGCGAGTCAAGACTGCACAGTCCCGCCAGAAGTCGTACGCTGATAAGCGCCGTCGTCCATTGGAGTTCCAGGTTGATGACTTAGTTTACATCCGGGTGTTGCCAGCGAAAGGGGTACATCGTTTCGGTATGAAGGGCAAGCCTAGTCCGAAGTTTATCGGTCCTTTCAGGGTTACTGAGCGAAAGGGGTACATTGTGTTGCATGCTTATGTGTGATCTCGTTTCTTGTGCGCGCATGTTTGGCCATGTCGTGGGTGAGTCACGTGGATAGTGACCCCGTCGACACGTGGGAGTGTGTGGTTACGCGCGTATCAGAGTCACTTGTGTTGGCTAAGTTGTTTGTGCCTTGCAGAGCACTATCGGTCGACCGGTAGTGTGCTCGGTCGACCGATAATTTCGACGGGACCGGGTATAAGCTTGGGACTTGTGTTTCATTTGGGGTGTTTTCTTCTCCCTCACTCTCCTAGCTCTTCTCTACGCGTAGATCTCCCCCGCTTGTGCGTTGGATCATTGTGGGCTGTGTTTTGGCCGAGCTTGAGAGGTGAGTAGGTTGCGCCTTTCGCTTGTTTGGTTGATTGTGGTGTACAGCATGTGGATGTGATGATTTATGTAATTTCTAGCATGTACATTGATGTGGTGAAATTCATGTTGGTTGATTAACCCAAGAATATGTGAATGTGATTTGTGAATATGCTTAGTTTTTAGCATGATGTTTATATGAGGATGATACATGCTAGAGTGATGTTGTGCCTATGATGAGGACATACATGAGTGTGATTTGACTCGGGCATGTTACAACGTGAGCGTGTGAGGTCCCTGGGTTCGATTAGTTTTAGAAACGAATTTTATTTCGGGGTATAATTAACCTTCGCCTAGAGTTTATTGATTGCTTGGGATGCTTGATTTGCACTTGGATCACTTGTATTGATTTGAAATTGATTTGAATTGATTTGGTTGTGTTTTGTGCCAGTTTGGGCCCGAACTGAGTTGGACCCGGCCGACCGAGCCACGTTGGCTCGGCTGGCCGAGCCCAATTTGACCGGACGAGCACATAAGGCTCCCCAGTCCGCTGCAGCTCCGGCCCCATCTCTCTCTCGTCCTCTCGCTCTCTCTCCCGGCGTTCCCTCGCGTTGCCGCCCCGCGCGCCACGTCCGTCCGACCGCCGTCCGTTCCGCCGGCCCTCTAGCAAACCCCTCTCCTCCCATGGCTTTGCTAAACCTCTCTCTCTCCCGCGCAGACGCTCCGCAGTGCGTCCGAACCCTACCGCGCCGCCCGACGATTTCGAGGTCGCCGCCGCTCGCCGCGTCCGTCGTTTGCTTCCTTGACGTCGCCTAGCCGCGTCGAACCTCATCGCCGTCCGATTGAAGCCCCGATCGTACGGGATCCCCGCCTCCTTCATCTCGGCTTCTGATCGCCCGGCCGTCGCCGTCCGCCGGCTGCCGCCTCTCCGGCCGTCACCGACATCTCCGCCGCTGTCTTCGTCACCTCTCGCCGTCACTGGCTGCTGCTGGTCCAGTCAGCCGCCGGCCAACTGTAGCCGCCGCCGTACGCGTCGTCTCTGGCGAACTCAAACTGCACCGCTGCTTCGTCTCGAAAACGTCGAGGATTCGTTCGTGGGATCGTTTTCGAAAAGTTTTGCTATTTTCGCGCCGTTCGGTAAACCCTAGAGGTTTACGTTCGGGTTTTAAGGGTGAGTGCCCCTCGGTCCTCACTCGATTGTTTAGGAATTCTTATTTAGAAATTCATGCTAGGACTATATGCTGATGTAGTAGCATGTTTAGGATAAATCGGTATGATTTAATTATTGGTTGGGAAGCATGTTCTAGGCGATGATAAAATTCACTAGAAAAAAGTACGCCTAATGAATTATGTTTTGAAAATAACATGCGACTCCTAGGCTGTGATAACATGTATTCGACGTCGATGATTTTCATACTACATAATAGTAATATTCATGCTAAGCCTTACTGTTGTCTTGGTGTGACGATTGTTCGATTAAGCATTGATTTTGTGTGTGGTGCCGGTAGGTGGTGTTCGCGTTCCCTAGACTGTAAATACCAGTGGGATTAGTGTGCGGACGGATTTAAGCTAGAGTGCATTAGTGTAGTGCATCGGGAACAATGTAAACGCTAGTTGATTTGAGGTATATGGTCATTGCCCGGTGATAGGGTGAGGCTTGTGATCGTTGTTTGGACATCTTCAATGTGTATGGCTCCCTGTTGTCATGAACATGTTTCGTGTGACCTTATTTGGTCGACTCAATTTAGGGCGATTTTATGCGAGTATTAAAAATTGCGTAATGTATTGACGTTGCCTAGTCATGCTTGTGAACAAGAGTTCTGTGTGTGCATGTAATTAGGGAATGTTAGAAATACTTGTAAGTTATGTTGTATGGACAAAACATATTAGCATGTGATTTGCCTGTGTGGACGACTCCCTAGGTGTGTGAACCTAAAACATTAAACAATATGTTACTCGGGAGTGCTTGTGTGTGCTTGCGGGGTTTGATAATCCGACCAAAACGAGGTGCTTGAAATGATATTGTGTTGAATCTTGGACCTACCTTACGATGCATTTTAGTTTGATTGTTTGATGCATATTAAATGGTAAGTGTAAAGATGTTGTGTTATATGTTAACACTTGATGCATTACTTCTATCTTTTGTAATGTGTGTGAGCGGGGTTCTCACGATGTGATATGAGAATTTGTTGGCATTGACTGTATCTATGCTTAATATGATGTATGATGTGTAACAGTGTGTTTTAGACATTTTACTATGTTTGTATGTCAAATTTTGTGGTAATAAACCCTAATGATGTTGTGATGTGGTAGAGCATCGTGCTTGTAATGCTATGATGCTCTTGGTTATTGCTATTATGCAAATTTGGTTGCTATTATGCAAATTCGAAATGGATGAACATTGGATATTTATATATATCTATGTTTGTTAGTTCGCATATGGTATGAACGTATGTTGGATGCTTTCAAATGAACATGCTAATTATGTTTTAGATTTATTGAGCATGTGCGGTGTAGAGTAAAAATAGCTCTTAGGACACTCAAGTGATTGGTTGTACCTAATGGCTATATGAGCGTTGAAAAAAAAATCGAGTTGGGGTAAAGTACCTTTTGTGGACGACTCGTATGTGGTGTGCTTGGCCTTACGGGGGCCATGTTGGTGTTTCGGAAAATTTGGGTCGTTGAACTCGGGTTATGTAGCCTAGAACGGTTTGAAAGGACACCGGAAGGGGCTAGGCTCGGGGGCTAGGAGACGATTGACCATTAAACACAAGCACGTAATTAAAAATTATGATGCCTCTAGAGAGTCGGTGGACGTAGTCTGGAGTCGCTCACGGGCCAGGGCGCGGCTACGAGTGCGAGGGCTCGGCTGCCATTAGAGCGTAAAGGAAGTTCCGAGTAGCCCCCATTTTTACGTTGTGGGGTCGCCTCCGCCTTGGGTTTTGGAGTCGCACGGAAAGCCCGGCGGCGCGTACCAGGACCTTGATAGCGTGGCGGATGAGCTCGTATTGAGAGGACTATCTCGGGGTAGCGAGGAGGGGTTATAGGTTCCCTCGGCCTTGGGAGACAGTCTCTAGTGCGGGTCCGCTCTACCAGAACAGAATATGAGAGGCTAATATTAGGTTAGATCACACTGACATAAGAAAGATAACAGCATAACCTATTGGGTTGATGTGTGTTTATCTTTATGTGATGTATTTGCGTCTTGTAGCTTATTTGAGTTGATGTTTCCCTACTTGTGATAGCGTGTAGATACATGGTTTATAGTGACCATTTTGGCAACATATTGAGTATGGTTATGCATATTTTGGTTATGTGGTCGGATTGGTGTAAGCCCACTATTGGTGGCAATCGCTGTTGTTGTGATGTTACATACAAACTTATTCTTTGATGTTTGAAAAGCATGCTGTATAATTTATTTGCATGCTAATTTTATGGATTTGTGAGATCATGCTTGTAGAGAGAGTTGTTTGCTCCAGCATGTTGTGCTACTTGTTGTATGTTCATCTATTGCTAGAAGATGATTAGAATACAACTTGTGTGCCTGGATTTATGTTACGCGTGCAGATTGCATTGGCATGTAGAAGTTTATTATACAGGACTTCTATTTATATGCATATTAGCATCTGCATGTATGCCTTCTGTGCTTGTATGTGTTTGGTGTGTGGCCGCAGCCCTGGTGGTTGCCTTCGCCAGGGTGGGTCACTCACTGAGTATATTTTATATACTCACCCCCCTTTTCTTCCCTTCAGTTATTGCAGGAACTGTCGACGATAGTAGAGCGAGCACGGGATTTCAGAAGATGGTTTTGGGTTAAATATGTAAATCTGTTTAACTCCGCTGTGTAATTTAATTAATTTGTAAATCTATTGTATTATGAGGAATTGAAGTTACTAAGCTCATAACGTCTTGTATTTCAGTTTTTATTCTTTTTCAAAAAACAAAAAAAATCCACCTTATTTTTTCATTGAACCCCCGGGGTACGGGGCGTCACAGAGCGCTTGATAAGAGGGTATACCTATTAATATATTTGAGCACTCCCGTTGTACTGCATCGTCTATGTTCGCTCTCCCGGTTGTGTCGAGTGGAGCCGACCAGGGATAGATGTTCAAACTGGTGCTGATGTGGGCGCAAGAGTATGAAGTTATGATGTCTCTAGAGAGGCCAGTGGGCGTAGTTAAGGCCAGCCTTTGGCCAAGGTATAAATTGGAAAGCACTAACTTACATTTTGTGTATTGAGAGATTTGTAAGCTTTTAGAATTATAAACCTTAGTTGGAAAGGTTTAAGTTCTAAAAGTTATGTTTTGAATTTTATGTTGTAAAAGAATTGCTTTATGACTTATGTTGTTTCAAGTATTTCCAAATCAAGTTTTTAGCTTTGATGCATGTGTATTTGGTTATATATATAGACGTTGTGGTTATGAATGGTTGGTTTGATGGTTTAGACAAGATTTGGCATATAAGGTTTCTTGAATGCTTTTGTTAAGTAGACTTGAAATGGTTGGTTGTTGAGATTTTAAAGTGTTTTAAATCTTTGGAAAGATACTTGTATGCGTATTTGAGGTGTTTCCACATGAATGTATGGCAATTGAGTCGATTTGAAATAGATTTGAGAAAATGGGTATTGAGTAGTATGGTCCAGCAAATCTGTTTCTGCATAAGTTACAGGTATCGGTCGACTGAAACCTAGATCGGTTGACTGAAACTGGAAAAATTCAGTGTTTTTGCTCTCGGGTTGGGTATCGGTCGACCGATCCGCAGTTCCGGTCGAGCGATAGTTCTCTGGAATTAACATTTCGATTTGGTTATAAATGGTTTTTGTTTTGAGTTTTAATGTTTTAGAAAGTTTAAATATTTGTATTTAAGCGGTTTGGTTCTTCCAAATGTTTTAGAAAAATACAGATTAAGCCGGTATTTTATAAAACAGATTTTGAATAAGGTTTTAATGGTTTT